>SJXQ01012515.1:322749-369144 GCA_006408695.1 Aepyceros melampus
TTTTTCACAGAGCTAGAACAAATAATTTCACAATTTGTATGGAAACACAAAAAACCTCGAATAGCCAAAGCCATCTTGAGAAAGAAGAATGGAACTGGAGGAATCAACCTGCCTGACTTCAGGCTTTACTACAAAGCCACAGTCATCAAGACAGTATGGTACTGGCACAAAGACAGAAATATAGATCAATGGAACAAAATAGAAAGCCCAGAGATAAATCCACACACCTATGGACAGCTTATCTTCGACAAAGGAGGCAAGAATATACAGTGGATTAAAGACAATCTTTTTAACAAGTGGTGCTGGGAAAACTGGTCAACCACTTGTAAAAGAATGAAATTAGATCACTTTCTAACACCATACACAAAAATAAACTCAAAATGGATTAAAGATCTAAATGTAAGACAAGAAACTATAAAAACTCTTAGAGGAGAACATAGGCAAAACACTCTCTGACATAAATCACAGCAGGATCCTCTATGATCCCATAGAATTTAAACTCGTAAAAGTAGAATTAATAGATCTAAGTCTGTGAATATTTTTTCAACATTCTGTTTAACTGCTTTCTAGAACACTTTACATCTTCAAAAGAAATATTTGTTGTCATAATGCCCTACGGCATCATATATTAACGTGAAGCAGTAACACATCTAGAAAACATAGTTAAATAAGATGTGCAAAGATTCTTTACCCATTAAAAACCTAAAAATTAACTAAGAAAAAGAATAATAGACATCATTCCATAAAGTTATTGACTTCTCCAAAAATATTGTGTTGAGAAATGAGAACTGGAGAAGGAAAATTCCTTGATTGCAGCTAGATATTCAGCCTAAATCATTACTCAAATTCTCAACCCCCTTTAAACTGTTTTTGAGCTTTCAACTCAAGTTTTTCCAGGTTAGACAAGATCAGAAGATTCTGTATGTGTATATGTACCACAGCTTTCTTATCCATTCATCTGCTGATGGACATCTAGGTTGCTTCCATGTCCTGGCTATTATAAACAGTGCTGAGTGAACTCCAGGAGTTGGTGATGGACAGGGAAACCTGATGTGCTGCAGTTTATGAGATTGCAAATAGTTGGACACGACTAAGCGACTAAACTGACTGACCTATTTCACATATTAATGTATGGGTTATTTTCCTTCATTAATACTTAATTAAATATGTTTCACATGTAAACATGTGGGCATCATTTTTTATAAATAAAATATGGAATTGTCTGTTTTTTACACATGAGATATATATCCAACATGAAATATTGACATATATTTTTAACTTATGAAAATCTAAGTGTTGTTTATCACGTATGATAAGCGTTATTCTCTATGCTTCATGTATGAAAATATGAGTGCATATTTTTACATGTAATATAGATTCTCCACATAACATATGAAATTTCACATATGAATTTCTGCTCACAGAATTTTCTACCTGCTTTCTGGAATAAATGTGTAAAATATAGAGACACAGTTTTTCTTATAAGAACTCTTGATTTCTCTATATTTCATATGTGAAAACCTGAGTTCAGATTCTATATGAAATGTGAAATTTTCTATATTTCATATATGAAAATCTGAGCTTTTTCTTTTATTGATTTTGAAAATCTATATATTTTCATTTGGAAATCTCTTTGGAATAATTTCCAACAAGAATGATGGCTTTTTCTATATTTCCCCTATGAAAATCTGTTTACAAGTTTTCCTACATGACGTATAGAATTTTCTGGCAGGCAGTCCCATGATGGCAGAATAATAGGACAAGGAGACCATTTTCTCTCACTCGAATACATCAAAAGATTATCTACACGTGGACCAAATTTGAAACAACTTATGAATGCTGGCGAAAGACTCCAATACCCAGAAAGAAAAAGCAATCTTTCCAAATGAGGTAGGACAAAAGATAAAGATAAGACAAGAAAAGATAGACAAAGGACCCATCCTTGGGAGAGAGACTTAAAGGAAGAGAAGTTTACAAACAGTAGGAAACATTGCCACAGATGGGGTCAGGGGAAGCTTTGGGATCTCAGAGCCCAGCATAAGTGAAAAAAAAAAAAAAAAAAAACAGAAAAAAAGAAAAAATCACCATAGAATTTTTGTTAATTGCACATCACAATTAACAGCCAAGAATCAGTTAACATGATCACATGTGATTGCAGCAAGCAGGGGCTGTATGAGAGGTGTGGGCTTCATTGTCAGTCCTTAGTGTAAGGACTGGGGTTGAATGCCCTGAGATATTATGAGAGAACTAATGTGACACAGCAACTCAAACTCTGGAACACCAGAGAGACGGAAAAGGGGGTGCTTTTCCATGAGAAGGCTATTTCCTGCAGAAATGCTCTAACTTCATACTGTGGCACCTGGCATATTCAAACAACAAAGCATTGTACCTTAATTCAGTTTAGTTCAATCCCTGACTCTATGTGACTGACTCTATGTGACCCCATACACTGAAGCATGCCAGGCCTTCCTGTGTATCACAAATTTTCAGAGTTAACTCAAACTCATGTTCATTGAGTCAATGATGCCATCCAACCATCTCATACCCTGTCATTCCCTTTTATTCCTGCCTTCAATCTTTCCCTCATCAGGATCTTTTCATATGAGTCTGTTCTTCGCATCAGGTGGCCAAAGTATTGATGTTTCCACTTAAACATCAAATACTCAGGTTTGATTTCTTTTAGGATGGACTGGTTGGATCTCCTTGCAATCAAACGGACTCCTTAGAGTCTTTTCTAACAGGACAGTTCAAAGGCATAAATTCTTTGGTGCTCAGCCTTCTTTATAGTCCAACTCTGTCATCCAAACATGGGTACTTGAAAAAACTTAGCTTTGACTAGATAGACCATAGTTGGCAAAGTAATGTTTGTGCTTTCTAATATGTTGTCTACATTGGTCATAATTTTTTCTGTCAAGGAGCAAGTGTCTTTTAATACCATGGCTGAAGACATAATTTGCAGTGATTTTGGAGCACAAATAATAATAATAACATCTCTTTCTGTTTCCAACATTTCCCTATCTATTTGCCATGAAGTGATGGGACCAGATGTCATGATCTTAGTTTTCTGAATGTCAAGTTAAGCCAACTTTTTCACTCTCCTCTTTCACTTTTATCAAGAGTCCTTTTAGTTCGTCTTTGTTTCTGCCATAGGGTAATAACATCTGTGTATCTGAGATTATTTATTTTTTTCCCAGTAAGTTGATTACAACTTATGCTTCATCTAGTCTAACATTTCTGATGATGTATTCTGCATATAAGTTAATAATCAAGGTGAAAATATACAGCCTTGACGTATGGCTTTTCCAAATTTCAACCAGGTTGTTTTTCCATGCCCAGTTCTGTTTCTTCCTGACCTGCTTACAGATTTCTCAGGAGACAGGTCAGGTGGTCTGCTAATCCCATATCTTTAAGAATTTTCTACAGTTTGCTGTGATCCACACAATCAGGGGCTTTGGCCCTGATAGTCAATAAGGACAAAGTAGATATTTTTTTCAGGAACTCTCGGTTTTTCAATGATCCAACTTATGTTGACAATTTTATCTATGGCTCCTCTGACTTTTCTAAATCCAGCTGGAGCATCTGGAAATTCACAGTTCATGTACTGTTGAAGAATTTTGAGCATTACTTTGCTAGAGTGTGAGATGAGTGCAATTATGTAGTAGTTTCAGGATTCTTTGGCATTGACTTTCTTTGGGATTTGAGTGAAAACACCTTTTCCAGTCCTAAGGCCACTGCTGAGTTTCATTAGTTTTATTAGTAGCCCACTGATCTCTGGTAGCATATTTGGCACCTACTAACCTGGGGAGTTCATCTTTCAGTTTCCTATTATTTTACCTTTTCATACTGTTCACGGGGTTCTCAAGACAAGAATGCTGAACTCTTCTCTGTTCACTTCTCCAGTGGACCAGATTTTGTCAGAATTCTCTACTACCACCCATCCATCTTGGAGGGCCATACACAGGACAGATCACAGTTTTATTGATTTAGACAAAACTAACAAGTTTATAACATGGTCCATGTTATCAAATGGGTTAATTTTCTATGATTATGATTTTCTGTCTGTCTGCCCTCTGATGGAAAAAGGTAAAAGGATTATGGAAGCTTCCTGATGGGAGAGACTGAATGAAGGAGACACTGGGTCTTATTCTGATGGGCAAGGCCAGGCTCAGTAAATCCTTAATCCAATTTTCCATTTAAGGATGAGAGAAGGCAATGGCACACAGTCCAGTACTCTTGATTGGAAAATCCCATGGACAGAGGAATCTGGTAAGCTGCAGTCCATGCTTTCAGGAAGAGTAGGCCACAACTGAGCTTCACTTTCAATTTTCACTTTCATGCATTGGAGAAGGAAATGGCAACCCACTCCAGTGTTCTTGTCTAGAGAATCCTAGGGATGGAGGAGCCTGGTAGGGTGCCATCTATGGGGGAGCACAGAGTTGGATGGGACTGAAGTGACTTAGCAGCAGCAGCAGCAGCTGTTGAAGGGTGAGCTTGTGTTCCCTCCCAGTTATTTGATCTGTGCCAAACTACAGTGGAGGTAATGAAGAGAATGGAGACCACCTTCAAAATGTCTCATGCAGGCATTGCTACACTCAACGCCCCCAACCCTGAAGTAGACCGTCACCATCCCACACATCCACCAGAGACTCCTGGACACTCACGGGGAAGTTTGGATCAGTCTCTTGTATGGTCACTGCTCCTTTCTCCTGGGTCCTGGTGCACACAAGGTTCTGTTTGTGCCCTCCTGGAGTCTATTTCCCTAGTCCTGTATGAGTTCTGCTGCTGCTGCTAAGTCACATCAGTCATGTCAAACTCTGTGTGACCCCATACATGGCAGCCAGCAGGCTCCTCTGTCCCTGAGATTCTCCAAGCAAGAATACTGCAGGGGGTTGTCATGTAAATTCAATGGTGATTTAATGGTGATCTCATCAAAGAGGGCTTATGTTATACCCAGGTCTACTGCACCCAGAGCTTCTTCCTTAGCAGCAGTCCACTGCTGACTCATACATCCTCAGGAGTCACCAAACACAGTTCTCAGAACTGGGGTCTCAGACTGTCTCAGACTGGGGTCTGTCTCAGACTGTCTCAGACTGTCTCAGACTGGGGTCTGTGGGTCCTGGTGCACACAAGTTATGTTTGAGCCCTCTGAGCATCTCTGGCAGGTATTGAGTTTGATTATAAATGTGATTTTGCCCCTCCTACCAGACCAGGTGACCTGACTCTTGAGAAACCTATATGCAGTCAGGAAGCAACATTTAGAACTGGACATGGAACAGACTGGTTCCAAATAGGAAAAGGAGTACATCAAGGCTGTATATTTAAATTATACTCCTTGCTTATTTAACTTATATGCAGATTATAGCATGAGAAACGCTGGGCTGGAAGAAGCACAAGCTGGAATAAAGATTGTCAGAAGAAATATCAGTAACCTGAGATATAAGATGACACCACCATTATCAGAGAAAATGAAGAGGAACTAAAAAGCCTCTTGATGAAGGTGAAAGAGGAGAGTGAAAAGGTTGGCTTAAAGCTCAACATTCAGAAAACTAAGATCATGGCATCTGGTTCCATCAATTCATGGGAAATAGTTGGGGAAACAATGGAAATAGCATCAAACTTTATTGGGGGTGAGGGGGGCTCTAAAATCACTGCAGATTGTGACTGCAGCCATGAAATTAAAAAATGCTTACACTTTGGAAGAAAGGTTATGACCAACCTAGATAGCATATTCAAAAGCAGAGACATTATTTTGCCAACAAAACTCCATCTAATCGAGGCTATGGTTTTTCCAGTAGTCATGTATGGATGTGAAAGTTGGACTGTGAAGAAAGCTGAGGGCTGAAGAATTGATGATTTTGAACTGTGGTGTTAGAGAGGACTCTTGAGAGTCCCTTGGACTGCAAGGAGATCCAACCAGTCCATCCTAAAGGAGATCAGTTCTGGGTGTTTATTGGAAGGTTGATGCTGAAGCTGAAACTCCAATACTTTGGCCTCCTCATGCGAAGAGTTGACTCACTGGAAAAGACTCTGATGTTTGGAGGGATTGGGGGCAGGAGGAGAAGGGGACGACAGAGGATGAGATGGCTGGATGGCATCACTGACTCCATGAACATGAGTTTGAACAAAGCCAGGAAGTTGGTGATGGACAAGGAGGCCTGGCGTGCTATAATTCATGAGGCCACAAAGAGAGGGACACAACTGAGCAACAGAAGTGAACTGAACCATTTTTCTGGGGCTTTTCCTTTGCCCTTGGACATTGGAAGCTCCTCAAAGTTGCTCCAGCACCACACAACCACTGCTTCAGTGCAGCTGCCACTCCAGAGCCTTTCTTAGTACCAAAGGAGAGCAAGCAAGCAAGCTGCCATTTAAGTTGCTGTCTAAAGGCAGAGAAACAAGGGTACAAAGGCAGAAGGCTAGGGACCAGTAAATCTTAGTGCCAGAGACTGCATCTCCCAGCAAGCAATGAGCCGTTTGCTACTATATCTTCATGGGATACTGGATGGTTCATATCTGGCAGGAGGGCCACAACCTGAGGTCAGATTCTCTAGGAATTGAATGGACCACCTGGGAGGGTGCCTCATGACACACCCAAGTATCTAAGTTGCTTACATCTGGGAGGGACAAGAGAAATATCTCCCATCTGGGACCTCATGTTCACAGCACACACAGGATCCTGAGTGACTTTGACCTGGAAAGTCTACACAACCTTGAGATGTGGCAAATCTCATATGGTCCATCAGCTATGAGCACCACCTGTATACGCCAGCAAGGTCCGTTTGCCATGTGTCCCCCTGTCCACAGCCCAACTGAACAAGTGAGCCAATATAAGTTGCAACTTTTGTCCTCTCCTGTCAGGGTGGAGATTAGACACAGAAGAGACTTGCAAGCATAGGCCAACCTAAGAAAAGAAAAGAAGGTCAGGGAGGACCACCCTACAAGGGGGAGGTGCAACCGATTAAAATCCTGCACTTAAGCTGAGACTACAATTTGAGGGGAGCATCTGTAGACTTTGAGAACAAGTGAAAACCAGAACAAAGGACTAATGACACAGAACTGACACTACAATATTTTAATTTTGGGGTTCATATATATTTTTTAATATTATACTTTTGAGACTCTAATATTTACTTTAGGGCATTAGTTTTTGCTTTTTGGTATTTGTTACTAAATTTGCACCTTTGAAGAGTCTAATTTTTAGTATCCATTTTCACTTAGAGATTTGATTAGTGGCTTGATTGATCTCTTCCCTCTTGACTCTCTCTTTCCTCTTCATGGTAACATCAAACACCTCTTCTCTCTTCTCTTTTCTATATAACTCTGTAAATCTCTGTGAATCTCTCTCTGGCTGTGGAGACTCATTTCATCATTAACCTTGGGGTTTTGTATTTTGTATTCTGTGGATGGGAAAATCTTGATGCTACTGTAAGAGAGGGACCAAAATTCAGAGGCAGGAGCCTCAACTCTACAATTTTATACTATCATAAAAATCCAGACCCCAGGAAAAATTAATAGATAAGAGCCCACACTAAAGCCTGCATCCCTACACTGAGACAAAGCTATACCCAAGACCCAGAAAGTTCCAGTACAAGACAGTTCACACTAACCCTCCAGCAAAACAGGAATACTGCTATGAAAATTAAAGGGCACGCATCCCAAATCCATACCAAACCCATAGACACACCAAAATTCACTACTGGAAAATGCATTGCCCTCCAGACGGACTCTCGAGATCCAGCTCCATCCACCAGAACACAGAAACATCTTTCCCCACGCATGAAACCTTCATAAACAATGGGTTCACACCCACAAGAAGCTTCTTTATGCCAAGAAGCACAGATATTGCATTACTGGATAAATCCTAAGCTGAAACACCCCAAGATGCATTTATCAAACTAAAAAAAACATTAACATAAATATTAAAATCACCAATGGAAAAGCAACAAATAAGACACAAATGGATCCCCAAAAGGAAAACAACTGGCTTTCAACAGAAACTCTGTAAGCCAGAGGGAATGGCAAGATATATTTAAGTGATTAAAAAAACCTATATCCAAGATTACTCCAAACAACAATGATTTTATTCATATTCTAAGGAAAAATTAAGAGATTTAAATGCTAGCAAAAGCTGAAAGAATTCAGTATCACCAGGCCAGCTCTTCAACAAATGCTAAAGGAACTTTTGTGGATGGGAAACAGAAAAGTTTTGTAATAAAAAATTAAAAACAATCTAGTAAATGGTAACAGGATTGTACTTTTCAGTAATTACCTTAAATGTAAATAGCCAAAATAGTCCATTCAAAAGCTAGAACAAATAATTTCACAATTTGTATGGAAACACAAAAAACCTTGAATAGCCAAAGCCATTTTGAGAAAGAACGGAAATGGAGGAATCAACCTGCCTGACTTCAGGCTTTACTACAAAGCCACAGTCATCAAGAGAGTATGGTACTGGCACAAAGACAGAAATATAGATCAATGGAACAAAATAGAAAGCCCAGAGATAAATCCACACATCTATGGACAGCTTATCTTTGACAAAGGAGGCAAGAATATAAAATGGATTAAAGAAAATCTTTTTAACAAGTGGTGCTGGGAAAACTGGTCAACCACTTGTAAAAGAATGAAATTAGATCACTTTCTAACACCATACACAAAAATAAACTCAAAATGGATTAAAGATCTAAACGTAAGACAAGAAACTGTAAAACTCTTAGAGGAGAACATAGGCAAAACACTCTCTGACATAAATCACAGCAGGATCCTCTATGATCCACCTCCCAGAATACTGGAAATAAAAGCAAAAATAAACAAATGGGATCTAATTAAAATTAAAAGCTTCTGCACAACAAAGGAAACTATAAGCAAGGTGAAAAGACAGCCTTCTGAATGGGAGAAAATAATAGCAAATGAAGCAACTGACAAACAACTAATCTATTCCTCTTAAAAACTTTTTTCACCTAATTTCAAGCCTTAGTATTTTGCATAGGAGCTCAGCCACGCTGAGAAATATGAAGAAGGAGCAAAGAGGATGTTAAGTCTTAACTTCATCAAGAATAAAGTCTTTGATGATGCAAAGAAGCCAGCATTTAGGAACAAGTTGAGGGGTCGGATATTATTGCAAGATTTCACTTGGTGATCATTTTGAATCATTAAGGATCAGTTCTCGGCTTCATCTCTGCAATCCAAGCATTTGTTGCTTTCACCCTCATTTTTTTTCCTTTCCTTTCAAGATGAATCCAACATGGCTGAAGATGATTTTTCTATAGGTTAGGCATCAATCTTAGGTTAATTATATCTATATTCTTACTTGCAGTGTTTTCCCAGTCAGTTCCAGCCAGCCAGCAGATGCACTGATGGTCATCTTTCAAAAAAAAAAAAGTGACATCATTTCTCAGAAATTTGAGAATTAAATCTCCATATCAGTATGGAAAGTATATCACATAAATGTAAATAATGAAAGCCACCAAATTTTTAAAGGTGGATAAAATCAGAGTCATTGAGCAAATTTGCCCAAAACCAAGTCAAATCACAAGATACCTGGTTGGCACCCAGCAGTTCTAGGCAACACAGCTAGGCGGGTACTCACTGCTGTCAGGATGCTGCAGCTCAAATGCTGTTCCCATCAATTTGTTTCATTAGGAAAATCTGTCTTCACTTTGCCTAGGTCGCCTGGTGGGCTGCCGTCTATGGGGTCGCACAGAGTTGGACATGACTGAAGCAACTTGGCGGCGGCAGCAGCCTCACCTATAAAATTCCACAACCACAGTGAAACCCTGACCTAAAAACATAGGATTGTTGTGGGAATTAAATTAGGACAATGCCTGCTATGCACAGTAAGAGTGCAATTCTTGGTAGATGTTATTAGGTGACAAATTTTCCCCAGGGAATTCTGCAAACAATTTTTCTGTGCCCTTCCTCGTGCTTTGCTGAGCACACAAGCAATCCGTGAAGCAAGGCTATTTACACTTTATTCAGACTTAAAAGTATTTGGTAGGTTCCACAGCCTGTATGTTCCAACACTTGCAGCCAGTGTCCACAGATTATCTTGCAGACTCCTTCTTGCATTGGATGTCTTTGGTACCCAAATCCACCTCCTCCATCCTTCTCTTCCAAAGTCTGCCTCCGGGACCAACCCTGTCTTTCAAGAGATGCGTGTTCAGTTTCCCACAGCAACTGCAGCCTCATCCCTCTTGCCATCTTTTGCTTCATATATGAGGCTATGTAGTAAGAATGTAGATAGCTAGCATTTTAACATCTTTCTGGTGAATTAGCTCATCTTTGGATTATTTAGGGCTATCTTCCAAGCTGTTTCCCTTTAGTCTTTTAAAAATCTCTGTTTCATTTTCAGTCCGTTCATTAATAACAAAACAATTATATCAGGTTGGTTACTCTCCCAGGCTCTGTTTGAATTGTATACATCATGAAGGCTTGATGCTGTGTATTTTTAAATGTGCAATATATTCCTGGTTGGTAACACTGGCAAAGTATTGTGTTTTTATGGTAATATCAAAATTGGCTACAAACAGTTCAACAAGAATTGCCTTTTCATTCATGCTTTCAATATTAAGCACATTCCATGCACCAGGCCTAGCTAGAGAAACACATAAAGACCCCTTCTGGCCCACAGCTTGGTTATAACCAAGTAAAGGAGAAGAACTCAAGTCTTTTTCTTTTCTAGGGTTACATCATTATTCATTCTGAATATGATCGTGGTGGACAGTACTTGTGTATGTGTAGTTTTTCTCTAATTTTGGAACTTTTATGATAACCATGATCCAGGTGAATAAAAACAGAGCTGGTTCTAATGCTGGGCTTTAGCAACGTCTCTGCAAAAGTATTAATAGCTCTAGGATGTGGGTTATACAGGAGTCCCTGGCAAAAGTCACAGGGTCCAGTCAAGGCACAGGAGAGCCTCGCATCTCCTTCCAGATTCTCACAAGCCGAAAGCTGATGGAATCACAGGCACATTCTTCTCGTGGAGTCCTCATCACACGTTTACAGTTCTGTGGACATGATGGATTATTCAGACACGTGAAGCTTAAAAGCTGTAGTTTCAGACACTTACCTTCTTCACTAAGCTGGTAAAACACAACCCAAAGAAAGTCTTGTTGACGACTAGATTATA
Source organism: Aepyceros melampus (assembly GCA_006408695.1). Lineage (NCBI taxonomy): Eukaryota > Metazoa > Chordata > Mammalia > Artiodactyla > Bovidae > Aepyceros > Aepyceros melampus. The sequence goes on from SJXQ01012515.1 coordinate 333,875, forward strand.
ACCACTGGTTATTCGTGGGTCTCTCCACACATCCATTTCTCACTTCATGGCTCACCTTTGTTTTCCTCTTTTCTCATGCTCTAGCAGACTGGCCCATATTGAAAAAATGACACTGAAATGAAAAATAATAAAATCTTTCCCAAGACCAGCTCTGGAAGGAAAAGGACTCTGGTTCCTGGGTGAACTGGAGCCAAGCACGGGGGTGAACATGTCTTCCTTTTTCTTAATCTTGATTTGATATTGGACTATAGTTGATTTACAGTGCTGTGTTAGTGTCCGGTATACGGCACTGTGATTCAGTTATACATTTACATGTATCTAGTCTTTTTTCAAATTCTTTTCCCATGTAGGTCATCACAGAGTATTGAGTTGTTTCCAGTGCTACATATTAAGTCCTTGCAGGCTATCTATTTTATATGTTGTGGTTGTTCAGTCACTAAGTCATGTCTGACTCTTTGTGACCCCATGGACTGCAGCAAGCCAGGCTTTCCTGTCCTTCACTATCTCCCAGAGTTTGCTCAAACTCATGTCCATTGAGTCAGTGATGCCATCCATCTTCTGTTGCCCGGTTCTCCTCCTGCCTTCAATCTTTCCCAGCATCAGGGTCTTTTCCAATGAGTTGGCTCTTTGCATCAGGTGGCCGAAGTATTGGAGCTTCAGCATCAGCCTTTCCAGTGAATATTTTACATGTAGTCATGTGCATATGATGTCTTTCTTACCACATCCCACAACCTTTGAATTCTCTCCTTTCCAGGACTACTTGAGCTCAAATGGGTGTGCCCTGTTCCATACAGTTGCAGAAAGAAAACCTGGAAATATCTGTGCAGGAGCAGCTCAGACACTGTTTATAAGAAGTGGCAGATGGACTCAGGCAGAGGAAATGGAGACATTTCAAAATGTTCCGTTGTCATTCCAGCCAAATCTATTGACACCAACATGCATTTTCATTCCGTTGAAAGGTATCACAACACATTATGGCTGTGATGTGAGTTTATGACCTTTTTCTTGCTCAAAGTTGTGGCAGCTACAGTGGTGGTGATAGTGCTTGTCCCAAAGTGGTGTCAAGAACTGATGTCACTCTCCACCTTAGGACCTGCAGAGTTACATTTCTTCAAGGGTCATTTATTCCCACAGAAAGCTCCTTAGACTTTTTTTTTTCACATACACATACAAAATACGATGATAGAACAAACACAAACATAATCAGTTCAGTTCAGTTCAGTCGCTCAGTCATGTCTGACTCTTTGCGATCCCATGAACCGCAGCACACCAGGCCTCCCTGTCTATCACCAACTCCCGGAGTTCACTCAAACTCATGTCCATCAAGTCGGTGATGCCATCCAGCCATCTCATCCTCTGTCGTCCCCTTCTCCTCCTGCTCTCAATCTTTCCCAGCATCAGGGGCTTTTCAAATGAGTCAGCTCTTTGCATCAGGTGGCCAAAGTATTGGAGTTTCAGCTTCAGCATCAGTCCTTCCAACAAACACCCAGGACTGATCTCCTTTAGGATGGACTGGTTGGATCTCCTTGCAGTCCAAGGGAGGAGTCTTCTCCAACATCACAGTCCAAAAGCATCAATCCTTCAGTGCTCAGCTTTCTTTATTGTCCACCTCTCACATAATAAAGCCCAGCATTTACAAAATGTTTTGTATGATGCTCATGTGTATCAACTCCTGCCAGTGGAGCACTGGAATCTATTTTGCAGATGTAAAGTCTGAATTTCAACAAGGCTGAGTGACTGACTGGCGTAAGAACTAGGACTCCACAGACTCATTCTTCCCACTGGGTTACTACAAACCAGCCCCAATGGGAGGATACAATTTTAACAGCTTAGAGTAAAAACAAGGAATCACGTTAACAGTTGGGAACCTACTCTAAACAGAAGTTTAAAAAAAGGAGGCATTCCTGGCAAAAATATCCCTCTCCTCAAAATTATTAGATTAAAAATTGTTCTAAACATAGTATATAATAGTAAGTTTCCTTATAGCAAGTGATTCTTTCTAAAAGAAACTGGTTTTAAAATGCCCTTGGATTATTTTCATGCCTATACTGTGTGTGCACGTTCAGTCGTGTCCAACTCTTTTGCAACCCTATGGACCATAGCCCACCAGGCTCCTCTCTCCATGAGATCCTCCAGGCAAGAAGACTGCAATCGGTTGCCATGCCCCCTCCAGGGGCTCTCCCTGACCCAGGGACCAAATCCGCATCTCCTGTGGCTATTGTATTGCCGGCAGATTCTTTACCACTGAGCTACAAGGGAAGCCCAAAGTTAATTGGTAAGTTTAAAAATTTTTACTAAACTGGTAGCCTTTGGAACAGGGTAATGACCATTAAAATACAATGCTTGAGCCATTAGCCACTGGTGCCTTCTGTTTTCCCAGCCTGTGATCCTAACCTCAACTGGAACTCAAGTCTGGAAGAGGAAAGCAAATGACCATAATGTTGTCTTGACATAATGTTGTTTGACTTTGACTTTGCATAAATTAGTAGCCTGGTGACACTTATGGAGAAGATACTTAGGCAAGTGTTTCTAGAGAATTACAATATCCTTTTCACTCGGGAGTTTCATGTTAAGATAAGGTCTTGGCTGTTTCTCTACTATATAAGGCTTCAGATCATATATCCCACCAGGAAGTTAAATATGGTCTGGCTCTGTTAGACTTGTTCTGTCAGAATGAGCTCTAGTGCTGTTCTCTTGCAGGAAATGCTGTCACAAGTATTACTAAGAATCCCCACCCATCAGCGCGTGCTCTGATTTTTTCATTAAGCGTCCCAATACGCAAAAATAGAAGAAAAAAAAAACTATTTATCATCAGAAAAACCAGTGTCAGAAAAACTGCTGTTCAATTTCTAAAAGATGGAAAATAGTCTTCAATGTTTTGACAGAGAACAAAATTCACAAACAAATGGAGAATTCGTGAATAACAACAAAATTTGGAGAAATGTTACAACCCAAAAATGTTCACCAGCTGCTTAGAATTCAAAATCCTGGTGCCTCTTGTGGATCCTTCAGTTCCCCAGCACAAGGACGACAATAGCAAATGGAGGCCGAGAGAGAGAGTCTGTTAGGGACGGTGGACCCCAAATACATCATGCTGAAACCTAAAGACATTTAGGATTTGATCATGAAAAGGTCCCAGCAGGAGCTCCAGGTCAGTGGCCAGCTCACTTCCACATGGAGACTCTGAACCAGGCTCCGTCTGTACATGGTCCCACCATTCCCTAGAGCCTGGAGCTTCCTTCCAGCATTCAGACGATCTGAGAAGAATAAGAACCAGGGGACTCATACCCACTCAGCACCCTCAGCTTTGGTGGACCCACTCCCCAGGCTCTGACAGCTCATTGAGAAGTGGTTGCCTGACCAAACCCAGCAGCAAAAAAAGACAAGTAATTGCAATCCTTGGCTAGACAACCACGTCTCAGGGACCTCTGATTACCACAGAGAGGGAGAACAGATTCTAGTGGCCAAAAGCCATCTCTACCAAAGGTAGAAAAAGATAAACGTGATTTAATATTAATATCCATTAAATCTAAAGGAAAGAGGTTCATCAATATGGCAGAGATTGCTAACCGTCCCCCAGATCAATTCTCCCCTATTGCTATTATAGTAGGATCTCTGAATTTTAACCACATCCATGAAGATCCCCTGTAGAAGGAAAAGGCTACCCATTCCAGTATTCTAGCCTGGAGAATTCCAGTCTATGGGACCATAAAGAGTCAGATACAACTGAAAGACTTTCACTTTCACATGGCCTTCCAAAGACCCATGTTCTAGACTCCCTCTCGACTAGCTGGGAACCTGTCACTAAGTTCTGGCCAAGAGGAGGAGCGGGAAAGCGAGTTTACTATTTCTGAGTTGTGATCCTACAAGGAAGAGGGTCACACTCTCTCCTTCCCAGTCGCATCTCTTCTCAACTCTTAATGGCATCAGTTAACCCTGGTTAACCCTCTGGGACCGTGTTGATGAGGGAAAACCCTTATATCAGGGAGTAAGAAGGTCCCAGGGGCACAGATGAGACAACAGACAAGCTTACGTATGCCGACAGTTAAATGAGAGAGAAATCCACTTCTATCGTGTTTAAATCACTGTTTTTTGTAAATCTCCATTACAGATGCCAAACCTATAACGAATACATATGGCAAACAATATGGAATTCTGTTCATCCCCAGCTCAACATTTAAAATGCCATAAAAAGGGAATGAAGGAAAGGATGTGGCCAAAGATAGAAGATACAAATGTATTGATTCCAATCACACAACATGATATTAATTCATTAAGCATGTGGCTAGTGAAGGTGAGACACTAATAATAAAAATAATCTCCTGCTCAAGGGTTAAATACATTCTCATGAAGCTTATGCAAGATGCTCCTTGGTTTATGTAGACAACTGACTGGAAATGTTCTGGAGGGTCTCTCTGTGCCCTTCTAGGGTAGAAGAATGCTGACCTGGTCAGGCCAGTACAGGCTTCCAATCCCACTCACCCCATGGGAGTCTCTTCTCATCACAGACAGACGCACCTGGGCGCCCAACTCTAGCTCAACTCTTGACCGACACTCAGTGTGAACCACACCCAAAGGCAAACCCCTGACCATGAGAGTAGCACGACTTGGCTTTGAAAGGGGCTTGGGAGGGACAGCGAGCACTGCCGCCTTCAGGGCTCAGGAGTTCCCAGCACCAATGATAGCCAAGGGTGGTAGGAGGAAGGGCCAACGCAGACTAAGCTCAGAGACGGGGCCAGAGGATAGAGAGCAAAGACCTTTGATAAGGGCATTTACCAGGCACTTGTGTGTGCTTGCATGTGCATGAGTGTGCATGTGTGTGTGCACGTGTGCATGCTTAGGCATGCGTGTGTGTGTGCACGTGGTTTTGTGTGTGTGTGCATATGTGTACATGAGTGTGCATGCACATGCTTTCTTACATGAGCTCTTGGAGGGGAACCCACAGCACAACCACCTCGTGACTCATGCCCTGGTCCAGCCTCTAGTGGTGTGGCCTCTTGTGGTCCTAGGAGAGCCCCTGTTACATGCACGTTTCAGCTCTTCTGGAATTTTCTATGACAGGATATCACTGAGGTTTGCAGATGATGCAGTTGGAACGCACTGTCCCTGAAGGATCGTGACCCTGGCAGCAAGCAGATGGGTCTGCAGTCCAAGTCTCCAGGCAGCCGAGTCCACAGTTCAATGGCCTCACCAGCACCTCCTCACTCACTGCCTTTCCCCAGGAGGACTGAGGGCCCGGTGACCACACACCTATTTATTGTCCATATAAATTACCTGCTGAATTGTTTCCTATGTGATAAGCTAAGCAAACCGATCCAGTCACTTTGAAAACCAGGCATCTATTTCCATGTCTTAAGTTACCAAATACAGTGTATTTTTATAGTAGAGTCATGATTGGGCTCTGGAGTCAGAAGTGGATTAAAATCCAAATTCAACAATCATAATACAACTGGAGCCAACATGTATGTGCCCATTACTTTATACATGTATTAACTCATGGAGTCCTTGAAACAATCCGATATGGTGGGTTCTACTGTGACCTGCTGTTCGGAGGGGTCTCAAACCGGAGCCATCCACTCTCTGGGGCCATTTGTTCCCCTACTGGCTACGTCATTTCCACTCTGCCTGTGAGCTCTGAACTCTCAGCTCCCTGGGTGAAATGAGGACAAAAATAGCATCAACCCTATAATATGACTGAAAGCATTTAACGAGATGATTTTTATAAACATTCTGAGAATGACTCTCGGCACACAGGAAGTGGCTAGTATGTGTCAGCTAAAAATACACTAGTTTATGCCACGCAATTATTCCTGGACTTCAGGTAACTGTTGGACGATCATTGAAGCCATTCAGGCCTCCATGTGAGACATGCATGCTCTCAGAGCTGTGTCCAATCAGGTACGTGGGGTACGGCTGACAAGACACCAAGACAGTGATGCTGTCAAGGGATCACTGTGGATTTGAGGTGTGATAACAGTGGCACCCCACTCCAGTACTCTTGCCTGGAAAATCCCATGGATGGAGGAGCCTGGTGGGCTGCAGTCCACGGGGGTCGCTAAGAGTCGGACACGACTGAGCAACTTCACTTTCACTTTTCACTTTCATGCATTGGAGAAGGAATGGCAACCCACTCCAGTGTTCTTGCCTGGAGAATCTCAGGGACGGGGGAGTCTGGCGGGCTGCCGTCTATGGGGTCGCACAGAGTCAGACACGACTGAAGCGACTTAGCAGCAGTCGCAGCAGCAGCAACAGTGAGTAATTATGCAAGAAAATGTCCTTTTCTTGAGACGCGCACTGGAGGCTGTGACACTGAACGTTCTCCAGCTGGGGGATAAACTCGTGTTTATGGTACAGTGTTTACTTCAATTTTTTCAAAATAAACCAATAGAAGAATTAAAAGGAGCCCCAGGGAAAGTGTGGTAGAGCTGGTTTTTCAAACCCCCTCCTGGAGTGTGCCATGTTTGGGGGTCCCTGCAGAGGACCTTGGGGGGACGGGCAGAGAGGGCAGAGTTCTCTGCCCACCTGCACCAGCACTCCACCACCACCCTACCCTCCCATGACTGGTTCTTTCTAAGGGAAGAAGGGGAGAAACTGCACAACTGACCATTTTCTCATCACAAGCCCTCCCACCTGTCAAGGCCCACCCTTCTCAATCTCATGAATCAAATGGTACCACCTTCAGTTTTGCTGTTACCAATCAGTTCTGAATCAATTTCCTTCATTTCCTGAAGATTGAGCTCCTGGCTCACTGTCACTCTGAGCATCACCATCTGCCTAGATTTTTGTCAACTTTAACACAAGCATGAATACCGCTTCCCACCCCGTCCTGCCCCGAGTCCCCTCCTCCAGGGACCGTGTCTCTCACCTCCTTCAGCTGCTCCCCTGCCCAGAGTCAAAGGCACCATGAGCTGCTCTGCTGACTAACACTGTCTGAGTGGCAGCTGCTGTCACCCCCTCCAAGGTGCCCTGCACCACTGCTCCGCCCTCCACTTGAGCAACACCCCCACTTAGCAATGTAGTCAACACACTCTTTTGTCCTCTTTCCTGGTCACTGGGTGTCTCTTCTTAGCCCCCTTAACTGGTTCCTTCTACTCTGTCAGTCCATACTGTGGAAGCCCCCAGTAGAATGCCCCCTCTCTACACCAGTAACCTCCAGATGAACCTCACCCCAAAGACCTCTCACCTACACTCCAGGATCATCTCAAGTACCCATGTGATATTCTCCCCAGGGACACCCAACTCATGGCTACATCCACGTGACTGGATCAAGATGCTGTGCCCTCCCTACCCCAAACCAGCTCCACCCACAGCCTCCTGTGAGAGAGGGGAATGAAGTTTCATGAGGACTCGTCAGGGAAAGGCAGCCTTAGAAAGGGCTGTTTGCTACCACCAGCAGCATGAGTTCCTACAAAGACTGTCTGTGCTAAACCTAAAAGCAAGACATGTATGCTGAGAATAGGTTTAACCAAGAGGGCTGACATGCAAAAAGGAGAAATAGACCTTCAGGTATGGATTAAACATAAATCCTATTTCAAGTATCTTGTTTCTTTCAAACAACTTGAGTGTAGTAAGCATAGTGGGAAGCCATGAGCTTTGTCATAAGAATGAATACTAAGAGCGGGCCATGGCTTATTTGAAGACATCAGTACTCAACAAGTACTTCTCATTAAAGGATCCATGGAACACACCCAGGAGGCCTGAAAAAGGTATATATTTGGGGGAGTCCCTTGATGGTCCAGTAGCTAAGACTGTGTGCTCCCAATGCAGGAGGCCCGGGTTCAATCCCTAATCAGGGAACTAGATCCCACATGCTCCAACTAAGACCTGGTGGAGCCAAATAAATAAACATTTTTTAAAATAAATTTAAAAAGTAGTTTAGTTTTGTACCTAGTTCATAATAAATGCTTCATAAATGTTTAATTATTATCACACATATAAAAATCAATTAATTATTTAATGTATATATATTTAGAAGGCATATGATAGGCAAACTCCTAATTTATCACCCCCACTGCCTCTCCCCTTTGGTAACCATAAGTGTGTTATCTATGTCTATGAGTCTGTTTTATAAATAAGTTCATTTGTGTCTTACTTTGGATTCCTATGTAAGTGGTACCAAATGATATTTGTCTTTTTCTGACTTACTTCACTCAGTATGATAATCTCTAGATCTGTCCACGTTGCTGTAAATAGAATTATTTCGTTCTTTCTTGTGACTGAGGAATATATATATACCATATCTTCTTTATCCATTTATCTGTCGATGGGCACCTAGGTTGCTTCCATGCTTGGGCTATTTAAATAGTAGTGCAATGAATGTGGATGTATATGTATCCTTTCGAAGTAGAGTTTCATCCAGATATATGCCCAGGGGTGGGACTGCTGGGTCAAATGGTAGCTCTACTTTTAGTTTGTTAAGGGACCTCCATACTGTTCTCCTGGAGGAGGAAATGGCAACCCACTCCAGTGTTCTTGCCTGGAGAATCCCAGGGATGGGGGAGCCTAGTAGGCTGCCATCTATGGGGTCGCACAGAGTCAGACATGACTGAAGTGACTTAGCAGCAGCAGACTGTTCTCCATGTTAGACACTCAGCCATGTCCAACTCTTTGCAAGCCCATGGGCTGCAGCCCTGCCAGGCTCCTCTCTCCATGGGATTCTCCAGGCAAGAATACTGGAGTGGTTTGCCATTCTCTCTCCAACTGCTTTCCATAGTAGCTATACTAATTTACATTCCCACCAACAGCGCAGGAGGAGTCCCTTCTCTCACACTCTTTCCAACATGTGTTATTTGTAAGACTTTTTGAGGATGGCCATCTTACCCATGTAAGGGGATACATCATTGTAGTTTTCATCTGCATTTCTCTAATCTTTAATAATTGGCCATGTTGTCTGCTCCAAAATTTTTCTGCTGTCTGAAGTCTAACTGTCTTCACCCAGTGAGTTAGGGATGTCCATTAGGGCAGAAGAGGAGAGAGGCTGCCGAGTCTACTGTGGATGAGGAAGAAGCACGCACCACGTGGTTCTGGAACCTGCACGCAGCTCCTTTCCAATCATGGGAACCATCCACCTCTTCTTAGATGACTCCAGGTCTCGTTGCACCAGTGTGGACAGTGGGCACTGGAACACAGAGCTGATCCATCCGCCTCGTGTGCTTCTCTCTGTTTTGTTCTGGGCAGTTCAGCCTCCCAAACTATACAGCAACCCCTGGAAAGGAGGGATCTTAATTTTTACCACCCATCTCTAAGGACCTATCAAATGCTTCCCAACTACTAAAAAATGTACAAATGGGTTGCTTTCTATCAAAACAGCATCTCATGCCCCTGTTTCAGGTACACACAACACATATTCTAAACTGGCTGTACTGTCTGAGCCTCCCCCCACCACCCCCTGGCAAAGCAAAGATTCTTGGATTCTTGTCATAACTACAACATGAGAACTCGTTCTGTTAATAATTACCATACTCTGCTGGGCAGATTGTCCCAGATCCTGGAATGTGATCAATTAATACTGAGCACTTGCTGTTATTAGTATGTGTTCCTGCTCGTCAGGACTCGCATTCTCCCATCTGAGGCCAACCTGTAAGCATTTTCATACATCCTTCTCTAAGTGCCTTCCAAGCTGCAAATAGCATATCTGAAGCACATTACAAACAATGCATATCGGTCATGTCCACAGAGCTCATTAGTCATGCCTTCTTCATGAAAAAAAAATATATATATATATAAATTTAAAATAACATAATAATATGAACATATTAAGTAAATTTTAAGGGCAATGAGCTTTGCACTTTTTTAAATACAAAAAAAAAAGTTATGAATTTGCCCCAGGCATCTGATAAAGCTTCAAGTGTTTCCTAGGGCATCATGATGAAATAGTAGATTCTGCTGTAGGGTTTGTTTGCTGTTTCTTCTTTTCAAAGCCCAGAATCTTCTGGCACCCAAAGCTGGCAGCGTTGCCTGTCCATTTAAAGCATTCTATCAGATTACCAGGACTGTGTGATGTCAGTCACAAAGCTGGATAACATGGATGGCAGTCTGCACCCAGTACAAAGTGTCTCATAAATAAATAGGGCTGGGGCGTGTCTGCATGGCAGAGGCCAGTCTCCTCCTCCATCCACACTGAAAGGTGGCCCTGGTTTAGTACAGATATGGCTTATTGGCAAAGAGAAAGAAGGCAGAAACACTGTTATCAAGTGAAGTGGTGGGATGTTCAGACAGAAGCATCAAGCTCCAGGAAACATTTTAGCTTAATCTTGAAGGCAAGTATTCGACTTTGTAGTGTTTTCAAGGCAGGTTACTTTTTATTTCTATTTTTTGTGTGGCAGAACAGCTTGTTTGCTTGAATCACTGAGACACAAGATGTCTTATCCAAAAGACACTGAGAAGAGGAAGAATGGAGATGAAAAGGGAAAAAATTAGGAGAGGCTTTTCACAGGAGGCGAAAACAAGCTGGTGAGCCTGGTCACTGCTGGTGATAAGGGCAGGAAATTTACTTACGCCGCTGCTGTTGCTATTATTATTATTATTATTATTATGGTAGAGATAAAGAGCAGGAAAGGAAAGGACCCCAGGCCCAGCACAGAGCCAGCTGGGTGCAGGGGACACACTCCCAGGGGACCCACGGATGTGGCTGAGACACCAACCTCCCAGGAAGAGGAGCCCAGAGCAACTGGTCCTCTCGTTGTCAATAACACTTGGCACCTGCCTCCCTGTGGACCCACCCACTGGAAACCCAAGTGCCCTTTTCCACCAGGAAACCACTAGCAAGCACCTGACTGCCACATTCTGGAGCTCAAAGGGAAGAGCGGGCTCAAAGGGGGACTGGCATTTCAGGGCTCAGCCTTCACAGCGACCTGCCCCCGTCAGGAAGATAAACCGACAGGTGCAGTGTGCAATGGGCACATCCCTGAGTGATTCGGAGTAAAAGGACACGTCCTGTTATTTCTAGCTGTTTCCCTTCTTCCTTCTCCAGGAAGAAGACGAGAAAGAAACACTTTAAAAAGTGAAGCTTGGTTTCTGCAAAATATGCAAACAAATGAAAAGGTCTGAAAAAAGGAGATGGCAGACCTCAGCTTGAGGGTTTCTAACCTTTAAACCACTGTCTACAACAGAAATAGACCTTTACACCCTACTCGGAATATGCTCAACACACCTGCCAGGTCTATACACCAGGGCTGAAATGTCAGAAACAAGTGAGAGAGTCAAAACTGCACATGGGCATCATCCTTCCTCATTTCTGTTTTCTGGAAACTGATGTCCCATCATGGTTCTTCTTTATAGAAATCAGAGTCTTGATTTTAGTCACAGTATGTGAAGTGCCTCCTGGATGTTCTGACTGGTTTCTAGAATCTTAACAGAAAACTCTACATAACTCTTGGGAGCAAGACCGTCAAGGGGCTCCATGATCGGCTCTATAATTCCCTCAATTTCATCCCCTTTCCTTCTTCCTTGAATTACTCATCCTCCCAACACACACACGCAGTCTCACACACTCAAACATACAACCACACATATTCAGACATACACACACGGTCTCACACACTCAAACACGCAGTCTGATGCACTCAAACACACAAACACACATATTCAGACACAAACACACAACCACATGTATTCACACACTCACACACACACACTTGTTCCCTGACACTCCCTGACCAGGCCAGCATCGTCCTCTCTCCACCTACACACCTTAATCCAGTCATCTCTGCATCTGCAGGCCCCTCTCCTCTGTCCTTCCCACAGTCTGTCCGAAGCCCACGCATCTTCAGTGACTAACTTAAGCGACTGACTTACCTCCTTTGGTGGAGGCATCTCAGAGCTGCGCTTCCCCAAGTGTAAAGGCAACGGCTTTTTTCTAACTTTTGCCCCTTTTGCAAAACCTATCAGTTTCTGCCATGCACTTTGGTTTTACGTGTGTGTGTGTGTGTTTGTGTGTGTGTGTGTAGCACCATCAGTAGAGCCCTCACAAATGCAAATCATGCCACCAGCCTCTCTGCACATCTTAGCACTGTGAGCAGAGCAGGGTATCAGCAAATATACCTGGAACCACTAAAGAATGTGAAAAAGACTGCACATGCAGTTAGTTAATTCATGTCAAGAGGAACATCAGGCTATTGAACTGATACCTTACACCAGGTAAGTCACTGCATTAAATCTCCCCACTAACTGTTCACCTGTTTAGTGATAGGAAAGTGAAACTCAGAGAGGTTAACTGTACTAAAGGGCAGAAAATATTTGCAAATTATATGACTAGATATATAAAATAAAATAGAAAAATATATAAATAGCTCATGCATCTCAGTACCAAATAAAAAATTTAAAAATGGATAGATGACCTGAATAGACATTTTTCCAAAGAAGATATACAGATGGCCAATAGGCAATGGAAAGGTGTTCAGCACAACTAATCATCAGGGAGAAACAAAGCAAAACCACAGTGAGATAGCACCTCACACCTGTCAGGATGACTGCCATCAAACAGATCACAAATAACAAAAGTTGGTGAAGATGTGGAGAAAAGGGAACCCTTGTGCACTGTTGGTGGGAATGTAAACTGGTGAAGTCACTATAGAAAACAGTATGCAGTTCCCTCAAAAAACTGAACTGCCATGTGACCCAACGATTCCACTCTTGGGTATATAGCCAAAAGAAATAACACTAATTCAAAAAGACACATGCACCCTGAAGTTCGCAGCATCTCTCTTTACAACAGTCAAAACACAGAAGCAACCTAAATGTCCGTCAACAGAGGGATGGATAAAGAAAACGTGGTACCTATATACACAATGGAATACTACTCAGTCATGAAGGAAGAATGAAATTTTGCCATTTGCAGCAACATGGATGGACCTGGAGGGTATTATGTTAAGTGAAATCAGTCAGACAGAGAAAGACAAATATTGTCACTTACATATGGAATCTAAAAAGCAAAACAAGCAAATGAATATAACGAAACAGAACAGACTCACAGATACAGAGAACAAACTAGTGGTTACCAGTGGGGAGAGGAAAGGGAGACAGGAAAATGTGGTTAGGGAATTCATAGATCCAAACTACTGTACATATAAATAAATAAGTTACAAGTACTCACTGTACAGCGCAGGGAACATAGCCAATACTTTATGATAATTTCAAATGGAGTATGCTACAAAGATATTGGATCACTATGTTGTACACCTGGGACTAATCCAATATTGCAAGTCAACCACACTTCAGTTAAAAAAGGAGAGGTTAACTGTAGAATAATTGACACCTAAGATGTCGGTTGGCCCGATGTTGGAAAGACAGAAGAAAAATGTACATAGAAGCTGGGGGATGAGACAATTTTCTTTACACAGGACACCACATCATATCAGAGACAGGCATAGCTGACCACTGCTGCTCTGTGTGTGTGTCCAGCACAGCCCGCGAGAAGTTTCAAAGAAAGGATCCAAGACTGAGTCCCGGGACCTCCCACACCACCTATGCCACCCACCACCTGCCACGCTTCTCCCATTCTCCCTGCCTCTCATCTCACTCACCAGTAAAGAGGTGGAGGAAATGGGATGTTTTCCAGTCCGTGTGTTAAAAGCACACCTCCTCAAAGCTACTACAATGAAGCAAACATGTCATCACTATTTGTATTTATTTCAGTGAAGGAAACCCAGTAGGTTGAACGCATCCTAACAGAGGCTGAGAGGCCCCGTTCAGGGTGCTGCAATAGAGATTTCTCACTTAAACAAAGAAAATCTGTCACTCTCTAGGCCGTGTCCTAGGAAAGAGCCCTCAGAGGTCAGCACCTCCTCTGATGCTCACAAGCCTCTTGGTCCATCACACCCTCTGACCCAGTAATTTCACATCTGAGACTTGATTGTGGAGGAAGAATCCAAAATGTAAATAAAGATGCGCAAATATCAAACATCTTCTTTAGCACAGAAAATCCCACAGGCAACAGAAACATCCATCCAACAAAGTTCTTCTGCTCAGAACCAGAGTGGGTTGCCATTTCCTCTTCCAGGGGATCTTCCTGACCCAGGGATCAAACCTGCATCTCCCGAATCTCCTGCACTGGCAGCCGGGTTCTCTGCCACTGTGCCACCTGGGTGCTACTCTCCCGCTCAGAGAGGGCCTGTGGACAGTGACTGGAAGGAAGGGGATGGGACTGGGGCCCAGGAGAGCCCATCACAGCTGGTGTGCAGGGGCTTCCTGGGCAGGTGGCGACACAGTCGGAGGTGGGCTGGATGAGGTCCTGAAAACTATGGAAGGTAACGATTCTAGAAGGGGAGGAATCCAGGATGCAGGAGTCAGCCTCACACCCCCGCAAACACAGAGCCCTCTTCCCTAGAGGCTCTGAGCCTTGACGTGAGCTTTACACACACGAACCACATCCTCGGTAGGTGCAGAAAGGGGGTGTCACTTCATGCTGTGCACCTGGAAGTGGCAGAGTGGACCCCAGGGAGCCCAACCTTCTGCCCTCCTGTACATGCCCACACCCGGGGGCGGAAACCCCCAGGAGAGCAGTCCAGCTGGCTCTGCACCCGCCTGCCTGTGGCATGGTGACGTATAGACAGACATATCTCACACTGTCCTCTCTTGTCCACATAGAACATTCTCTTCTGGGAGTCTAGAGACAAGGATTGAATGCCAAGTGTGCCATTCTAGGGAAGAAATTAATCGATACTATAAAAATGGACCCATCTCCTCCTGCAAGCACGATGCTTCGCACAGACGTCAAGATGGGGGAGAGTGTGGTTTAGAATCTGAGGTCCAGTCTGTTTCTCAGGCTGGCGCACCCTCGAGGTGAAACTTGACCCTTCAGAACTATCACCTTGTCCACCAGGCAAACATTTGCTTTCTGCTGGGCTCAAGTCCGTCTTATCAACCTGTGACAAGGAAAAACAAAGAAGCCAGCAGACAAATCTCCCTGGGAAAGTCCAGAGTCCACCATTCACGCACACATCTCTCAATCTTTCAGGAAAACAAAGATGCTCCCCCTCCAGACATCTGTTTACCAGGTGCATTTAAACTTTCATTAGAAGAAAAGCAGAAAGAACCAGGAAGTCTCTGAAAATAACAACCATAAAGAAAAAGACTGGAAAAGTGGTAGAAAGGGTCCCCACCCGCATCATTTTGTCTGTCAGCCAGCACTGGGGTTCGAGGGGTCATGACCCGGCAGGGAGGAGGAATGATGGCCATAAGTGAGCCCAACCTCAGAGCCCTGGAGTCCGAGGCCAGCAGCTGAGCAGGGACGCGGCCACAGCCAGCAGAGCACCGAGCACCGCGGGACGGCGACCACTACCAGGCCGGCCCGGCCCATCTGTCAGAAACACCGGGTCCAAAGGCCACAGGGGCAGACAGTACTAACAGTGAAAACGACAGGCAGGCTGGGGCCACTTGCTAGAACAGGAAGAGGCAACATCGGACCGGTTTCCTGTCATTAAATGTACTGACAACACTCCATTCATCTTCAGACCTGTTGTTCCTTCCACTCCCTGGTTCACCACGAATGAGAGTTTTATTTACCAAGATGTGTGTGTACCCAGGCCCGGCCTTCCGCCCGCTGTGAACCAGGCAGAGTGTGTCCTGGGTGCCCTCCCTGCCAGCTGGCCACCGCCCGCTCTGTCCCCGCAGGAGTCAGGGCCTCATTCCTGCCGCCAAAACCCCGCTCGGAGCCTCTGCTCATTCTCCTCACCTGACAACGGTTTCTTCAACATCTAGAATGCAAATCGCGGTGCTGAACAAGAGGTGAGGGTTTGGAGAAGCTGAGAAATTCAGCCATACGACTGGCACGCAGGTGAGGGACACAAACACAGTCACTGGAGAGCCAAGGACAGACCTTTCAGTGGTCTGAAACATGCAAGAACATGGCCATGAAACCCCGGAGGGAGCGGAGTCCATCCCGAATGGATGTGAAAAGCCCTAGGGAAGAAGGAGAGTGAGCTCTGGCCTGAAGACGGAAAGGGCTGGGTGGGATTCTGACCGGCAGAACAGAGGAGAAGCTGAGGTATGGGACTGGGATGTTCAGGCAGGGGAAGAGAGGTGGCAGACCACAAGTTGTTTTGAATTCTGGATCCATCAAAACCTGGCTGTTTGAACTCAGAGAATAAGCCTCTCTGAGCCTCCATTGCTCATCTGCAAAATTAAAGTGTGCACACCACCTAATTACTGAGGACCTTATAAGGGGCAAGCTCTGAGCATGGTGTTAAGGGCATAATTAAATTCCGAATATCTTCCTCAGAGGGTTTAATGTTAGGACTGAAGAACAGTGACGAATTTAGCACAGTATCCAGCAAGAAGCATTTTCAGTCAATAGCTGTTGATGCCTTTCAGGGTGGTGATGAATTGGGTGGTGAGGGTGGTGATGGAGGAGATGAAGTGGGTGGTGGGGTGGTGATGGAGGTATGAGGCGGGTGGTGATCAAGGGTGAAGTAGCTGGTGGGCCAGGATGCCACATTTAAAATCCTGCATCAGCGATTCATCAACCTCCCAAGAGCACCTGGATCGGTCCCCAGCTCAGTGAACACACAAGATACAGGATTCACTCCATGCATCCACTCTGCCTACCCCTGTGTCCTCCCAGGACCATCCTCATTGGTGAGAAAACAAGAGGGGAACATGCAGAGGTGAGGGGCTGAGTCTGCAGTGGGAGAGAAGGGCTCCCTGTGGGGACCACCTGCCCACCCCAGGGTTCGTGTGACCCAGAGAATCATGTCTCCCTTCCTCTCTCTTCTCCCATTCTGTGCAATCTCCATCAGTGGCTGCAATAAAAGTTAACGTGAGATGTCTCTAATCTTTCTGTCTTCCTGTTCAGCCAAGAAAAACAACTGAAGTTCAGTTCTCAGGGTTGTCCACGTCTTTCCTGTGATGTTTGTGAAGCTAATAAGATACCGCAGGTGCCACCATCACACACCTCGCTCAAATGTGAGGGTCAGGTGGTCCAGTCTCTTCCTCTGGCTTCTACACTCAACATTTTAAAAACATGGCATGGTGTTATATATGATCCTTTCTAGTTTCTCTTCTTTACTTATTTTTGGTAATTTTTATACTTCACTCTATTATCTTACTGTGAATTTTCCCAAAGATCAATTTTTAATATTTTCTTCCAGAAAATGTTGCCAACTGGTTTTTGGCTACTCAGTTTTCTCATCTATAAAATGTGGACATAATAGTATCTATCCAGAAGGACCTGAAGCTCAAAGGAGATAAGAATTGTAAAGCACTGTGAATGGCCCCGATCAATAATAAAACCACACAACAAACTAGAGTAAATACTAGCAATACTATATCTCTCTAGACTAATTGGGAATTTCTGAATAAAGCAGCTCAAAAAAGATAAGTGCTACCTCTTGGCAACCATCGTAGCAATAATGGGATACAATCGAGAATCATCAATAGATGTTCAAAGCAGTGAGATAAAAATCAGATGGGAAAAGAGGATCTTTGCATAGTCTCAAAACACCTCCCCAGGAGATATTAACACTTACATGGGGAAAAATAGTAGCCTTGCTGTGAAGACTCCTCACTCACTTAAACAGACCATTAATGAGGCAAATTAGTATTCATTGCTCCTACACAATGCGTGGAGAATACAGCATCTCTTGGGTGGCTGTCCTGCCAAAGATGGACACCTCGAATCAAATCACGAGGGCCCATCAGAAAAGCCCAAACTGAGGAGCATTTTACACAATTAACTGGCCTCCACTCTTCACAAATTGCTCAGGTGTGTCCGACTCTTTGCGACCCCCTAGTCTGTCCACGGGACTCTCCAGTCAAGCACACTGGAGTGGGTTGCCATGCCTTCCTTCAGGAGAGCTTCCCAACCCAGGGATCGAACCCCAGTCTCCCACATTGCAGGCAGATTCGTCACCATCTCAGCTACCAGGGAAGCCCTCCACTCTTTAACAATGTGAGAACCATGAAATGTAAAGACCGGAGGCATGTTCCTGAACAAAAGACACTGGAGACATACAACAGCTCAATTCAAAACTCTGGGTTGGATCCTGCGCAATTTTTGTTCTTATTTTTTGCCATATGGACATTATTGGGATAACTGGCAAGTTCTGAATAAAGTTCATAGCTTGGGTCCCTGCTAACTGCATGATTTTGGTCTGGCATCGTGGGACGGTCAGGTAAGGTCCACATTGGAACACATGCTATGCTTGTCAGTGGGAAAAGGGGTCATGTCTAGATCCTACCACAACTGTTTCAGGAAAAAATAGTTTGTGCACATAAGAACACGTACATATACATACAGAAAGAGAGAGAGAAAGCAAATTTGGTAAAATGTACACAATTGGAAAATCTTGGTGAACTGTATTCAGAAATTCTTGATACTTAACGATTTTATCTCGATACTTACAAGTTTGAAATTGTTTCAAAAACAAAAAGTTTTGGACTTTCCTGGTGGTTCAGTGGTTAAGAACCCATCTGCCAAGGCAGGGGACATGGGTTCAGTTCCTGGTCTGGGAAGATTCCACATGCTGCAGAGCAACTAAGCCCAAGCACTGCAACTACTGAACTCACACTCCAGGCCCTGCGGCTGTAACTACCGAGCCCGCGAGCGCTAAGAGCCTTTGCCCTACAGCAAGAGAAGCCACCACGATAAGAAGCCAGGGCACTGCAACAAAGGGTAACCTCCACGCGCCGCAACTAGAGAAAAGTCCAAGCAGCAAGGAAATCCCAGCATGGCCAAACATTTTAAAAATAAATAAATAAAATTTTTGAAAAGCTTTGAAACATCAGCACTAAAGCAAGCTCTCCTTAGAGACAAGTCAGTGTCTCGGAGACAGTGCAACAGGATTTTCATCCTAACTCCAGCTCTCACCAGTTCTGTGGTCTTGAAAATGTTCCTTACTTCCCTAAAAGTCTAGGTTCCGTCACCTGTGCCATGGAGATGATAATAACAACCGTGAAGGGCTCTTGAGAGAATTAAACAAAATCATACACCGAAATGAGACCCGTGCATGACGTGAGACAGGGCTGGGATCCGTGTTGAAAGAATGAGCGGCAGTAACAGGAGAGTGAGGAGTTGCAGCCTGTGGAGTGGACACTCCTCTCACTCTTTCTCCGGCTTCGTAACATCTTGCCTCTGAACAGATACAGAGCAGGCGACATGAGGGATGCAGAGGAGGAAAGAAAGGGGGACAAAATGAGGTGTGTCCCCCAAAACTCATCCTTCTGTTTTCCTGAACTAACTTAGCAGACGATATGGAGCAGAGGGGTGGGAGGAGAAGCAAACGGGGTCCACCTTTCCCATTGTGCCCCCTTGGCATTTTAAGAGCTTTAACTCATTTTTGGATATTTCTACCACTTTTCTGTATTTTCTGTGAAGATAAGAATATCAACTTCTCCTTCATGTTTAACCAAAGAATTAACTAAAAGAGCAAATTCAATAACAAGGTCCTACTGTATAGCACAAGGAACTCTATTCAATATCCTGTGATAAACCATGTGGAAAAGAAAAAATACATATAACAGAACCACTTTAGCTGAACAGTAGAAATTAACACAAGTACCCAGGTGGCGCTAGTGGTAAAGAATCGCTTGCCAATGCAGGAGAACAGGTTTGATCCCAGTAAGATCCCCTGGAGAAGGAAATGGCAACCCACTCCAGTCTTCTTGTCTGGGAAATCCCACAGACAGAGGAGCCTGGAGGGCGACAGTACACGGGGTCCCAAAGGGTCAGACATGACTGAGCACAGACATGCACACACACAGATATTAACACATCATAAATCAACTATATTTCAATAAAATAAATTTTAAAATAGTAAACAGATAAAGATAAAATAAAAACAAAACTCAGTTCTACAGATATAACACTCAGTCTCTATTCTATACAATAAAAGTATAAATATATACACATTTGAAAAACAATCCTTCAGTATCTTCCAAGTATTCAAAGCAACTTACAACCCATAACTTTGCTACCTGTTCCAGAGTCAGTTACTGTGTTGACCAATTGTTATGTTATGACCTCAGAACCATAATTACATTTATGCCTCTTGAACAAGCTGATGAAAAGAAACATTTGCTTAAGGCTCCCATCAATGAATGCAGAGCTTAGACTAGTCTTTAGCTTATACAAACGTTAAGCTTATTAATTCAGAATATTCATTTAGTTATTGAAACAGGATGACAAAACTGTACAGCGAGAGACTGAGTCTCTATTACACATATTAGCTTTGCACGAAAACCTGCTAGCTCAGGAAATGTCTCAGCCTGAGGATTCATATGCCTCTTTGAATTTTTTTAAACTGTGATTTAGGTATCAAAACCCCATCACCAATGCCCATCAATGCACAGAAAGACTATAAATGATGAAGATAAGTCCATCATGATTAAGAACTCTCCAGCTGGATTTCAGCTTAAGAAATTCTGAAACTGCCTATGTGTGGTCCACGCCAACAGCCACAGCATCCTTTAATTGAAAGCCAGTGATATGACTCACACCACCTGTTTCCTTGATCCTGCTCTATTCCTATTTTGGTCAGAGTTCTCTTTGGAGGATTTAAACTTTTATGAAAACAAATAGCAAATATTTATTCAAATTGATTACTATTGTTTCACACCCCAAAAACAACATTTCCTATTATAAAATTACATTCATCTCCATTAATTTTAACAAGCCAAGGATTATTTAAAGTGATAATCACAGTGGTAGCTGTAGCTGCTGGAAAGGCTGCTAGTTAAAGGAACTGTATATAAAAATATATACTTCCATGTATGCTTATTATATATGTGTGTGTGCATGAATGTGCCCAGTTGTATATGACTCTTTGCAGCCCCATGGATTGCAGCCTGCCAGGCTCCTCTGTCCATGAATTTCTTCAGGCAAGAATACTGGAGCAGGTTGCCCTTTCCTTCTCCAGGGGTTCTTCCCGACTCAGGGATCGAACCTACATTTCTTGCATTTCTTGCATGGACAGGCAGATTTTTTACCACTGTGCCACCTGGGAAGCCCTACTCTCTCTCTATATATATATATATATATAATCCTTATTTAAATTTGTTATAAACTCATGAAAGTGGATTTTTAAAATTTTGCTTACGTAGACACATTGCAATGAGATGTTCGTGTCCCAGAGAGTGTATCAGACAGAATGAAATATAACAAATGCAGGGAGAGGGGAATGATGAGAGGTAGGGGAGAGGGTGGGAGAGGGGTGGTCTGGATGACAGCTCTCTGCAGCGTGGAGTCAACAGGGAGACTTCTGCAGAAGCCCCACGCTCAGGCAGCAACCTGCTGCCATCTGAGATTCCCACCAGTGGGATGCGTAGGCTGTATATTCTATTGCCCTGTCTGTCAGCCAGTCCAGCCACTAGTCCATCATCATGAGGACAAGAACCAAGGAAAAGAAGAGAAAAAGAATTGTGTAACTGTACTCCTACCTAGATGAGGTGACGTGTTTCACTTTACACAAAACACAGTGGACATGACCTGAGACAGGGGCAGATGTGACAGCCATCAGGGACCCCCAGGCACCATGCAGGCCAGAGGTGGTGGCAATAATCTGTACCCTGAGGAGTTCTTGGGGGTGATGTGAAGTAAGAGTTTGTAGCTAAAGAGTCTGCCAAGGAGCCCTGAGCAGGAATTCAGTGGTCCCAGGAGTTAGGTAGATCCCGAGGTTAGGTAAATCCCAGGAGTTAGGCAGATCCCAGGACCTGGTTAAAATGTGAGCTTGACTCAGTGAGCCTGCAGGCCACCATCGGAAGTCTGAACCTCCAGGTGGATGTCTTAGTGTGAAATCCATCTATCTTTTCACCCACATCAGCTTCTCACGTGAAGCCTCTGGTGTCTCTCCTTCCGCTACACACATGACTCATGCAGGGAAGTGAAGTGACTGGAGTTCAAGGGCACTTTGCCTGGAACCAGATGAACTGTCCTGGTTGCCTGGGAAACCCTTGAAGACAACCATACTCGATGTGTCAGATATCAGAAGTCAACAGGAGCCAAAGTCACTTCAAAGGTAAATCCAAGAAAGCTAACGGCAAAAGAGGGACACTCGGCTTGCAAGAATAGCTCCAGTTTCCTACGGGCTCATGAACTTTGGGAAAGAGAAATAAATGTTTTGCAATCCTAATTAGCAAACAAGAATGATCATCTTAAATGCTAACTTCCAGATTACAGGAGAAGATTCAGTACAAAGACACTGAGAGTCCCTCAATATTTTTGCTGGGACCAGTAAACTTGGACAAGATGGTTGGATAGCATCAGTGACTCAATGGACATGAGTGTGAGCAAACTCCAGGAGGTGCTGAAGGACAGGGAAGCCTGGCATGCTGCAGTCCATGGGGTCACAAAGGGTCAGACATGACTGAGAGACTGAATAACAATAACATTAAACTCAAGTTTTCACAATAACCCTGTGATGAAATAGAACATGTTTTCATAAACTGTCCCGCTAAATCCTTTGGGGTTTTGTTTCAGTTTAGTCTGATTCTATCCAGATTTCCAGTGTAAAATGTATGTCAAATATTGAGTTATCACATGTGGCTTTTCTTAAGAACATAAAATGTTTGCTGTAGTCATTTTGAGGACAAAAACTTTAAGAATTTAACAAGCAAAGCAATGTGCTATCATTTTCTTCAAAGAAATGTGGACTTAATGAAAACCTACCCAAACTGCATTTTGCATCAAATGCTGTTTCATAAGGGTTATTCCATGAGTCTGAATTATGATTTTATTACAATATTTTCCAACATAAAAATCACCCTGAAAAGCTTCATAATGAAAATGTGCACATATTACTGGTTATTTGCACTCACAGAGCCTTTTGTAACACAATAAATCAAAAGTAAAATCAGTGCAAACACCTCTGACAAGGAGATCAAGTTTTCTCTTCACCCCTCAACACTTTCACAGTGAGAGAACTATTCATGGATTAACATGTTTGGGCCTTTTAACAATTTATTTTACACGTTTATGAGTTCGGGGGAGGACATTGTCCAAAAAGTTCTATGTTCATACACACATTTGCACTTTAGATTTTTAGACATCTGGTAGGAAATGCTTTGCGTTCGTTGCTCTGCGCTGCCCCCTGCTGGTGGTGTCCTGTAAATGGCCTCAGGACACAATCTGGTACCGCAGTGACTTCGACCCACAAGGCCACCTGAATTCATAATTACCTTACTTAAGGGCCCTATTTCTGAAGGTGATGTACAAACCTGTATTTTATTTTACTTTTAACTAATTTTTATTTGATTACAGTTGCTTTACAATGCTATGTTAGTTTCTGCTGTACAGCAAAGTGAATCAGCTCTACATATACATATCTCCACTCTTTTGGATTTCCTTTCCATTTAGGCCAACACAGAGATCTGAGTAGAGTTCCCCAACAATGCTGTATTTTAATGTTAAATGTTTAAAGAAATAATTAAGGTAAAACTTTTTTTAAGTTGAGGACCTATGATTAATTTTTATTGCATGTTAAAGATAAAGCTTTTCCCAGAGAATGTATTCAATCACAAGGAAATAATGACAAACCAAGGATGCTAGTTTGGTGGCACTAGTAGTAAATACCCGCCTGCCAATGCAGGAGACTTAAGAGATGTGGGTTCAATCCCTGGGTCGGGAAGATCCCCTGGAGGAGGGCATGGCAACCCACCCTAGTACTCTTGCCTAGAGAATCCTATGTCCCATGGACAGAGGAGCCTGGTGGGATACAGTCCATGGGATTGCAGAGTTGGACACAACTGATTTGATTTAGCATGCAGCACCCAAGGACACTACTTTATCTAAAAATAAATGGTTATAAAATCAGTAAAGAAAAAAAACACTATTCTGAACTTATTGAGAATGGTCTTACGAGGAATGTCATCATTTTATCTCAACTGCACCACCACAGCTCACAGGAGAATCGCTGCTTTTGCGTTACTCATTCTAAGATGACCTAAAGGGGGCATTCCAATTAACTTGACAGCAATCTGTCTGAAATAGAAAGATCAAGGTTCCAAGTTGTAAACAACAAATGCATCCCACCAATCGTTCAAAAACCAGAAGCTTGACCCCATGGGAACACCTGCAACATAACAACTTCTTCCTGCCTTATAATTGCCTTGTTTTACCCACCACTGTGAGACACAACACTGACTCGGTCCTGAGAACCGCCAGCTTGACCTTTTCAGTCTGCTGGAAAGAAGATCTCGTTACAGTACTCATGTTATGTATATGGAACAGGCCCACAAGTAACTGTTACTGACACTCTGCTTCAGAAATGCATCCAGAAACCCAAATACCAGGAAGTGACCAATGCAGTCTTTGTCCCTCTGAACTTCATCCACAGTACCTCCTGGAGACTCCTAAATGGTGTTCATTTCTAATGACTGAAACTAGCTAGGGATTTTTAAAATGTTCTTACTGCTCAAGAAAAGAGCCCTAAAGCTTGATGCCTTGGCGCAAAATATACTCCAGAAAAGAAACACACAGAGTGGAGATGGTGCACATCCCCTACAGTGACAAACAAATGGCTCCAGCACGCAACACGTCTTCATGTTTGATGCTTATTATATGCAAGCGCCAGATGCACTTCTCATCTGAGTGCCGTAAAAGGGATTCTTTAAGAATTCTAAACACAAAATGAGTCAGTCCCAGTGCAAATACAAACCTAAAAAGAATTCCACACTGTACAAGTAACATTTGCAGCCTTCAACACATGGGTGTTTTAGGAGACCTTCCTGCTGGACCCCACAATCCCTCTGGTGTTCCGCCCATGGGCTCTGAGACTCTGAAACAGCCCTTGGTGACCCCAAGCTGGTCGCCGCAGACTAGGGCCACAGGCTGAGTCCATGCCTGTGCGGGGAGGGGTGGGATCTGGACCCTCCTGGCTCCCCACCCACCCCTATCCGTCCTGAATCAGGGCTCTGTGTTTCCCCAAAGCTCACCCAGTGTGATGTCATGAAATAATATGACTCTACTTTTCACCATGTTTTCTTTTCTTACCTTTACCTGGAAAATCTCTGCCAGATGTGTAGAAAGTTATCTTTTGCGGGATATATTCCAAAATGCTCTTATGCTGTTTCTCTTAGGGTTTCTCCACACGGCCCCATTCAGAGATGCTATCGCTTTCTATGGGAGAGAAAAAAAAATGTGCACAGGAAAATGATCACCATAAAATCACGGATTCTTAAATCAGATCTAAAGAAATGTCAAACCCAGGGGAAGAGCACCTGGGGAAACTCCATGAGGCATGGGTTTAGGGTGGGAAGTAGGAATCTTCTCTCCTCTTGTAGCTTTGTTAAAAGCTGTGTTTTCCCAGATGCAAAGCAGTGACCGTTATCTCACTAGCGTTTTCTCCTCACCTCCAGTGTTCCGGGGAGGTCACATTCTGTAAAAAACATCCTGCCTTTCTCCCCACAAAAAAGTTCCATGGAGTTTCAGAATGCAGAAGCTGCAACTCGGTAACTCCGCTCTGGGTTATTTACCACTCGCACAAAGAAAATGCTGTCTATTCAGAACTCATTTCAAAACTCTTTTCACGGCGAGCGGGGAACAAGCGGGCTCATGTCCGAGTGCAGACCCATCCCCGGCGCCGCGTGGCCGGCGCGCTCCTACAAGGACCTGTTGTGCGCGCGCGCGGGGCGGAGGGCCCTCCCAGCCCAGGGTCTCTGGCTTGTCTGCCCCCGGTTTGTCAGGAGGCAGCCATCGCCCCGCAGGTTCACCCTGACACTGCAAGGGCGGCTCCTGGCCCCCAGGCCTGGGGGTGAGGCCTGACCTGGCTGCCTGGATGCGGAGCGCAGCCTCAGGGAAAGTTGTTTAAACCCCGTGGAGTTCGGTTTCTTTTGTTTTCTGATCTCAGTCATCGTGCCCTCTTTTGTTAGGTTTGAAGTGAACTCACCCGGAATCTGAACCTCAGGCCCTCAGGGTTCCAGGGAGCCCAGCCCGGAGGCCACTGCTCAGACCTCACCACAACCCCCTGCATCCCCAGGCTGAGGCAGACGCAAGAAGAAGGGTCCAGGGGCTCCTTCTAGGTTCAGGACCCTCCCCGGACCAAGACTACAGAAAGGATTGGTGCGGGCAGGACCAGGAGGCCAGAGAGGGTCGCCCAGGTGGGCTCCGCAGGACTGGGGTGGGGCTGCCTTCTGACCTGGGTCCGGGTGAGGGGCTTGGGCCTGTACCCTGTGGCTGGGAACAGGTGGGAGCGGGGAAGCGGCTTGGAAGCCTGAGCCTACTATGCACTGGGTGGGCCAGAACCCCCTGAGGAGCCACAGACCGCCCTGGGGCCTGCACAGACTGGAGATGGGGGCAGGGGTGCTGGGGAGGAGCACCCCGCCTGGGGGGCGCACAGAGGAGAGGTCCCCCGCCCAGGTGTGTGTGTGTCCCTGGGCCAACAGAAGTCATCTGTCCAGTGGGGCCCCTAGAGAGAGGAAAGGGCCTGACAGGAGGAGGCAGGACGGACCACAGGCCAGGCGGGGCTGCGGAAAGCGCATGGCGGGGGTGGCACCCAGGACCCAGGAAGTAAGAGGCATACTCCCCTCCACCTCAGATCAGGGAGACTCGGAGAATGAGGAGCCTTGCTGCCCAGAACTGTCAAAGACTCAGTGCTTTAGAAAGTCCATGGAAGAGGGCTGGCTCAAACCATCTGCCGGGGCAGAAAACAGGATATCAACCCGCCAGGTAAGGAAGGGCTGGGGCCCTTCCTCTGACATCCCCCCACACACAACACACACACACACTTATACACACACACCACAGCTGTGGCAGGGTACACCCCTCAACACACACACACACACACACACACACCACAGCTGTGGCAGGGGTACACCCCCCAACACACACACACACACACACACTCATACACACACACCACAGCTGTGGCAGGGTACGCCCCTCAACACACACATACACACACACTCATACACATACATGACCGGTGGGCAGGGGTATGCCCTCCCAACACACACATGCACGTGTACACACACACACACACACACACACACACACACACAACAGCCATGGCAGGGGGGCGGTGAAATGGGGAAGGAGCTGCAGTGAGAGGACAGAAGGATCCGCCAGCCCAGCTGCAGGCAGACAGGCCCCAGGAGGACCTGGGACAAGGTCAGGCTAAGTAGTCAAGGCCAATGCTGACCAGCACCTGGGCCTAGATGTTGCAAGAGCTAAAATGAGACTATTTCTCTGACTCCAACTGGCCAGAGGGGCTTTTGTATCATCTGAGAACAAGCTGAAGAGCTGGGGACCCGCGAGTTTTCACTCAGGGGTCGAGGATATTGGTCCCAGTGAACAAAGCTGACAGCAGTGGGGGAAAATGTACCTTGTGTTTTGGTTCTCTCAAGGATAGTGCTTTTCAGCCTACTGATTACAGCAGCAACACCTGATAAAACCCTTCTGCCAGCCTAGAAGTTCCAGGAGTCAGGGACCCTGTGTCACCGCACCTGGCACATGATAGCCGACTGGCTGCCTCACCTGTTCTGAGCTGATTGTCTTACTTTAAACTTCCCTGTTCATCATGGTCTTTCTAGAGAAATCTAGATGCATATACTTTCTCAGAAACCTTTTGATCACCTCTAAGACATGGGCTTCCCTGGTAGCTCAGTTGTTAAAAGACTCTGCCTGCAATGCAGGAATGCAGGTTCAAGCCTTGGGTCAGGATGATCCCCTGGAGAAGGCAACCCACTCCAGTATTCTTGCCTGGAGAATCCCATGGACAGAGGAGCCTGGCGGGCTACAATCCATGGAGTCACAAAGAGTTGGACACAACCAAGTGACTAACACTTTCATTTTCAAAACATTCTTAATAATAATTTTTTTTTCTTGCTACCACTTTCTGACCCATCACTTTCAGAGAACTTCATATAATCTAGGGTATTATTCCACATACAGAAGTATTATTCCACATGGAGAGGGCCCACACTGAGTTTTTTGCAGATTTGATTGTTAGTAATCCAAAGAAGACCTCACTCAGCTAGCTCACCCAAGAAGCTCAGAGCACATCAGAAAATCCACCAACTTCTCTTGTGAGTTTCTTTCTAGATCCACGTCAACTCTTTGTCTCCAGAGGAGAAAAAAGACACCAACACTGTCTGTGACCTCCCTGTCCATATATGTTTGCATCATTCCCCTTCGTGAATGAATTCCTGAGAAGGCCCTTCCCTGTTACATTCTCTTCCGGGTTGCAGACAAGTTGAAGTATTTTGAGTGACACAGAAACAGTTTGTCTTTGGCCAAAAGAGAAACTCGGGGGAAGGAAAAAAAACAGGCCAGCCTACTTGTAAGCTTCGCAAACGGAGCAGGTTTGGGCATAGCAGATGCAGGCACAGTTTTGGAATCCACAATATGCCATTCATGCCTCACGAGACGACGGGACATCTTCAAATGTTGTTGCCGAACCAACGCGGGGAAACATGCTTGCTGCTTACCCAAAACAAGCTTCAACAAAGTCCAACTTCTCCTGCTGCAAATTTGCAGAGGGGAAGGTTTTCCTTACATGGAATTTTGAACTCTTTTTTTTGTTCATTTGCTAAGTGAGGACGAGTTGTCTGGGAGCACATTTGGAGAGGTGGGATTCTTACCTTATGAAATGTGGATCCAGGACAAAAACGGTCATCAGTCAAGAAACTCAGGAAGAGCTAAGGTAAAGACCCTTCCTAAGTTCAGAATGGGAGTGTGTGCTGAGGGGTGAGCGGTGTGAAACAGACAGGAGTTCCAACAGCCATCTTCGGAGCCAAGGAAACACTCGTAATTCATCGTCTTTTGGTATTGAAAGACTTTCTGCCTTTCCTTAAGGAATGCCCTTCACACTGTCTGCTTTCCTGCGTCTTTGTACACAGGACCTAACTTCCAGGCATGTGTGTGTGCACGCATGTGCACACAGTGGCTCAGTCGTGTCTCTTTGCGATTTTCTGGACCGTAGCCCGCCAGGCTCCTCTGTCCATGGGATTCTCCAAGTAATCATACTGGAGTGCGTTGCCAGGCTATCCTCCCAGGGATCTTACAGACCCAGGGATTGAATGTGCATCTCTTGCATCTCCTTCACTGGCAGGTGGGTTCTTTATGACTAGTGTTCCCTGTGAAGCCACTTTCAGGCCTAGGACCAACTAGACAAACTTCACAAAGGAAGTTGAGGACCCTTGCTAGGGCCAAGTCTAGGGACACTATCTTGGGGAGAAGCAACCACCCAGGGAGTCTGCTGGTTCTGAGCTCTCTGCTGTTCTCTCTTCACTGAGACAAAAGCCAAAATACAGAGACCTGACTCTTAGTTCAGAGGCACATCCCAGTGGTTCATGCATCAACTCTCCCACCCAGATACTCTGCCCCCCGGCCCTGGCTCCCAAAGTGTGTGGACAAAGTGTAACGTCACCAGCACCTGGAGTTTAGGGCTCTGCACTCTGCAGGAGCTGAACTTGCAGTATTCCATCTACGGACAATAGAGGTCCATGCACAGGAGCATCCTAGCAAGATGGCAGCACCCAGACATCCTCCCACAAAATGTGAACTGACTGCTTCCAAGAGTTCACCAATGGATTGTTGTTTACTCACTCAGTCATATCCAATTCTTATGGCCCATAGACTGTGGCCCACAAGGCTCCTCTGTCTATGAGATTCTCCAGGTAAGAATACTGGAGTGGGTTGCCATTTCCTTCTCTAGGGGATCTTCCCAACCCAGGAACTAACCTACGTCTCCTGCATTGGCAGGCAGCTTCTTTACAACACTGAGCTACCAGGGAAGCCCATCATAAATGGATACAAGTGCCATTTTACTAAGTACTCATTTTTTACACTATCCTTAAAACTATCATATAGCCGTGTTCTGTTCAGAAACAACTGCTGCCTAGGGTTTTTAGTTGTTTTTTTTTTTTCTGGAATATTGCATTTATTCAAATCAGAGGGTTGAACGGCAAAGGTTGGCCTAACATTTATCCTCAAATAGAAACTCCAGGAAGAATAATACAATAAGGTGATAACCGAATAATTACTGGCAAGGATGTCATTTCTCAGAAGGATGACACCCAAGCAGCACAGGGAGTAAGCACTCATGCTCTGAGCCCATGGCTCTAATTATCAGCCTCTGAAGATGCCTTTTGGAGTCTGCAGGCAGCACTGGCAAAGATGAAAGGGAACAGCAAACGCTTCCCTGGCAGCTTGCAGATACAGACAGCACTCCGGGCCCCACGGTCCGTGGGCAGTGGCAAACAGACTGGGCGGTCAAGCTGGGTCAGCTCCTCCGGCTTCAAGGAGGTGAGGCTGGCCCAGGGCTTGTGGCCGCGCGTCTCCAGCACCCAGAACCCAGGACTGGGGAGCCCACAGCTTTGGAGTCTTTGCCCTTGAACCACATGCCAGTTTTTAAAATTATTCTTTGAGAAACCAGTGGGTGGGCACAGATGGGAAGTGGGAAGCTGCAAAGGGAAGAAGATGGTGTTGGAACGGAACGCAGGACCGCGCGCCTCTATGGGCGCATCCACTCCAGGCGCGTCCCCGCGGGCGCGTCCTCGCGGGCGCGTCCCCTGCAGGCAGACCAGGATGCCCCTGATGCCCACGTCCAGAGTAATGAGACCATCATCCCACTCCAACCCCCTCCATCTCCACAACACACCTGACTATTTACCATCAACCCCACGGCCCCATGTTCAGCAGGCCGCCTGCAGGCTGTTCTATGCATACAGCAAATATTTTAAAAACAGGTTTAAAAAAAGGATTAGAACTGCTCTAAAATGTTGTGAAAGCATCATTGGTTCAACAACATTTTATATGTGCAATTTGGTGCCTTAAATTAAAAAAAGAAAGAAAGAAAGCCTCCTAGCTTCCCGCCTTGCTCTGTGCGGGGAAAGAGTTCGCCTCAACACATCCAGAAAATGCAGCTGTTTCCCAAGGAAACACACGTGGGAGGAAGCCTGCTGAGAAGAGAGCAGGAGCGGCTGGCTTCAGAGCTGGTGTCGGCGTGGCTCATGGCCGCACTCATCCACACGCTGTCCTCTTTAGGGGCAGCTGTGCTGGAGAGGACTGCTCGCTGCAGCCCTGGGCTGTATCGGCTCCTTGATGTTTGGGAGAAGACCCATGAGGGAGGGAGAACTTAGGAGGGAGCCCCCATCTCAGGCTGCCTGCCGGCTCTCAATACTCAGGACCTCCCCAAACCCAGACTCACCTCCCTCGGGATAAGATGAGCAGGACTCAGGGGTCTCCCAAACCAGAGGCCACGGTGCCCAGCCCACTGTCCTCCTTCTTCAGGCCAGATGGGCTCCCCACTTCATGCAGCTCTGTACCTCCACACAGACCCCACCAACAGGAGAGGCCAGCTCAGACCCGGCCAGGGCCAGGGCTCTAAAGTAAAAGCCCCTGAGCTGAAGTTCCTTGAGAAGACCTTGGGCACACAGTCGCTGACAGTGTTTAAGTGTTGATGGCAGCAGAGCCTTGCCTTTCCCTAAATGCCAAAATATGACCCCCAAACTGCAGGAGACCAGTTTCCCTGATGAACAAGGCAGTGGACTAGAGCCTGGCAGGCTACCGTGCATGGGGTCACAAAGAGGCGGTCACGACTGAAGCAGCAGCGCACACACACACAGGGCTCTCCTGCAAGAGGAGCTCGGGGAAGGAGGTGGAATCCAGGGACAGTGGGGACCGGGACGGGGCGGTGGCAGGTGAAGAGGGAAGGTGAGGCTCCTGGTGGCATGGGCTCCGTTCTTGGAGACCGGGTCGCCTCACGGGTACACCTGTTCCCGCCCTTGTTAATATTCCTTATGAGTATAGAGCAATAGGCCTCAGGGAATATTTCCAGGGGAAATTAAAACGTGATTTGTTAAGTAACACAAGATCACATACTCGACAGCCTGTGTACAAACCTGGGCTGGTCTTCCGCTTTCCCTTCCTACATTTCATGCATTTCTGCCTTTTGCCCCCAAAGAAGAGCACTTCTCTCCCCCAGTCTACCACACCATTTTAATTTTATTTTAATGCATTACAATTTTCCAAAATTGCTTATTTTTTCCCTTTTTTGTAACATCCCTTGTTAATGAAGTTTTTAAAGACTAATTCAGGTGAAGGACACAGGCCGTGGAGTTTGAACTCCTTGAAAGATTGAAATCATGGCAGGTCCAGAAGCTGATGCCCAGTTCCATTTCACTGGTATCAAAAAATATTTCAACTCTTACACTCTCACAGGGAGAATGAATTGTGTGCTGGCCACATATGGAAGTATTGCTTTGATAGTCTTATACTTCAAGTTAAGGTCTAAAAAAACTCCAGCTGTGAAAGCAACATAAACAGATTCTGAACTGTACATTTTCTGTTAAGTTCCCATGCCTGAAGAAGCTAATGTCAACTCATCATGTGATACTCAATTTGTACAATAAATTATGAACCTGGAAAAAAAAAAAAAGACTAATTCAGTCATCCTGGTGATGAATGAAGATTTTCATTCAAGATCTTAAAAATATGACAAATACATGTAAAGCAAATATGTAATATTGTGAGTTATAGTCAAAGCTTGTGGATAGTTTGAGTGGATGAAGAAGCTCTGCTGGAAAAGACTTTTTACTCAGATTCTGCCTCTATTTTATGTATTTGTCATAGTTCAGTCACTTAACTCTGCCTTTAAAAGTAGTTAACAGCTCAGAGCTCCCACACCTGCCTGAGTTGCAATGAAGAAAGCCACACCACTGCCTCCGGGGGGCGGTCCTGGGCCCTTTGCCACCGAATGGCCAGGTGACCGGGAGTCAGTTGAGAGGTATGTGTGACTCACAGTTTCCTCTCAACTCAAGCAGAAAATCTAAACCCAGACAGCCATCACCAAGCAGGTCCTAACAATTAGTCTTGAGTCAACACAGTGTGTTCATGGGCTGTAGGCCATGTGCCCACCACTGCCCACCTGCCCACACTCTGCGCTGGAGCGGGACTCACCCCATGTGTCCCAGTCCATCGGAATTCAGGAAAAGAGGAAGAACATTCACATCTCTGACCTTCCCACCCTTACTCACCACCAACACTCTGTAAAGAGGGCTGCTGCTGCTGTTGCTAAGTTGCTTCAGTCGTGTCCAACTCTGTGCAATCCCACAGATGGCAGCCCACCAGGCTCCCTCATCCCTGGGATTCTCCAGGCAAGAACATTGAGTGGATTGTCATTTCCTTCTCCAATGCATGAAAGTGAAAAGTGAAAGTGAAGTCGCTCAGTCATGTCCGACCCTTCCATGGACGACTGCCTACCAGGCTCCTCTGTCGATGGGATTTTCCAGGGAAGAGTACTGGAGTGTGTTGCCATTTCCTTCTTCATGTAAAGAGGGAATTTATGTATTAATATTGAATCATTGGCCCCTAAGCCTCATTCCCTTCAGTCCCAGGCCATTGATACTGGCTGATGTCTTTGCATGTTTTAACTTCATCGTAACTGTAGAGGGAAGGTGGGAGACGTGAATGGATGGAGAGGGCCTCCAGGGAGCTGCTAGATCCCAGAACAACCCTGGAACCCCAAGGTGCCCTGTCCCTCCACATCTGAGGACCATCTCCAACAGGAAGGTATCCGGGATGCTGAGCTAAAGTCAGGCTTGTCCCTCCTGACACATTTCTGGAGGAAGGATATTAGGAACTACTGAAATTATTTTTACTCATTGTAAAAAAAATGGCATGTACTTTAAAGAACCGTGTTAATGACAGGGTTAGCATTTTTACTGGATCACACACGCGTGCACCTGCACACTTCAATACATTCACACAAACCCAAGAGCCACGCAAAGTCGTGAATGATAGCAGCAGCTGGCACACATTTTTTTTTAACTATTCTCTCTCAAAAACATAGTCTCCATTATTTATAGATAATAATGTGTGTTATTCGCTTTCCCTCCAGAAAATTAAGAGAGTTAACCAAAATTCATGATTGATACAGTCATTGCTGAATAGGAAATAAGAGAGGCATTCACACTGATGGAAAATAGAACCTTTAGAAACAGAATGAGGTCCAGACATTTCTCATTTGAAAGAACATTCTAAAACCTCATCATGTCAATGTAACATCGTAATGTCTTTGAAGAGAACTTTCAAATCTGATTTATTCATGTAAACCCACAGAACCTAGCAGCATTAGCTAGTAGAGACAGGCTAAACAAAGGAATAAAATACCCCCCAAAGTCCCGCTATCTCAGATCAGATATTCAATAAACTCCAGACTGTTGTTGTTTAGTCGTTTAGTCATGTCAGACTCTTTTGTGACCCCATAGACTGCAGCATGCCAGGCTCTTCTGTCTGTGGGATTCTCCAGGCAAGAATACTGGAGTGGGTTGTCATGCCCTCCTCCAGAGGATCTTCCAAACCCAGGGATTGAACTTGCATCTCCTGCATTGGCAAGCAAATTCTTTATCCCTGAGGCATGAGGGAAACCAAACTCCAGGTGTCTGTGTGTTAACTTTACTTTTTTAATAATATGCTTTTTTCTGGGTTGAAGAACATATTTCTTTCAGAGGATCCAACTTCTACTGTATTTTTAAAAGAACAGTGGTTTGCGTCACTAGAGGGAGACACCATTTACCAAAAACCTATTATCAGGCTGAACTGATCACCAAAAAGTAATGCTACTGTATATTATAACAAATGTGCATCATTTTGTGAATTTAACAAGTTCATATCAAGAATTATTGAACAGATAGGTTAAGTTTTCCTTTCTCAAATAATATTGAAACTGTGAAAAGAAGGTATGAAATGGAAATTGCCAATCTTTAGACAATTAGTAAAATGCAAATAAGGTGATAGTGAAATACCAGGATTTTTCAACTCTCTCAGAACTATCTCCCCTGCAATAAAATCAGTACAGAAAGGCCCTGCCTCTGTGAACAACTGCTTTTCCACTGAGAATGTGAATTAATCTAAATCTCTCTCCCAGGTAAAGACTACATAGCCAAATGCTATATTCACATCACCATGCAGAAGGCAAAACCCAAAACTGAGCTCTAGCTGTAGAAGCAACAGGTCAGATTTCCAGTTCTTAAACAAACAAGCAACATCACGTGTGCACGCACATGTGAGCATGTGCACGTGCATATATATAAGGCATTATGTATAAATCACAGTTCAGAAAGACACAGAAAATGTGATCAGGACTTCCCTGGTGGTCCAGTGGCTAAGACTCCATGCTTCCACTGCAGGGGGCATGGGTTCGATCCCTGGTTGAGGAACTAAGCTCCCACTTGCCTCGCTGTGTGCATAAATTAAAAAAAAAATTTTTTTTAAGAAAATGTGATTCATTTCCAACAGATGGATGTATTTTGTTTTGCTTTCTTTTGTATTTGTGAGCAACTTAATTCACTTATGTTTCCTACCCGACCCCTGAAGATACTAAACGACCCTTGAAGAT
>SJXQ01012516.1:0-25748 GCA_006408695.1 Aepyceros melampus
TGAGTACACTTTCCCTTAAATACTTTGGTATTCCTGCCATTAGCTAGATTTCAGTATCTGTCTAGAATGATATAAAATCTATATACAAAATTCACAAATATTAAGGGAAATTCGCTAAGTTTTGACAAATGCACATGGGTGATCCTACCCCCACCAACATGTAGAATATTATAATGACAGGTAACCTCCCTCTCTTTCCCAGTCAATCCTCAATTTATCCCAGAGAAAGTTACTCTTCTGACTTATCCATCATAAATTGGTTATGCCTTGTCAGAATTTCATATGGAGACAGATGGCATGTGGTCTTTTATGTACTATTTCATTCAGTGTGGTTTGGAGACTTCTTTTTGTTTGCTTTGTCTATCAGTTGCTGAGTGCCATTGCATTGGATGACTATGGACACTGGTTGTTTTCAGTTTGGGGCTATTTTGACTAGAGCTGCTAAAAGCAAGTTTGTACAAATCTTTCTGTGAAAAATAAGTTTTCATTTTTCTTGAGTAAATATCTAGGAGTAAAATTGCAGTGGTGTAGGAAGAAGTAATGTCAGTTTTACGAGAAACTGCTAGATTTCTCTAACGTGGTGGTCTCATCTTATATTCCTACAAACAATGTGTGAGAGTTCCAGAACTCTAAAACGTTGTCAACATTTGGTACTGTCAGTCTTAAATTTTAGCCATTCTGGTTGTTGTGCAATGGTATCTTGTGGTTTTAGCTTTCGTTTACTTAATGACTAATTATGTTAAGTACCTATATGTTTGTTGGTTATTCATACATATTCTTTTATGAAGTGTGGTCTAATTTTTTACTCATTTTCAGTTATTTGTTTATTACTAAGTGCTAGATATTTTAAATACATTTTAAATACATATGTATGTGATACGTGGTGCTAGTGGTTAAGAATCTGCCTGCCACCACAGGAGACACAAGAGACACAGGTTTGATTCCTGGGTTGGGAAGATCCCCTAGAGGAGGAAATGGCAACTCACTCTAGTGTCCTTGCCTGAGAAATTCCATGGACAGAGAGCCTTGTGGGGTACAGTCCATGGGGTTGCAAATAATAGGATATGACTGAATGATGGCACACATATTGATATAGTTCTTTGATATATAATTTCTTCCCCAAATGACCTATTTATTTTCTTAACAAGATTTCTGATGGACAGAAATTTAAAAATTTTGATGAAATCTAACTTATCATTTCTTATTTTATTTTTATTGTTGTGAACATTCTAAGTCCATATGCCCATAGACCTATGGACTATGATTATAATGAATAAAAGTGGTGCATATCTATATAAACTTCTTGGGATTCTGCACAAGAGATTTGTCATTTCTCCTCTTCTTGTTAATTTACCAAATTATTTATTTATATGTGTTCATGGATAGTCATCTTATATTTTGGGTTATAACCCATACAATCCACATGTATATAACCCATATCTCTTTTTTATCACTTTCTTATTTTATGGCATCAGGAGATGCTCCAGCTCAGCTTGTATATTTCCTGTTTCAATTGTAGAATCATTCACTTCTCCTAGGTTCCCTGATTCCTTTCATTGTGAGAATAGTAATAGAAACCAAGAGCTGGGTATGAGGTATGATCTTTTTGACTGGGGAATAGTTGATTTTAGACCCTTGCAGCTAACAGAGCAAAGAAATATATATGTTTGTATACTACCTTGTTTACATATATACATATATAAATATTCATATATGTAACTATCTATATCTGTGTTAAACTAATCATGAGTTCACACTGAAATCTGTAATTCTTACTGAACATCCCATGGTTCACTCTAGCCTCCTCTCTTTGCTTATCTGTAATGTCCTGCTCCACCAGTGAGAAGTCTTGCTCTCACAATCTACCAAACAGTGGACTTTTAAATTCTGGTTGGGCTTTGCTGATGGATCAGCAGGTAAAGAATTCCTCTGCAATGCAGGAGACACAGAAGATGTGGGCTTGATCCCTGGGTCAGGAATATCCCTTGGAGAAGGAAATGGTTCTCCAGTGTTCTTGCCTGAAAAATCCCTTGGACAGAGGAGCTGGCAGGCTACAGTCCAAACGGTCGCAAAGAGTCGGGCACAACTGAGCAGGTAATCACACACTGCAACAGTATCAAAATTGTTAACCTATGCCCCCATTGGAGATAACTTCATGAACTAGAGTCCTTATGTATTCTGAGTGCTTATGTGCAGTTCTTTTTGCCTTTAGTCTTACAGAATCCACTCATTTCCAAGTTATTTAGATTACCAATATCCTCCTCATCCTTCCAATAGGCTTGTTCCATACACATATTGATTAGGTTCACAATCTGAATGTCTTCCACTTTCCAAATACATCAGAAATTATCTTCTTAAATTTGCATACATTGAAGATCATTATTTTTTCCCGTTACATTGTATGGTCTTGACAGGGGGTTGATTCTTATTTTGACCATTGTACTAACAGTGTCATCAGAATTGTACCATCCTAAATGCACATTTTTATTTCTCCAATTAAACCTTCCCTCCTTCCTCCAAACCTTAGTAACCATTGATACTTTTACTATTTCTATAGCTTTTCTTTCCCAGAGTATAAGTGGATTCACACATTATGTAACCTTTTAGACTGCTTTCTTTCATTTTGCAATATGCATTTAATATTCCTTAATGTCTTTTCACCATTGAAATTTCATTTTTATATCACTGAAAACTGTCCCATTATAGGACTGCCATGGTTTATCCATTTACCTGTTAAAAAACATCTTGGTTTCTTCAGACTTTTGGTGATTATAAATAAATCAGCTATAAATATTCACATGCCATTTTTTGGGTGAGCATATTTTCAAATCAGTTGAGTAAATACTTGAGTGCAATTTCTAGTTCATATGATAAAAGCATATTTAGTTTTGTAAAAAACTGATAATCTGTTTTCCAAAAAGGCTATATCAATTCACATTTCTGCTACCAATGAATGAGAGGACCTTTTACTCTACACCTTTGTCAACATTTGGTGTTGTCAATATTTTGGATTTAAGTCAACCATTCTAGTAGGACATATACCTATACACACACACAAACTTGTACCAAATGTTCATTGTAGCATTATTCACAATATCCAAAAAAGTGAAAACTCAAAAATCCTGACACTGGTGAATGGATAAATACAATGTAGTATATTGATACCATAAAGTGTTATTTATGCATAAGAATGAATGAAGTACTTATACTTGCTATGGTATGGATGAACTTTGAAAATATTAAACTAATTGAAAGAGCCAGACAGAAAAGACCACATATTATTTGATTTCATTCCAATGAAATGTCCAAAATAGGCAAATCTAAAGGGTCAGAAAGTATACTATTGTTTGTCAGTTGGTGGGAGGAAGGGGACATTGGGAATGATTGTAAACAGTTAATGGGGTTCTTTCTGGGGTGATGGAAATGTTCTGGAATTAAATAATAATGATGATTACACAAAAGTATAAATACTAAAAATCACTGAACCGCACACATTAAAATGGTGAGTATTACCCATCATTTAAAAGTGGACATCAAAACCACAATGAGGTACCATTTCACACCAGTCAGAATGGCTGCGATCCAAAAGTCTACAAGCAATAAATGCTGGAGAGGGTGTGGAGAAAAGGGAACCCTCTTACACTGTTGGTGGGAATGCAAATCAGTACAGCCACTATGGAGAACAGTGTGGAGATTCCTTAAAAAATTGCAAATAGAAGTGCCTTATGATCCAGTGATCCCACTGCTGGGCATACACACCGAGGAAACCAGAATTGAAAGAGACACATGTACCCCAATGTTCATTGCAGCACTATTTATAATAGCCAGGACATGGAAGCAACCTAGATGTCCATCAGCAGATGAATGGATAAGAAAGCTGTGGTACATATACACAATGGAGTATTACTCAGCTATTAAAAAGAATACATTTGATTCAGTTCTAATGAGGTGGATGACGCTAGAGCCGATTATACAGAGTGAAGTAAGCCAGAAAGAAAAACACCAATACAGTATACTTACACATATATATGGAATTTAGAATGATGGTAATGATAAACCTGTACGCGAGACAGCAAAAGAGACACAGATGTATANAATGAGGTGGATGAAGCTGGAGCCGATTATACAGAGTGAAGTAAGCCAGAAAGAAAAGCAACAATACAATATACTTACACATATATATGGAATTTAGAAAGATGGTAATGATAAACCTGTATGCGAGACAGCAAAAGAGACACAGATGTATAGAACAGGCTTTTGGACTCTGTGGGAGAGGGCGAGGGTGGGATGATTTGGTACAGTGGCAATGTAACATGTATGATATCATAAGTGAAATGAATCACCGGTCTAGGTTTGATGCAGGATGCAGGATGCTTGGGACTGATGCATGGGGATAATCCAGAGAGATGGTGTGGGGCAAGAGAGGGGAGGGGAGGTCGGGACTGGGAGTTCATGTATACTCGTGGCTGATTCATGTCAATGTATAGCAAAATGAATACAGTATTGTAAAACAAAACAAACTAAAAAATAAAAATTAATATTAAAAATAAATAAATAAACAAACTGTGGAAAATTCTGAAAGAGATAGGAATACCAGACCACCTGACCTGCCTCTTGAGAAACATGTATGCAGGTCAGGGAGCAACAGTTAGAACTGGACATGGAACAACAGACTAGTTCCAAATAGGAAAAGGAGTACGTCAAGGCTGTATATTGTCACCCTGCTTATTTAACTTATATGCAGAGTACATCATGAGAAACACTGGGCTGGAAGAAACACAAGCTGGAATCAAGATTGCTGAGAGAAATATCAATAACCTCAGATATGCAGATGACACCACCCTTATGGCAGAAAATGAAGAGGAACTAAAAAGCTGCTTGATGAAAGTGAAAGAGGAGAATGAAAAAGTTGGCTTAAAGCTCAACATTCAGAAAACAAAGATCACGGCATCCAGTCCCATCACTTCATGGGACGTAGATGGGGAAACAGTGGAAACAGTGTCAGACTTTATCTTGGGGGCTCCAAAATCACTGCAGATGATGATTGCAGCCATGAAATTAAAAGTTGCTTACTCCTTGGAAGAAAAGTTATGAGCAACCTAGATAGCATATTCAAAAGCAGAGACATTACTTTGCCAAGTAAGGAAAACAGTGGAAACAGTGTCAGACTTTATTTTTGGGGGCTCCAAAATCACTGCAGATGGTGACTGCAGCCATGAAATTAAAAGATGCTTACTCCTGGAAAGAAAAGTTATGACCAACCTATATAGCATATTCAAAAGCAGAGACATTACTTTGCCAACAGAGGTCTGTCTGGTCAAAGCTATGGTTTTTCCAATGGTCATGTATGGATGTGAGAGTTGGACTGTGAAGAAAGCTGAGCTCCTAAGAATTGATGCTTTTGAACCGTGATGTTCGAGAAGACTCTTGAGAGTCCCTTGGACTGCACGGAGATCCCACCAGTCCATTCTGAAGGAGATCAGCCCTGGCTGTTCTTTGGAAGGAATGATGCTAAAGCTGAAACTGCAGTACTTTGGCCATCTCATGCGAAGAGTTGACTCACTGGAAAAGACTCTGATGCTGGAGGGATTGGGGGCAGGAGGAGAAGGGGACGACAGAGGATGAGATGGCTGGATGGCATCACGGACTCAATGGACGTGAGTCTGAGTGAACTCCGGGAGTTGGTGATGGACAGGGAGAGATGCTTTTGAACTGTGGTGTTGGAGAAGACTCTTGAGAGTCCCTTGGACTGCAAGGAGATCCAACCAGTCCATTCTGAGGGAGATCAACCCTGGGATTTCTTTGGAAGGAATGATGCTAAAACTGAAGCTCCAGTACTTTGGCCACCTTATGCGAAGAGTTGACTCATTGGAAAAGACCCTGATGCTGGGAGGGATTGGGGGCAGGAGGAGAAGGGGACGACAGAGGATGAGATGGCTGGATGGCATCACGGACTCAATGGACGTGAGTCTGAGTGAACTCCGGGAGTTGGTGATGGACAGGGAGGCCTGGCGTGCTGCGATTCATGGGGTCGCAAGAGTCGGACATGACTGAGCGACTGAACTGAACTGAATGCTGGGTGTATAAATGCATTCATGACTGAGTTGGAACCTACCTTTCTAGCACTTTCACCCAGCGGAGCTTATTGAATCTTCAGTGTCATAGAATTTCTCACCACTTCTTGAACAGACCATGCTTTTATAACCAGCAGAGCGCTAACTCAAGACCGACAGGAAAATGGGAAAGTAATCCTTTATTAAGATGGACAAAACCCTGCTTATTAGAAAGGCAAGGTTCTCTGATAACAGCGTGATTGGAAAACATGGTTTCCTTTCAGGATTGAATCTGTCCTCCCTTTCATCACAAATAAGCTGATGAATGGCTTAAATACTCAGGGGCACTTGAGAGAGAGAAGGATGTGGCCAGACCTGCAGAGGAGACGTCAGATCCCCTGCAGTAGCCAGCCACCTGGGCACAGCTAGGGGCCTTCTTTACCTCCTCGCTGGCACAGCAGGGAAGAGGGAGCTAGGAAGATGGCCAGGCTGCCTAAACTGTTTGTGACCAGGAGGCTCAGTGTGCGAGAGGAGTTAGGAAATTCCTACACGTCTCTTCTAGCCCAGTCATCCTGCCCAGGGCTAAGGCCTGGCTCAGGGAATATCAAATTCTGATTCTTCACCTTGCAGGAAGCATTTGTATGTATAGTTCTCTCCCTTTGGCCAAGGCTGGGAGGGGCGAAAGTAAAGTGGAGCAGGGCCTTAATGGGCAGGTCCTTGCCCCTCCATGTCCTCTGCCTGCCTTTTGTCTGTGCAAAAACCTTAGCAAAAGAATAAGTTTAATCAGGAAGTGAGAACAGGCAGAAACAAAGGAAAACAGTCAGAGAACAAACAGTAATAGTTTGGTCATTAAGCACAGTCAAGGGAACCTTTAGCTCTTTCCCAAGGGTTATAGATAACACCTAAGCCATATCCTGTGGGCTGTCTCATGGCTACCGAAACCCCAACCCGGTGAGAAGCTAACTACAGGATGACTAGACGACAGCCACGGCAAAGTCACAATTCCAAGAACTAGCCTCTAGGAAATGGGAACAAACTGCCCCTGGAAGCAAGACTAGCTGTGCTCAATCCAGACGATGCTGGTCAGACCACTGATGACTAATTCCAAGATGACTGTCAGAACTGACTGTGCTGTTTCTGCATGTAGCCCCTTCCTCAGCCTACAAAAGCTCTTGCCCACTAATTGCAGGGTTGGGGAGAGAGAGTCGGCCTTTGGACAAACATCTGCCCTCCCTCCCTGGTTGCCAGTATCTGAAATAAAGCAAACTTCCTTTTCCACCAACCTGGCCTCTTTATTGGTTTTTGAGCAGTGAGCAGCCAGACCCCGCTTTCATTTATAAAAGTCCTCTGAAACATGACAAGAAAGAATGCCACGTTTCTCCATTATCTTTAATAAGTGGAGTCTTTTTTTTTTTTTTTAATCCACTCTCCCCACTGGCCTCCTTCAGGGTGGGAACCATGTTATCCATCAATGCTTAACACAGCAGGTGGTGAGCAATAATAAATTTCCCTTTAGTGAATCATAAACAAATGAGGAAATGAGTGATGAATGAATCCCAGGCAGTGGGGAGAGAATGTACCTATACAGACTTCTATATTTTTATTATAACGGCCAAAAAATAAGCCGTAACCATAAAGATTTCACATACACAATGTGGGTAAATCGTCAAAACAATCTTGGGAGGGGGAATGATCCCCATGTTTTCTTATGAGGAAACAGGATCGGAGAGCCCGTGTCAACCACCTAAGTGCTCCTGCACGTGTTGTCACCAGGAAGTGACGACTGGGACTAAGGCCCCACGTCTTCCAGTCGTCGATACCAGAGCCGTCTAGTTAGTCTCATGGACAAACTCATCGGGGAAGATGAGAAGAGAGCTTTCAGGGAAAGAACGGAATGAACGATGGTTCAACTGAAGGAGGAAAAAGACAGAACAGGCTCCATCTCTAAAGCAGGGCTCCATCTCTAAAGCAGGGCTCCATCTCTAAAGCAGGGCTCCATCTCTAAAGCATGACTCCATCTCTAAAGCAGGGCTCCATCTCTAAAGCAGGGCTCCATCTCTAAAGCAGGGCTCCATCTCTAAAGCAGGGCTCCATCTCTAAAGCAGGGCTCCGTCTTGGGCCAGACTGTGGACTTTGAGCTGTATGTCCAGTATTTATGGAAACAACGTAACAAGTGGAAAACCAGACCACTCCCCCTACCCCGATGGAAGAGCCCCAGGGCTCGTATCTAGACTCTCCGTCGTCTAAAAGAATACACTAATTATCTGTGTAACCAAAGAGAATCATAAATTCTCTTGTGCTTATTGAGGTATGACCACAGGCCTATTATAATTGTCCACTGTTAACTACCTAGGCTTAAGGCATACGAATCATGGGTTTAAGACATATGAATCACGGGTTAGCTTTGATTGTATCTTTCTTTTCCTTTGTTCAGACTAGTTTCAGATAATTTGGGGAGGTGGGTTTGGACACATACACATGGGGTATAAAAGATTGTCACAAATGCTGGTCAGGGTCCTTGGCTAAGAGGAGACTCTGGCTTGGGCCCACCGGTGTAATAAACTGCACTCCACTATCTGCATTGTCCTTTGAGTGAGTTTGTTTCCCGGAACACGTGGCTACAACACAATATTCAAAGATCTAAGTAATGTCTGTGAGTCAGTAAGAAAAAGACAGAACTCAAAAAATGAGCAGAGAAGATAGGAAGATGTAATTCACAATAAAGACTCTCAACCTTTCTATCAGGGAAATGGAAATTAGAGGGATGAGAAGTTCTTATACTCAATATTGGTGAAAAACTTGAGAAGTTTGATGATTTCAAGGGTTGGTAAAATATGAGATAATGAAATGGGTACCATCTCATCTCACAAGAATATGAGATAATGAAATACTGCTGATGGGAGTATAATGTTGTGTAGCCAGAGACCGTTGGCAGTTTCTGCTAAAATTTAAAATGCGTGTTCCCTGGACTTCCCTGGCAGTCAGGTGGT
The DNA here is from genome assembly GCA_006408695.1 of Aepyceros melampus. NCBI lineage: Eukaryota > Metazoa > Chordata > Mammalia > Artiodactyla > Bovidae > Aepyceros > Aepyceros melampus. The sequence goes on from SJXQ01012516.1 coordinate 9,044, forward strand.
TAAGACTTCACCTTTGAGTACAGGAAGTGTGAGTTTGATCCCTGGTTGGGGAGTTAAGATCCTACATGCTTTGCGGCCAAAAAAAAAAAAACCCAAAATATATAACAGAAACAATGTTGTAACAAGTTCAATGAAGATTTTTAAAATGGTCCACATTAAACAATAAATAAATAAATAAAATGCGTATTCTCTATGACCCAGGCATGGTCTAGAAAGTAGATTCTGTGTATCTCGGGGGATTGGCCAGCCTCATTCAGTATCAGGGAAAGTATGATAACTTCTGTTTGAGTTTGACTGTACACCATCCTTTTAAGTGTCTTGTTGAGAGTCTCTGTTTGAGGAAGGTGCTGTGGAGCACAGCCTAGATGCCCTTTCTAGCTGGTTCCCCAGCTGGCAGGAAGAGTGACTACCAAGGACTCATGGCTGAGCAACACCTAGGGGATTGCCCTTGGCCCAAAGGAGCTGCCTTGCCTACCCTGGGCAGCCTGTGTCTGGTGACTGGTCAACGTGGGGTTAGAGAGCCCAGCCCCCTGCCTCAGTTCTAGGCAGCACTGAGGGGCCATCCAACCCTGAACTCCAGGGACCCGCTGAGCCCTTGCTGGCAATTGCATGAAGCTCACCTCCTCTCCCCACTAACATCCAAGTGTGCACAGCTCAGAGCCTGGGTGTCTGTTTCCTGGGGAACTGGCCTAAGGAGGTTCTATAAGGCACACAGGTGTACAATAGCACATGTATATCACTTACTAATATTTAAATGCACATATATTTTAGCAGCTGCTCAAAGACATGCTTTACCAACAGGGTTGGCATGTCTGCTTAATATTCTTATGGTGGAGTCCTCACCCGCCTGCCCAGTCCCTCAGTATAAACTGTTTTGTAAATAGGGTGATTGTGGATGTGATTAGTTAAGATGAGGTCATACCCCAGTCCACATGACTGGTACCCTTATAAAAGAGAAGTGTAGACACAGAGACACAGGGGGAAGGCCACGTGGAGTCTAGGAGAGAGGCCTGGGAAAGGTCCTTTCCTGGCACTGTCAGAGGGAACACGGCCAACAACCTCATCTTGGACTTCTAACCTCCAGGGACAATAAGGTTCAGTTTTTTAAGCCACTCAGTCTCTGTTTTTTTTTGTTGTTGTTGTTTCAGCAGCCCTTGCGAATGAATACAGGGCCTGAGAGGAACAGCCCCACATATGCACAGGGACGTATTCTTTGCAAATTCATAGCAGAGAAGCAGAAAAAGAGTAGTTTAAACAATGTAAAGGTTTATCAATAAGTCCTCACAAATAAAACATAGCATATTCAGGCTATGGATATTTAACCTCAGTTTAAAAGCATCAGGTAGGTTTCATTGCATAAAATCATCAGGTTTGGTGTGTGTATTTAAAGGACCCAAGGGCCCAAAGAGCTCCCCATGGTGTCAGACCAGAGACAGAAGGGGTAATTCCCTTATCAGTAAGTCCTCACAAATAAAATAAGGTAATGCCCTCATCAGTAAATCCTCACGAATAAAATATAGCATATTCAAGCTATGGATATTTAACCTTACTGTAAAAGCATCTGATAGGTTTCATTGCATAAAGCTGTCAGTAATCACTATATCTGAGTTAACAAAGGGAGAAGCTGAATGACATGTGCAGAACAAAGCCATTTAACTTATGTTTGAGAAATGCAAAGGAATATTCTATCCATTGAGACATTCATCTATGGATATGAACACACAGAACAATGACCAGAGGGACAGACTCTAAACTTTTGACATTGTTTGTCTCTGGGGGTGGCTAAAGGGATTTTTCATCAGTAATAGTTAACTTTTAATAAGAGAATATATTCACAAATTTTCTTTGTAATTAAAAATTAATAAAAACAAAAAATCATTGAGGGATGTAAGACGGTATCCTAGAGCAGAAACAGGACATTAGGTAGAAACTAAGGAAATCTGAATAAACTATGAGCGTGAGTTAATAATAATTGTCTCTGAATAATAATGTTCATTAATTATAATAAATGTGCCGTAGTAATGTAAGGTGTTAGTACTAGGAGAAACCGTGGGCAGAGAATGCTACGGAAACAGTACTCTTTGTTCATTTTTTCTGTAAAATTTAAAATATAAGGTCAATTCTAAAAAAAACTCACTGGAGAAGACTCTTAAGAGCCCCTTGGACTGCAAGGAGATCAAACCAGTCAATCCTAAAGGAAATCAACCCTGAATATTCATTGGAAGGACTGAGGCTGAAGCTGAAGCTCCAGTACTTTGGCCACCTGATGTGAAGAGCAGACTCACTGAGAAAGACCCTGATGCTGGGAAAGATGGAAGGCAAGAGGAGAAGTGGGCGGGAGAGGATGAGAGGGTTGGATGGCGTCACTGACTCAATGGACGTGAATTTGAGCAAGCTCTGGGAGACAGTGAAGGACAGGAAACGGGGCCTGCTGCAGTCCACGGAGTCAAAAAGTCAGACCCAACTTAACGATTGAACAGTAATAACAACCAAAGTAAGGGGTTAGTAATAGGGGAAGCTGTGGGCAGAGGATGCTATGGAAACTTGGTACTCTCTGTTCACTTTTTTGTAAAATCCAAAATCTAAGGTCAGTTCTAGGGGAAAAAAAACTCATCGAGGGCACTTGGGTTTTCTCATGTGGATTTCCAGTCCCCACCTCTAAATATTCTAATTCAGCAGATCCAGGGGGGGATGTCCAGTAATTTTCTTCTTATTATCCTGAAGTGGTTCTGACCCTTTGAGTTACTGTGGACAAGAAAAAAAAAATCCAGCCATATGCACTGGGTTAACAAAGCTGGCGCCTGACGTCTTTTTACGGTTTGGGTTGAAGAGTTAGAAAGGCAGAGGGGTGGTGTGGCCCGCGTGGCCACTCTGGGTGGCCGCTTCAGGAGGGAAGCCTTTTCCCAGAGGAGACTGCCCTCCACATAGGCCGCCAGCACACAAGGAGCTGCCTCTGCTCTCCCATCACACAGCTCGGCACATGGTTAGTTCTTCGGCTTTTAGCTGTATTTTGAGAATAATGTTATAAATAATTGATCCTCCCAATTAAAATGTTTTTCTTCCAGTTAAAATTTTTATGCGTGACCTGAAAAGCTGGCCTATTTAGCCCGCCTCCACCTCTCCACTCAGCCACTCAACTTACTGTTTGGAGTTCTTGTTCTCTTAAGACTCTACACAAACACAATCACAACTGCTCTTATAACAAACGGTCAGTGTGTGTTACGTGGCCTCCCCCTTTTGGTAAACAAGGGTGTTTGACATCACACTGAGCATGTTATTACTCACTCCTTCACACACTCACTTATCCTACCAGCGGAGACACTATTGTGTACTCAGCACCCTTCTAGATGCTGGTAAGACAGCTGAGAAAAAGATGACAGGTTCGTCCTTAATGAAACAGGTGATTGTTAGTTGGACTGAATTTTCCCTCCCTCAGTCGCTACAGTCTGATCAATGAAGTCACAGTAAAGCTGATAAATTATTTCAACTGGAAAATAAGACACTACCATGACAATGTTTAACACAGATGGACTCAATTATAAGAGCTGATATTTTAGACATTCCTCAAAACATTACATCTTGAAGATTTCAGCCGTTCCGAACACCAGCACTAACCGTCCTATTTCTGAGTTGGGTTAGTGCTGTCAGAACCTCACCACGGGCCTCGAGGATGGCCCAGCTGGACTTGGGGTCCCCCAGGCTCAGGGTGCCTGGTGGCAACCTTACCCCCATCATCATATGTATGGCTTTGGAGACCTCCAGCATTCTTTGGGGAAAATACACTGAATACACAGGGGCCTTTGCCTTTAAAGCACTTAGAATAAAAGGAGAAAAAATAAACAAACACAAAAACTCCCATCATGTGTACTTTTCTTCATCATGCCCTTAAAACCAGAGGAAGTTGATAAACTAGGAAGAAAGCCAGAAAATAAGGGAGGATGAAGCGAATTAGAATATGGAGGCGAGGGGATCATCACAGATGCGGGACGCAGTTGGAGCCTATATGAACCTTCCAGAAGCCTGGGTGTGGGAAGGAGAGGAGGGGAGGAAGAACAGGAGGAGGAAGGCAGACTAGGGGCTCAGGGGCTGGCGTGGAAAGGGTGAAAGAGGAACCGGAGCAGCAGAGGGGAGGGGGTGATGGTTAGCGCATTTTGAGCACTGCAGTATGGCCGATAATGTACACACATCTCTCATTTAATCTGCGCAACAGGCGCTGAGATAGAACACCAAAGGCTGAGCTTCCCAGCGTAGGCTCTGCCCCACCTAAGGCAAAGAGGACAGCGGCTTAGAACTCCTCCCTTGGGGGCTGCGGCGCCTGTCGGCACCTGTGAGCAGGAGCTCTGTGGTCCGAAGGGTCAGCTCCAGCTGGGTGTCTAGCAGGGACTTGTGGTCACGTCTGTGTGGGGACAGTGCCTGGCCTTGCATCTTCGCAAAGAGAAGCTAGCCTCAGCTGGTCTATGCAGCGACCCTCGTGCACCCTCGTGGGTGGACATGCTAGAGAAAGATATCCCTTCCTTGGGGGTCTGTGACTTGGACCCCAGGCAGGAACTAGGGCTCGAGGTACACAAGGGCACCACCCGGGCCCAGGCATGCATCTGGGTGGAGGGGCAGCTCGTATTCCCCCACAAAGTAGAGAGTAAACCGTGTCAGGCAGCGCCGTCCTCTTTTAATATCGAGCATTGAATTATTCAAAAGCGCTTTGATAGGGGAGCTGGTTTTCCTCACTCCTATTAATCAAATGGCCGAAGCATAAATTGGCTTTCAAAAGGTAGTTAGAAATGAATTTTATCCTTTAAAAAGGAAGAAAAAGGAAAAAAAAAAGATGAAGTGCCATTCACAAATCTTCACAATGGAATACCCAGGAAAGATAGACAGTCGTAATAAATAGTAAAATCTTTGTACTGATAATATGCCTGTCTGCAAGGGGTTCAAAGCCTCTTCCTGCATTTTTAATGTACTCACGCCTCTGAACCTGTGTGTGATATGGCACGCAGGTATCATCATTCCCATTATTATAAGAACCGATTCAGAAAGATGGAATGCCTGGCGTATGCTAATATAATACATCAGCATCTGAGAAAGATTAGATTCCAGCCACCTGATAGCCATACTGTGGTCGGATACAAGATCGTATAGCTGGAAATGACACGAAGTGGCAGAGCGGCAGTTAGGGTTTAAGACAAGCAAACGAGCGTTTTGGATGGCCATGCTTAGCAGCTGAGATGAATGATGCTTCATTTACTATTATTAATAAACATCCACCTTCCCGCCATCCCAGAGGCAGACTTGACTGCCCAGCCTGGGCCGGAGCTGACTGGCTTCCAGCAAAGCAGGAGGAGCAGGGCTCAGAGCCTCCAGCGTAAGCACATGACAAGCTGCTTCCCCATTAATAACAATACTTCTTTCACTGGGAGTAGACTGTCTTGGGGGAACTGTGCTAAGCCCTTCATCTTTCAAAACTCATGAGAACCTGTGAGCAAAGTCTCATTGTCCACGTGGCTCACAGATGTTAAAGGGCCCATCTGAGCCCGTGCCGCTGCTTCAAGGGCAAAGCTGAGACTTGAGCTCAGGGGCGCTTCTGACTTAAAAGACAGGGGTCTAAAGTATTCTGCTGAGCTCCCTCTAACCAAAGCATGTCCTTAAAACGTAAACACTGATTCTTCTCCGCGTCCTTGCAAATGCTAACCTGCGCGTGCATGCTCAGTCGTGTTCCAACTCTTTGCAACCCCGTGAACTGTAGCCTACCAGGCTCCTCTGTCCTTGGGATTTTCCCGGCAAGAATACTGGAGTGGGTTGCCATTTCCTTTTCCAGGGGATCTTCCTGACCCAGGGATGGAATCTGCGTCTCCTGCACTGCAGGCGGATTCTTTACTGCTGAGCCGCCTCGGAAGGTTGGGTGAAGCCCGCAGAAATTGGTGAGGCCATCTGCTCTCCTCAGCCTACCCACTCACGTGGGAGATACGCTCACAGACAAAATCGGAATAATAGTTTACTAGCCCCCTGGGCATCCCTTAGCCCAGTCAAATTGACAGCTACTATTAACCATCACATCAGGTTAGTTCTCAGCCAACATTTTTGGAAAAATCGACAAGATTCCACTACATAATATTAGAGTACATCGCAGGCAATAAAGGTAGTATTCTGTGAAACAGCCATTTCAAATGTGCCTGTGTGTGTGAGTAGACGCACATACTCCTGGGTCATCGAGAAAAGCTTGAGAAGCACTGATTCTGGATCCCCTCTGCCTCTCAGCTTCCTTGAGCTTCCCTTCTCCCCTCTCACAGCCACTTCAAAAAGACCCCTGCATCCTGGAACACACCCTGATGTGCGGTTTCGGAGACATGTTTGCTAAAGATTGGCAGCAAAAGCTAGAAATCTTCCTTTCGGCTCAATGAGCCGCCTGGGTTTTCGTTGATCTCATTTTTTGAATTACATGGACTTCACGCTGCAGGAGGAGGTGGTGGCAGGATCTCTGTGAGCCGACGTTGGTGACGCCAACCTGAGTCCACCTGGGGTGTGGGGTACAGGTCTGGGGTGTGGGATGCAGTCAAGAAGGAGCAGGAGACGCTAAATAATTCAATGACTGAGGCTTGGAGCAAGCTTGGAACTTGCAAAAGTGGAGGAGAACTTTTAAATCTCTAAACCAAGGCCATCGGGGGCACCAGCTCTGTTGAGTGAATTTATATCTGAGCTAAGCCGGCTCTGAGCAAGAAACACGTGGAGAATGTGATTCAAAGGTGTGTAGAGAGTGCCCCAAGGCTTTCTCCCCATTATAGACTGGCAAGTTTACCGGTACACGGGGACCTTCAGGGACCTGGACTGAAGTACAGACAGAAGCAGAAGGTCCCACTGGGAGGAGAGAGGCCGAGTCCAGACACATGCAGGTGTGTAAGAGGATATTCTTACCCACCGATCCCATTTTCAGAGTCCCCGTGCTGGCAGTAGGGAAAGAAAGAAGAGAACAGCAATGTCAGGCAGGGGCTGAGATGGGGGAAAGCGAGGCTCGGTGTCCTGCTTCCCTCCCTCTGCCTTCATCAGCTCGGGCTGCCTAAGGAAGAATCGTGAACTGTGTGGCTTAAATCTTAAACAACAGACATTTATTTTCTCATAGATCTGGAGCTTGGGTCTGAGATCAAGGAGCCCGTGTGGTCAGGGTCTGGTAAAAGTTCATTTCCTGGCTTGCAGCTGGCTGCCCGCTCCCCAGGGACCCCACAGGGTGGACAGAGAGAGAGCTCTGGTGTCTCCGCTTATAAGGCCATCAGTTCAATCAGATCTAAGCACCACACCCGTGACCTCCTGAGCCTTTATTCCTTCCAAGAAGGCCATAGCTCCAAATAGTCACCCCGTGTTCGGGCTTCAACAGGTGAACTCCGCATGGGGTGGGGATACAGTTCAGTCCTGGGGTCTCCCAGGTGGCGTTAGTGGTAAAGAATCCTCCTGCCAATGCAGGAGATGCAAGAGACGGGGGTTCCATCTCTGGGTCAGGAAGATCCCCTGGAGAAGGAAATGACAATCTGCTCCAGTATTCTTGCCTGGAAAATCCCATGGATGGAGAAGCCTGGTGGGGTTACAGTCCATGGGGTGGCAGAGTTGGACACAAGTGAGTGACTGAGCCCAGCACTCTGCACAGCACAGTCCCGCCCATAGCACTCCCATTTCAGCACATACCCTGACCCTACACTGATCCCCTTCCTTCCTTCACACTAGCCAAGCCTAGGCCCTGCCAGCTGAAGGCAGGTATGGTCTGGGGGCAGAAAGCAGTTACAGAACTCAGAGCACCCCCACCTGCAGGGAGAGAGGCTCAGCCTGGCATGCTAAGGAGACTTACCTGATTATGTGGTGAGCTTCCAGCTGGTTTCCCATCCGACCAGCCATCCTTTTGTTTTCCCCATAACGAAGGTGGAAAATTCAAATAAAAACCCTCTCACATCACCCAGATCTCCAGAGGGTACAATTAATAGAGGTCTTTCGGTCTCTAACTCACATGTTTCGTGAATGCTTGCATTTTTAGCCAATGGTTGAATGACTTTGTAATTAAAAAAAGTAACACTTTATAAAAACAGCACAAAAAAAAAAAACACTTTATAAAAACACACAGTAATAACACAAGCGACTCACTGAGTAAATACGCAAGGGTGATGAAGGCCCTTGGCTGGCGTTCTATAAAGTGCCATGAAAGGGTGGGATTTGCAGAAAGAACTGCCTCTGAGGGGGCTCTTTTCCAGTCTACTACATGATTTCAGAAGGGAGAGTGAAAAGATCGTTTCTCTATATTGAAAGAAAGTCAAGGAAACAAGTTAGCTGCGTGCGTACAGGTAGTGATGCATCCCACTGCATCTAGAGCAGATGGGAGCCCCGCTAGAAACTTCTAGAAGCTGCACAACTCCCGGAAATTCCTGTCACCTGATTAGGTTGGGAGCTACCCACACCTGATTCCCTTCCCCACCCAAGGTGGTTGAAATCCATGCCTGCTCTCAACCGCGTCCTGAGTATAAAGAAAGCGTCTTTTCTGTTTCAGACGCCGGGGTAGCAACTGCAGGCTGGAATGGTGAAAGGGCTTTATTAGAGCGCCAAGTGTGGGTAGCGGCAGCCACTGGGCCCCGGCTTTATTAAACTGTAGCTCTTCCCCGCTGGCACCTTGTTATTGCCAGGGCTATTGTGAGGGTGAATGAAGAGCACACGAGGCTAAGGGGAGAGTTTTAAAAAGGAAAGATGAGCCCAGACACAGGAAGGGGTGCTTCTGCTTATCAATGCACAGGAAAGCTTAGGACGAACAGTTGTGTAGAACGTTCACATGATGGAGAGGAACTGGGTCTTGCTTGGCTGCATCCCACACGTGAACCCTGTGACTGGAGATAGGGTTCCCTTGTGGGCTCCCTTGTGTGGCTTTAAGGGACCACCTTTCCGCACTGTTCCTCTGTCCGGAGCTGTGCATCCTCCCAGCAAGGATGTCGTCAGCACCCAGGCAGCCTGCTGCTTCCAGAGACGTTGTCCTGCAGGAGGAAACACTCCACTCTGCTGCTGTCAAGTCCCTGCCTCCAGCAGAGGCGAGGGCCCACCCGGGGTGCCAGCCCAGGAGGGGAAGAGCTCTGTGATCCCTGAGAAGGACCCAGAGGGTTTTGCTCACAGTGCTACGCTCTCTGCTTCTCGTTTCCTCTGGTCAGTGTGCCCCGAGGAGCCTGTGCAACTGTGGACGGTGCAGGTCTGTCTGGCCTCAGCCACACAGAGCCGCCCTCGGCCCCATCTGTGGGCGGGCCACCCCGCACTTGCCAGCCTTAGTGCAGAGAGAGCCCCGTCCCCACGCAGCGTCACCGGTGACAACCCCAAGCCTTCCCTGACTGGGGAGAGGTCTCCGCAGCCTTAGGTGCCTGGACCATTCGTCTCCTACTCTCTGCCCATCTTTGTGCCTTTTCCTCCTCTGTCTCTTCCATTTCTCTATAGAAAGAGAGGCCTCCAGTGGTCCCTGCGTTGCAGCCCGTATCAGCCCCTTAGAGCATGCGTATAAGGAGGCTCCTCTTGAATTAGGGGAAATGTGAGCATTCGCTGTGTGACTTCGGATAAGTCCTTTCATCTCTCCAGGTACCACAAGCATGAGATGAGAGAGTTGAGCCCCTTGGCATCTAAGATTCCTTCCAGCCTTAAGAACTCTGGCTGTGCGCCTGCAGAGACCCCGGGACCCCGCCCCTGCGCCTTTTCCGTAGGAGCCACTGTGAGAAGTCCTGCTGTGGCTGTTCTGTTGAAAGTGGGGGCTTTATCCCCCAGCTGCTCAGAGAAGAGCATTAAACGCCCTTGCTCCCACTTTTCAGTTATTGTATTACTGTCTGTTTCACTTTTCAGGTCTACTAATATTTGCTTTATATATCTAGGTGCTCTTATGTTGGGTGCATTGGAGAAGGAAATGGCAACCAGTATTCTTGCCTTGAGAATTCTATGGACAGAGGAGCTTGGCGGGCTACGGTCCATGGGGTCACAAAAGAGTCAGACACAACTTAGCGACTAAACAACAACAACAGCAATGTTGGATGCATGCATGCGTGTGTGTGTGTGTGTGTGTGTGCACGCCTAAGTTGCTTCAGTTGTGTCTGGCTCTTTGTGACTCCATGGACTGTAGCCTGCCAGGCTCCTCTGTCCATGGAATTCTCCAGGCAAGAATACTGGAGAGGGTTGCCATGCCTTCCTAAAGGGGATCTTCCCGACCAGGAATCGAACCTGCGTCTTCCCTGGCTCTTGCATTGCAGGCAGATTCTTTACTACTGAGCTACTGGGGAAGCCCGTTGGGTGCATAAATATTTACAAATATTTATATCCTCTTGTTGGATTGACTTCTTTATCACTCTGTAATGGTCTTGGCTTAAAGTCGACTTTGGATGATTCGCCTGGCTGTCCTCGCTTTTTCATTTTCATTTTTATGAAAATGTCAATGACACTTAGAGTAATTATTGATAGACATGTACTAGTTGCCATTTTGGGAATCGTTTTGGGGTTGCTTTGTAATTCCCTCATTCCTTTCCTCTTCTCTTGCTCTCTGTTTGTGATTGAGGGCTTTTTTGTAGTGGTTTTCTTATATTCCCTTCTCCTTATGTTTTGTGTGTCTACTATAAGTTTTGCTTTGTGGTTGGTTACCATGAAGCTTACATAAAATACCTAAACACATGTTTATTACAGTCTCTTTTAGGCCTATGATAACCTAACTTCAAATGCATATTAAAGCTCTACATTTTTACCCTTCCCTCCCAATTTTATGTTTTTGATGTCATGATTCATAACACATTATCATAGTTATTTTTAATAAATAACCATTGTGCGACCATTAATAAATTATTGTACAGCTGTTTTTAATAATTTTGTCTTTTAACCTTCATACTAGATTTATAAGTGATTTAGCCACCACCATTACAACATGAGAGTATTCCAAATTTAACCATATTTTTTTTACCAGTGGGATTTATACTTTCATATGTTTTCCTGTTACTAATTAGCATCCACCTGTTTCAGCTTGAAGACTCCCTGTTAACATTTCAAGTAAGACCAATCTAGTGGGGCTGAACTATTTCTTTGTCAACTATACTTTTGTGAGTCACATGATACAAAGCCTCATCGACTTTCAGAGCAAGGTTCTTTCGGGGCCCATCCCTCAAGGGGGTTTCCCTGGTAGCTCAGATCATAAAGAATTTGCCTGCAATGCAGGAGACCCAGGTTCAATTCCCTGGGTTGGGAAGATCCCCTGGCAGAGGAATGGCAACCCACTCCAGTATTCTTGCCTGGAGAATCCCATGGACGGAGGAGCTGGGGGGCTACAGTTCATGGGGTCACAAAGAGTTGGACATGACTGAAGCGACTTAGCACACACACCTTCAAGTGGGAGTCTCCAAACTGAGGGCCCTGGATGTTGGGTATTTTGCTCCTTGGAAAGAATTTAGAGTTGTGAGTCCCCTCACTCCCATCAATTGTATGCTGCTGTGCCAAAAGTGGGGTTTAAGGCAAGAGTGTGTCTGAGCCTTTCCACCTGTTTTGATGTGGGGGTTTTCTCATTCACCTCATGTGTAGGGGTCACTCAGCTGTATCTGGGTTTCTTCACTGGGAATTTTCCATGTGTAGCTATAGGTTTTGTGTGTCTACGGGAGGAGATGAGACCTGGGGCCTCCTGTGTCATCACCTTGCCCTGGAATTCCATTTCATACTTTGTTAAGCTGTGAGTGAGTCTGAGTCTCTGGATGTGCTTTATACACTGTGAAAGGCCCAGCAGAGGAGGGAACACGGAGACATCATGGTTTCTCGAATAAGGTGTGTGGGTTTCCGCGTCCTGTTGCACTGTCCCTGAGCGTGGTCGTCAGAGTGCCCGGCTTCTGCCCACTCGCCGTTACCCAAGTGTGCCCTCTCTCGCCAGCTCTCACCACGCCTCCCCTCTCTGCCCAGCCCTCACCATGCCTCCCCTCTCTGCCCAACTCTCACCGTGCCTCCCCTCTCTGCCCAGCTCTCACCACGCCTCCCCTCTCTGCCCAGCTCTCACCACGCCTCCCCTCTCTGCCCAGCCCTCACCATGCCTCCCCTCTCTGCCCAACTCTCACCGCGCCTCCCATCTCTGCCCAGCTCTCACCGCTCCTTCCTCTCTTCCCAGCTCTCACCGTGCCTCCCCTCTCTGCCCAGCTCTCACCGCACCTTCCCTCTTCCCAGCTCTCACCGTGCCTCCCCTCTCTTCCCAGCTCTCACCGCTCCTCCCCTCTCTGCCGCTAAGTGCTCCCTCTGCTCTATTCCTAAATGTTTATTTTCAAACCCAAACAAGGGAATGATTTAAGCAGTTGCAGAAGGCAACAACCTGGGGGTGTGGGAGGGATGTGTTGAGCTGGGGCTTGTGGCTTGGGCATGCCTCTGGTCGCACTGGGAAAGGGAGCCGAGCTGCTCGGGGGGTTGCCCCAGCGGGCCCACCTGCGGAGCTGCTGCTGCTAAGTCGCTTCAGTCGTGTCCAGCTCTGTGCGACTCCATGGACTGCAGCCCACCAGGCTCCTCCGTCCATGGGATTTTCCAGGCAAGAGTACTGGAGTGGGATGCCGTTGCTTTCTCCCGCCCGCGGAGCAGGGCCCTGCATTGCAGTCTTTCCCCTGATCCTCTTCTGGCTCAGGGCCCTAGAGGAGACATGGGACCATGAGAGCCTGGGGGAGGAGTCTCTCCTGGATCAGGACGGAACAGGGCCGTGCCTGGAGCCAAACATGCCCCCAACGACCAGAGCCACCCCTGGAACCCCAGGGGCTTATCTCAGCCTCCTTGAGATTGGTGGTGAGCAAAGTGTATGTTCTGAGACCTAGACAGATGTAGCCCTTGAAACCACAAGTGAAATCATGACAAAAGTGTGAGGGAAAAGGAAATGAGCAGAAGGAAAGGAAAGAACGCCAAGCTCAGAAGCTGGGAGGAGAGGGGAGGTTCTCAGAACAGACAGGCATGGCTTGCTTTGGTATAGGGATGTATCCCCTCTTTGTCAGAATGTGATGCTGTCAGACAGTGTGCTTCTAGGAACACTCGTCTTTTAAACCCAACAGGACATGTGTTTCCACAGTGTCCTTTTCTCTCCTAGTCTCACTGATTATTCATGGAGCTCCTAGTGGGTGCCAGATACAGTGCCAAGCAGTTGAATCATCAGAGTAAACCTTCAAAAGGGTAGTCACTCAGTCATGTCCGACTCTTTGTGATTCCCATGGACTGTATGTAGCTCATCAGGCTCCTCTGTCCTTGAAATTGTCCAGCCAAGAATACTGGAGTGGGTTGCCATCTCCTTCTCCAAAACCTTCATAAAACCTTATGAGATAGACACTTTTATCCCATTTTAAAGGTGAGAAAAATGAAGTTCAGAAAAGGTAGTTGTCTTGGGCAGGCAGTGGGGACAGCTGGAATTGGAGACTCTTTTTCCGGAGTTCTTGATCCTTCTGCTTAAGTGTATTGTCCCTCTTTCTTTGCTCTCTTTCCCTGCTAATTGGCAAAAGGTCATGATGATCATGACTTTCTCTTTTTTAAAAGGATTCTATAAAATCATATGTGTTCATTTGGCTGCGCTGGGTCTTCGAGCTTCCTTGCGGCATCCAGGATCTTTGGTTGCGGCTTGGGAGCTCTTAATTGCATCCTGCGAAATCTAGTTCTCTGACCAGAGACTGAACCTGGGCCCCCTGCATTGGGAGCACAGAGTCTTAGCCACTGGGCCATCACTGTCTTTCTTAAACTAATAAGATTTGCAAGTGCACACTCAAACTTTGTTCATTCAGTAAAGACTTAATTGAATTCCGACTGTGTGCCAAGCAACATGGCTTCCCTGGTGGCTCAGCAGTAAAGAATCTGCCTGCCAAGGGGAAGTCACGAGTTCAATCCCTGGATGGAGAAGATCCCCTGGAGAAGGAAATGGCAAGCCACTCCAGTATTCTTGCCTGGAGAATCCCATGGACAGAGGAGCCTGGTGGGCTGCAGTCCACGGCATCGCAAAGAGTGGACATGAGTTAGCAACTGAGAATGCATGCTAGCCAGGGGCACACTGGCATGAAGACATTGAGCCACACAAGAGCCCCGGGAAATGCCCTTCTCCCCAGGTAATGTCCTCTCCTGATGTACTGCACCACTGCTTCCAGAGGGCTTCAGGATGTAATCTGAACAAGTGCAGGCCAGGAAATTAGAGCTGCAATTCCTTTCCTGTACCATCAGACTCATGTGGGTTTCTTAGAAAAATAACCTGTAGATGAAATACATATTTCTTCGGTGGCCAGAAACCTGGGTCATGGTACTAGCATCACTATGCCCAGGTAAGCTGTGTGACTCCCTGGGCCTCAGTTTCCCCATTTGTCCAACGAGGGCTTGGACCACATGATCACTATGTGCTTCTCAGCTCTAACATTTCATGAGCTTAACCAAGTTCTCCACTTCAGTCCACTGTCCAGGTGAATGAATCCTGAGGCCCATTTTGAAAATGTGAGCTGTTGGCAAGTTTTTCTTATCCCTGTGCTTTAGGTTTTCCTGGTGACATACGGCTTCATCAGTTGGTTTCGTTTCTGCACCTCTGAGTCATTTTTCATTTGCAGACGCTTTATCTTTGTCATGCTTACCAACGTTCACTTCCATAAGAGAGAGGCACATACCCCAAATCTAGGAGTATACTTAATTATGAGCTATATGCTTTCCTCGGAAAGCAACCTAAAGTCAAGAAACTGCTAATGGAATCCTTCTTTCAATGTAGCTGAACCACTTGCATTATTATAAAGAGAGAATAAAAAGTAGAGGCAACATGTTTTTGTTTGCCTGGTCTGCATTTTTATATAATCAGATCACTTTCACATGAGATGCAAGAACAGAATTCAAGAGTCTACTCAAGTTGGTACAGTTTGTTTAAGACAGGGGCCAGACGCAATTCCTTTTTTTTTTCCTAGAAACTTTAAAAAACTCATTTCTCTCTTCCTGGTGATTTGCTGACTATCAATGGTGATACGTTCTATGCCAACTGTATATGTCATACAGATATAATCCTTCACTAGTCCTTCCAGAACAGCTATTGCTGTGCCCAATGTGTGAATGGGCGCACTGGAGTTCAGGGAGGGTATGTCATCTATGCAAGTCCATTTGGATGAGGAGTGGGAGGTGTAGGGTTCAAGTTCGGTTCAGTGTAAGCCCAAATGGTTACACTTTCTCTGCGTGGGAGGGGAGTATCTATACTCAGTCGCTGCCTGGAGGCCAGGGAAAAGTGGACCAAAATCCAGATGATTTAAAACACAACCAGAAACTAGCAAGAGAAGGTGGCTCTGTAAGGCTTTCTCCACAAAAGAAGAAGGAGGAGTCGGCTACTCTCAGTCCAGTACACCTTTACATGAATTAGTAAATGTACCCCTTCCTGGCTCCCAGGTGGCTCAGATAGTAAAGAATCTGCCTGCAACTGGGGAGACCTGGGTTCCACCCCTGGGTCAGGAAGATCTCCCGGAGAAGGAAATGGCTATCCACTCCAGTATTCTTGCCTGGAGAATCCCACGGACACAGTCCATAGGGTCGCAGAGTCAGACATGACTAAGCGCCTAACACTTCCACTTTCATTTCTTCCTGGAGGTGGGTACTCCCACATGCCAGTGGCTTGTTGCATGCAGGGGGATGACCTTCCATCCCTCGGATAGGGGACCCTGGCCTAGGAGACACTTCAGACGTCGCCCCCTACGGACGGAGAAGGGGAGGTACCAGTAAGCAGAGAGGGGTCAAGGGTCACCAGGAGGGTCTCGGGATGTTGGAATTGCTGGCGACCAGAAAAAGATGGCCGTATTTATTTCATGATCTCCAAACATTTACACTTCTCACTCTTTCTTTTACTTTGCAAATAGTTTAGTGGGCAGAGGGAAACTCTTCTTATGGTTGAAGAGGTTTAGCTTCATTTCCAGATGCCAAGTCAGTTACAGTGTGACCACGCTTCCCAGAAATGGTCGGGCTAAAAGCCAGGGCAGAAGTAGCACACGGTTCTTCTTGTTACTAAATTGCCCCAAAGAAAGTTCAAGGAGTCTTGGAGGTATACCCTTCTGATAACTAGGCTGCTGGTCTGATAGTCTGTGCCTGTGACTGTCAGCTGTGTCTTGGTTTCTCCTTCTCTGCTTTCTTTAGCTCATCTATGTCTCTGCACAGCCTGTGATATTTGGGCTTTAATTAATAATAGTAATAATAAATAATAACAATACAAAGATGGAGATGAGGAGGCCGAGGAGGAAGGAAAAAAAATCACATGGACTAAGACAATCTAGTGTGAAAACGTTAGTTGCTCAGTTGTGTCTGACTCTTTGCGACCCCGTGGTCTGTAGCCCCCCAGGCACCTCTATCCATGGGATTCTCCAGGCAAACAAGTACTGGAGTGAGCTGCCATTTTCTCCTCCAGGGGATCTTCCTGACCCAGGGATCAAACTGTCTTTTATGTCTACCCATGTCTGTCTATGTGTTGGCAATTGGATTCTTTACTGCTTGCGCCACCTGGGAAGCCCCTTGTCTGTGTACAGTGTGTGTATGTGTGTGTGTGTGTATGTACAGTGAAGGGACGGTAGGGAGAGGCAGCAGAAGGGGAGAGTTATGGAATCTGAGAGGAAGTGGGCCCATCTGTCTGCTTGAGGAGCACTGCCTGTAAATCAGAGGGAGAAAATCATTGATGACTTTTGCTATCAAATTGGGATGTGGGGGAAACCTCAAAGTCACTCAGTGAGAAGGGTGGGGC
>SJXQ01012516.1:26005-143870 GCA_006408695.1 Aepyceros melampus
GAGTCCATCAATTTATTCCCTCCCTTCCCTGCTAGCAAAGGCTCTTGCCTACTTCTCTGGGTCCCAGATCATCAGAGAAATAACCTGGGCCAGGGGTGGTAGTAAGGGGCATGGGGATGTGAAAGCCTTATTTCTCCATCTTCCAGCTTTCCTTACCATTAAGTTGTGGATTGAGAGTGGTTTTAAAAATTCATATAACAATTAAAATAAGATACTTTTAAAAAGCAAATGCCAGCATAAGGAGTATTGGTGTATTGGCTCTCTCTCTCTCTCTCTCTCTGCCATCTCCTCCCTTCTCTTCTTCTCTCCCCTCCCTATGCCCCTATGCATATCATGTATTCTATTTATTCCAGTTCATCTGTGGTCCAAGTGAGCTATTTGTGACGAAGCTGGAGCCCTTCTTCTAGAATGTGTACCTTGGGTGCTGGAGGGCAGAGGTCCCCAGCCTTTTTGGCACCAACGGCTGGTTTCAAACAATTAAAATAAGATACTTTTAAAAAGCAAATGCCAGCATAAGGAGTATTGGTGTATTGGCTCTCTCTCTCTCTCTCTCTCTGCCATCTCCTCCCTTCTCTTCTTCTCTCCCCTCCCTATGCCCCTATGCATATCATGTATTCTATTTATTCCAGTTCATCTGTGGTCCAAGTGAGCTATTTGTGACGAAGCTGGAGCCCTTCTTCTAGAATGTGTACCTTGGGTGCTGGAGGGCAGAGGTCCCCAGCCTTTTTGGCACCAACGGCTGGTTTCATAGAAGACCATTTTTCCATGAACCGGTGAGGCCGGGGATGGTTTTGAGGTGATGTCATAGCTCAGTTGGTAAAGAATCTGCTTGCAATGCAGGAGACCTGGGTTCGGTTCCTGGGTCAGGAAGATCCTCTGGAGAAGGAAATGGCAACCCACTCCAGTATTCTTGCCTGGAGAATCCCACAGACAGAGGAATCTGGCAGGCTACAGTCCATGGGGTCGCAAGAGTTGCACACACCTTAGTGACTAAAGAGAGAGAGAGAAGCACAGTGCATTTATTGTGGGCTTTATTTCTATTATTATCACATCAACTCTGCCTCAGATCAGCAGGCATTAGATCCTGGAGGCTGGGGACCCTGCTGTAGGGCACGCCCAGCAAGTGGATTAATCAGTCCCTTAAACCCATCTGTCATGACAGAGGCTTAATTGGGAGGTGAACTTCACAAAAGGAGACTTCAGAGGGAAGGAGCGGTGGGAAGAGGTGCCAAGGGACCAGCACCCCAGATAGTGAAGGCAGGAGCTGTGGGCCTCTCCCTTCAGGAAGGAAGCAGCAGGCCAGTGCCGGAGCAGAGGGGAGAAGACGTCTGCCCCTGGGCGTCTGGGATAGGACAGCAGCTCTGAGAGACCATGCCTGGCCATGTTGGTGGCAGGGATGGGGGTGAACCATCCGCAGAGGGCTCTGAGAGGGACAGATTACATGGTGATAAAATAAGCATCACTGTGTGAATTTCAGCTGACTTCCAGATCCCTCTCCAGGACACCCTTCAATAATAGCTTTGGGAAAAAGAAACAGAGAACTAGGTCCTGCCACCTCTCTCATTATACTCACGGCCCTTCCTGTCACTTTTGGAAAAACAAGCACATTAGGTTTGCCAGCAAATTCCATTAAATTAGGCACATTTCATTTTTGCGAAGTTGAAAACTCAAAAATTGGTTTTGGATCCACAAGCCAGGATCCTATAAGCCGAGGGCAAGATCATCTTCTTACAAAAGCCAGATTTTCCCGTCCTTGGTGTTTCTCTTCTGGGAGGTGGTATGACAACTCTAAGCCACTCCGTTAAACTTTCTTTCCGTAGAAAGTTTATTCATCTGCCAAAGTACTCAACTCATTCTCCAGGGAATTAAGGCCAGAGGGGGACAGGAATGGTGAGTGCGAGCTGGATTTACCACACCCATATTTATGTGTGTGGAGGCCGTGTTCTCCCCTCCAGCACGTGTGTACCTTAGTGACCGCGTCATGCTCATGTTTATGGGGACCTGGTCACGTGGGAGGCACTCAGTGACTAGTATACGAAAAGCTCAACAGTTCTAGGGCGATTACAGGGCTGCTGACACAACACGACACATACACACTAAATCTCTCCCAGTGTTTTGAGTGGCTTCGAACATTTTTTAATACTGCTACTCAGAGCTGTTTCTTCATATAAGCACAGAATTATAACAACCTGCCTCCTGATTTGCTGTACAGTAAAATTACCTTAATTGGGCCCAGCATTTTGGAATTTGTATTAATTAAGGCACGTGATCTTATTGGGTAAGAAGTTTGAATGGAGGGTTGTAATTTAGAAATCTGTAAGTTTATGAGATCTACCCTTCTTACACAATGTTTGTACAAATGAAATCCTAGATTCATTTAGCTAATTTTCCTTATTAGGACCCCATTCATTTCTGAGTTTATAGCAAAAAAGAAAAAAAAGAAAGAAATACTGTAACATGATTATTAGTATTTCTTTAAACAAATCCTAGAGGAAGAATGTTTTTTAAAAATTAATTCAAATGAGGCTCACACGCTCCCATTTCTCAAAATAATAAGAGATTTTACTCTGTTTAATTCCAGTTCCTCGGCAGCTCTCTTGATCTATGTGAGAAGAAAGTTAGCGAAGCCTTGGGGAGGAGACGCGGTGGTTCAGGGACAAAGCTGAAGCCCCGCGTTTCTAGGGGCTGTCTGGTGGATGCCATTTCCTCCTCTGGACCTACTATGGCCGAGAGTCACGTCACCTTTGCTACTGACTACAGCTTCCCCTTGATCGTTACATGTGTTCGTTTCCTGGCCTGGTTTTCCTACAGCAACCAAAAAAAAAGTGGGGTTGTCACCTTCCGTTTCCCACAGCTCAGGAGTCTGGACACATTTTGATGAGGCTTTATCTAAGAGGGTGCGTACGGGCATAAGGAGATATCATAAAGGAAAGCCTCGCCCACCACCAGAATCTCCCCTTTGGTTTACCTCCTCTGGGAAGCCTTCCTGGGACCCTTACCAGGCCTGGATGAGTTGTTTTTGCTCTCCTGGTGCACTTAGGAGCAACATGCAAAGAATAGGAGTTTTAGAACCTCACAGCCCAAGCTGGGATCCCAGGGCTGAGAAACCTGTATATAAGTCAGGAAGCAACAGTTCGAACTGGACATGGAACAACAGACTGGTTCCAAATAGGAAAAGGAGTACATCAAGGCTGTACATTGTCACCCTGCTTATTTAACTTATATGCAGAGTACATCATGAGAAATGCTGGGCTGGAGGAAGCACAAGCCGGAATCAAGATTGCCGGGAAAAATATCAATAACCTCAGATATGCAGATGACACCACCCTTATGGCAGAAAGTGAAGAGGAACTAAAGAGCCTCTTGATGAAAGTGAAAGAGGAGAGTGAAAAAGTTGGCTTAAAGCTCAACATTCAGAAAACGAAGATCATGGCATCCAGTTTCATAACTTCATGGGAAAAGATGGGGAAACAGTGGAAACAGTGTCAGACTTTATTTTGGGGGGCTCCAAAATCACTGCAGATGGTGAGTGCAGCCATGAAATGAAAAGACACTTACTCCTTGGAAGGAAAGCTATGACCAACCTAGAGAGCATATTCAAAAGCAGAGACATTACTTTGCCAACAAAGGAGATCAGTCCTGGGTGTTCATTGCAGGGACCGATGTTGAAGTTGAAACTCCAGTACTTCGGCCACCTGATGCCGAGAGCTGACTCATTTGAAAAAACTCTGATGCTGGGAAAGATTGAGGGCAGGAGGAGAAGGGGACGACAGAGGATGAGATGGCTGGATGGCATCACCGACACGATGGACATGGGTTTGGGTGGACTCCGGGAGTTGGTGATGGACAGGGAGGCCTGGCATACTGTGGTTCATGGGGTCGCAGAGTTGGACATGACTGAGCGACTGAGCCGAACTGAACTGAACCTTAGGCAAGGTCTCTTGAGTCTCTTTCAGTTTCTTTCCTTAAACAAAGGGGATAATAAAACTTACTGGAGGGTTTTATTCTTGTTTTTTTAGATGCTCAGTCGTATTCTACTCTTTGCCACTCCATGGACTGTAGCCCACCAGGCTCCTCTGACCATGGGATTCTCCAGGCAAGAATACTGGAGTGGCTTGCCATTTCCCTTTCTGGGGGATCTTCCTGACCCCAGGATTGACCCCTCATCACTTGTATCTCCTGCAATGCAGGTGGATTCTTTACCACTGCACCACCTGGGAAGCCCTATCGGAGAGTAGAGGGAGGATTAGAGATAATTTGCTTTAACATACATAGTACCAGAATAGATAATTCTCAAAAATGGTAACTCTTTTTATTTTGACAACACTTCCCACACTGTTCTCTGATCATGATTACCTATCTGGCGTCTCCTTAGGACTGTGAGCTTTTCAAGAGGATATTTCTCTATCCCTAGACACTGAGACAAAATCTGGCATGGAGGGGATATTATATGAATGTATTTTGGATGAGTGAATCAATGAGCCATGAGAATGCCTGGATACATCTTTAATAGCCTGATTTGGTTCATCCATCATGGAGCAAACTTATTTCTTGAAACACATTGATAAAGAATCTGCCTGCCAATGCAGGAGATGCAAGAGATGAGGGTTCAATTCCTGGGTTAGGAAGATCCCTGGGATTAGAAAATGGCAACTTGGTCCAGTATTCTTGTCTGGAAAATTCCATGAGCAGAGGAGCCTGGCAGGCTACAATCCATAAGATCACCAAGAGTCAGACACAACTGAGCGACTGAGCATACACACACATATTTGAGATGAGACTATTTATTCTAAACAATTAGGAAATCAGGGAAAAGGAAAAGAACAAAGTAAAGAAGTTGGATTCAATATTTTGGTTCTTAAAAATGGAGCATGCCTATGGATCATTATAAAACTCAGTACATGAAATCAAGAGGTAACTGGCCGTGTCACAGGCTAGAATGTACACATTTTGTGCTTTCAAATGATGGGTGTAAAATGAAAAACTGGAACTGGAACATGGCAGGTTTTTTCCTCCACCTCAACCCCCAGCACCTCTCATTTATCGACAGGACGATCACTATTTTCCTTCTAGGTACCACTCATGGGGAGCATTGAGATCTTACAGAAACTTGCAGAATGAACAATTGTTGGCATCTCCTTGGGAAGAAGAGAAAAAAGCCAAAGCTTTGATAGATTTTAAACTGCAGCCCTCCTGGGATGCTCCAAATGGCTCATAAATACAGCTAGTAGAATATTGCCTACGTGTATTTTCCACTTACACTCACCTTTGAGTTCTGCTCTGGCCCCTTGAGAATCAATATACACAATAACAGAATTGCTGATGTATTAATCTTTTCTGCTGATCTAAGCACTTTTTTTTTTTTTTCTCCCCTACCAAAGTGGGAATATGGCTGGGGGAGGAAGTGAAATCTAGACCATTCTGAAAGTAATGGGGGGGGGGGGGATTTAATTTCCAGACTTCAGGAAATACACTCTTTCTCTTTTTCTAACCTCACTAGGGCACCTGATGGAGTGCCCTGGCTGGCCCAGAGCCAGGGTCTTCAGTTTAAGCCAAAGGTCTTCAGATTATCACAACCATCCTCTGTCTTTTTTTGTGACCTTCTTAAGACAAAGCCAACCCTCCAGGTCACATCTGGGCCAGAAGTCCCTTTAGAACACTAAGCCTCTTTCTCCAGAGCTGTAGCCTCTGCCCAAAGCGTTTCATGACCATTCTGTAGCCTCGCATGGCAATTTTTGGGGTTGTGAGAACTTTCATTTTTAAATATATTTCATCAGGGGGAACTGGTGGTGAACATCCACAGGTGGGGAAGGAAGGAAGAAGATTCCTACTGGAGATGAGTCTGAGAAGACTTCAGATTATCACAACCATCCTCTGTCTTTTTTTGTGACCTTCTTAAGACAAAGCCAACCCTCCAGGTCACATCTGGGCCAGAAGTCCCTTTAGAACACTAAGCCTCTTTCTCCAGAGCTGTAGCCTCTGCCCAAAGCGTTTCATGACCATTCTGTAGCCTCGCATGGCAATTTTTGGGGTTGTGAGAACTTTCATTTTTAAATATATTTCATCAGGGGGAACTGGTGGTGAACATCCACAGGTGGGGAAGGAAGGAAGAAGATTCCTACTGGAGATGAGTCTGAGAAGGAGAACATCGTAACCTAAATTCTCAGCATGAAATGAGTAGGGTCATATTGTGCTAAGAGGCATCAGAGGAAGAAACAAAGAATGAGGGGACTGGTTCTGTTGT
Organism: Aepyceros melampus; assembly: GCA_006408695.1. Taxonomy (NCBI): domain Eukaryota; kingdom Metazoa; phylum Chordata; class Mammalia; order Artiodactyla; family Bovidae; genus Aepyceros; species Aepyceros melampus. The sequence continues at coordinate 32,250 of SJXQ01012516.1, forward strand.
GGCCTTGATTCTCTGCCGCAGCTTCTCTTAGAGATGAAGAGACTGACAACCACTGGAGGGGGAAAAAATCAACTCCTTTATTTATTTTTGTTTTGCTTTTGTTTCTCTTCCTGCTCCTTAGGACACTGGTAAGATTCTGATCTGACAGATAAACAGATGAAAGGTATACAACTTCTTCCACCTCAGGGTGAGGCATGAGGTGAAAGGGCAGGGGGCAGGGAGCATGGTTTGAGGGTAAGAGAGTGCTGGGGTTAAGTGGCAGGACCTTTGCTTCTTGGGTAAATTGCTTCACTCGTCAGATCCAGGATCCTCCTCTCAAAAATGGCAACAATCCTATCAGCTTCTGCCATGTAGGGAAGGGTGGATATATTTTCCCTCTGACTTTCTAGGCTCTCAGTTAGGATCCCTGTGACATCAACAACTCATGTTTATTCAATGTAAGTTTTATACCACAGAGGGGCCTTCACCAGAACATGAAGAATGGACGAAACTGCTGAACCTGGGTGCTTTATGCTAAGCCTGATGAAGAATGGACAGTCAGTGATAGGACAAGGCTACAGGGTAAGTCTAGTGGACGGGCGGAGGCTTGGCCAAGCCTAGGTGTCCCCCTCTGTGTTCCGTTGTCTTAGGAAACAAGGATGCTTCTCTCCAAGTTAGAGAGGGCACTTCTCACACGAGGGCTTTACAGCCTACTTCAGGGGAGAATCAGAAATTCCCTGCTGCAAGTGCCGCTTCCCAAATCCTTAAAGTATTCAGTATGCCAAGCTACCATATTTTGGGGAACCTGGTCACCAAGTTGTGAGGATCAAGCAAGATAATGAAAGGCTGTGGACTCTCTTTTGTTTTATGACAGCCCTGGGGGAATCCACGGTGTGAGTCCCATTGAGGGGGCAGGATTCCGGGCCCACGGGGGAGCTGAGCCTTTCACTATTCTGGGGACAGCAGCCAAGTCCCTTCTGGAGGCTGCGTCAGGGCCCAGAGTCTGACAGTGGCGAGGTCCTGGCCCGAACGACCCTGTGACAAGCTCCAGGCTGTGTCCCCACTGCTCAGCCTTCCTTGATTCCTGCTCATTTCCAGAGCTCAGTAATAATTTTCTGCTCAGAATTAATCAGCTTGTGTCTTTTTGCTTGAATCCAGGAATGCTGACCATTGCAAACTTGAAGTGTATGAAACAGCCAGGGCACTGCAAAGCAGATTCTCAGTACCTGGTATGTACTGCTAGAATTACCTTAACGGCATATTACTATACTTGGCATTCCAAGATTTCATATTTGATGCTTTTCATCTATTCAGATGTCCATGATGTGTTATATTTTGCTGGAGTACCGATATAAATTGGGAAGAATACGTGTTAGATTATTCCTTGTTTGATTTTTTATTATGGGGAATATATGTCATCTATAATCCTCAAAAATAATAAATATATTTCCGTTTAAAAAGACACATGACTGATTTGAGTTAGATAGACTCATAAGCAACAAAGCTTTGGAGATTTATTAACCTCAGATTAACAACTAGCAGGCCTAGATTATAAGAGAGAGAAATGTATTCTGTAAATATATTTTAGAATGGACCCCATGGACGGGCAGGGTCTTCTGGTCAGATTTACCAGCTCTAAAGAAACTTCGGTGGTTAAAGAAAGAAAGTCTAAGAAAATAAAGTTTAATATTCTGAATTAAGGCCTGGGTTATAATCTGTACTCAACTGATGATAGAGATACTTGGTCTGTTCTCAAGCTTGAGTCTGCATGGACCAGCACCAGAGCATCTTGTCAGTCAGCCAAGTCCTTGCTACTCAGAGACTGGTCCCCAGACCAGTAGCATCAGCATCGCCAATGAGTCTGTTAGAAGTGTAGGCTCTCAGGCCTCATCCACACCGACAGTATCAGAATCTGTATTTCACAGCATTCCCTGGTGATTCATAAGCATATTAAAATTTGAGAAGTATTGATAAGTAACTTGGTCATTAACAGCTGGGAGAAATAGCAAAGCTAGTTTCCCCAAACCAGATGGGGATACAATTTATAACCCATTTTCAAGTATCAATGATTTACTCTGGAGTGTTAATGTAAATGAGTACTATATTCTTTAAGGAGGCAACTCAAGGAAATGTCTGTCTTGCCTCCTATAAAATTAGCATATTTTTGTATTTTTTTTCCCTTCAGATTGAGGGGGTGAGGGGAGTAGAAGCTTCTTTTCTGTTTTATCTGCCTCTAGCTTGAAGTGAGTATGTAAAGGGCAACGGAGAAAGTCATCTTAAATTACCGACATCTCTGAGAAGTGGTGATTTCATCTTCTGTGGTAGGACTGGGTCAGCTCGCATCTTGCTCAAGCCATTTGTTCAGGACCAGAGGTTCCTGAACTAGAAATAGATAAGTATAATCGGCAGAATGGATTAGATCCTGAGGAAGCCATTATCATGGAGTGTCAGTGAGTAAAATTAACATGTATTTTTAATAAGTCTGTAATTACTTATTCTACAATAGACCATATGGTCTGTTCACTTTCATGGACTCAAACACTTAAGCCTTCAAATGCCGTTTAGCTTTACACACACACGCGCGTGCACACACACACACACACACCCCTCTTCCCGCAAAGAAAACAAAAGAATCACTTTTCAAGCTCCACAACTTTCCTTAAGGAGTAAAAATTCAAATTGCTGTCAAAGCCAGGACTTTTACACCTGTGTCTAGAAGGCGTAGTAAGGCGTCTTATCTTGTACCTTTTAATTTGTTGACTCAATAGTCTGAGCTGAGGGCAGCCAGGTTGTGCTAAGTTTTCAGCTGTTGGTATTGATTTCCTTGTTTTTGTGAATTTTTGTGTCAGACCTGGCATTGTTATTTAAATGGATCATTGAGTGTTTTTCGATTAGAATTCCATTAAATTGAGAAACAAAGAAACCTCTGCTAAGCCCAAGAAGAAAATGCCTTCATTTCCCCCTCTTCTAGATTGCAAGTAGTTTTTTACTCAGGTCTTTTTATGATAGTCTCATGAACATACTTTCAGAGACACGTGCATTTTATGACTTCACTTGGGTCTTTTTAAAACTGCCGATTAAGCAATACCCCTAATTTTTTTTTTTTCTCCTCTAAAAGGCTGCAGGAAGTCTCATCTTGCTCTCATTGCCTTACAAGGGGTCCACAAAAAATTGCTATCTTGCAACACATTCTGAGGAACGGGGTAATAAATGCTGGCCTTTAGGGGGACTGATTAGTTTAAGATGCTAGTGTATTTTGAAAATTCACTAACTGAATAAAGTAGGAAGTCAAGAAACACCTGGAGTAACAGGCGAATTTGGCCTTGGAATGCAGAATGAAGCAGGGCAAAGACTAATAGAATTTTGCCAAGAAAATGCACTGGTCATAGCAAACACCCTCTTCCAACAACACAGGAGAAGACTCTACACATGGACATCACCAGATGGTCAACAATGAAATCAGATTGATTATATTCTTTGCAGCCAAAGATGGAGAAGCTCTATACAGTCAACAAAAACAAGACCGGGAGCTGACTGTGGCTCAGATCATGAACTCCTTATTGCCAAATTCAGACTTAAATTGAAGAAAGTGGGCAACACCACTAGACTATTCAGGTATGACCTAAATCAAATCCCTTATGATTATACAGTGGAAGTGAGAAATAGATTTAAGGGTCTAGATCTGATAGATAGAGTGTCTGATGAACTATGGAATGAGGTTCGTGACGTTGTACAGGAGACAGGGATCAAGACCATCCCCATGGAAAAGAAATGCAAAAAAGCAAAATGGCTGTCTGGGGAGGCCTTACAAATAGCTGTGAAAAGAAGACAGGCGAAAAGCAAAGGAGAAAAGGAAAGATAGAAGCATCTGAATGCAGAGTTCCAAAGAATAGCAAGAAGAGATAAGAAAGCCTTCTTCAGCGATCAATGCAAAGAAATAGAGGAAAAGAACAGAAGGGGAAAGACTAGAGATCTCTTCAAGAAAATTAGAGATACCAAGAGAACATTTCATGCAAAGATGGGCTCGATAAAGGACAGAAATGGTCTGGACCTAACAGAAGCAGAAGATATTAAGAAGAGGTGGCAAGAATACACGGAAGAACTGTACAAAAAAGATCTTCATGACCCAGATAATCATGATGATGTGTTGACTAATCTAGAGCCAGACATCTTGGAATGTGAAGTCAAGTGGGCCTTAGAAAGCATCACTACGAACAAAGCTAGTGGAGGTGATGGAATTCCCGTTGAGCTGTTTCAAATCCTGAAAGATGATGCTGTGAAAGTGCTGCACTCAATTTGCCAGCAAATCTGGAAAACTCAGCAGTGGCCACAGGACTGGAAAAGGTCAGTTTTCATCCCAATTCCAAAGAAAGGCAATGCCAAAGAATGCTCCAACTACCGCACAATTGCACTCATCTCACATGCTAGTAAAGTAATGCTCAAAATTCTCCAAGCCAGACTTCAGCAATATGTGAACCGTGAACTCCCTGATGTTCAAGCTGGTTTTAGAAAAGGCAGAGGAACCAGAGATCAAATTGCCAACATCCGCTGGATCATGGAAAAAGCAAGAGAGTTCCAGAAAAACATCTATTTCTGCTTTATTGACTATGCCAAAGCCTTTGACTGTGTGGATCACAGTAAACTGTGGAAAATTCTGAAAGAGATGGGAATACCAGACCACCTGACCTGCCTCTTGAGAAATCTGTATGCAGGTCAGGAAGCAACAGTTAGAACTGGACATGGAACAACAGACTGGTTCCAAATAGGAAAAGGAGTACGTCAAGGCTGTATATTGTCACCCTGCTTATTTAACTTATATGCAGAGTACATCATGAGAAATGCTGGACTGGAAGAAACACAAGCTGGAATCAAGATTGCTGGGAGAAATATCAATAATCTCAGATATGCAGATGACACCACCCTTATGGCAGAAAGTGAGGAGGAGCTAAAAAGCCTCTTGTTGAAAGTGAAAGAGGAGAGTGGAAAAGTTGGCTTAAAGCTCAACATTCAGAAAACGAAGATCATGGCATCTGGCCCCATCACTTCATGGGAAATAGATGGGGAAACAGTAGAAACAGTGTCAGACTTTGTTTTTTTGGGCTCCAAAATCACTGCAGATGGTGACTGCAGCCATGAAATTAAAAGGCGCTTACTCCTTGGAAGAAAAGTTATGACCAACCTAGATAGTATATTCAAAAGCAGAGACATTACTTTGCCGAATAAGGTCCATCTAGTCAAGGCTATGGTTTTTCCTGTGGTCATGTATGGATGTGAGAGTTGGACTGTGAAGAAGGCTGAGCGCCGAAGAATTGATGCTTTTGAACTGTGGTGTTGGAGAAGACTCTTGAGAGTCCCTTGGACTGCAAGGAGATCCAACCAGTCCATTCTGAAGGAGATCAACCCTGGGATTTCTTTGGAAGGAATGATGCTAAAACTGAAGCTCCAGTACGTTGGCCACCTCATGCGAAGAGTTGACTCATTGGAAAAGACCCTGATGCTGGGAGGGATTGGGGGCAGGAGGAGAAAGGGACGACCGAGGATGAGATGGCTGGATGGCATCATGGACTCAATGGACGTGAGTCTGAGTGAACTCTGGGAGTTGGTGATGGACAGGGAGGCCTGGCGTGCTGCGATTCATGGGGTCGCAAAGAGTCGGACACGACTGAATGACTGAACTGAACTGAACTGAAGTGGAATCTAAGTGGAATCTAAAATATAACACAAACTTTTTCAGAAAAGTGAAGCAGATATAGACATAGAAAATAATTGTACAGTTACCAAAGGGGAAAGGAGGAGGTGGGTAAATTAGGAGTTCAGAATTAGCAGATACCCAATACTATACATAAAAGAGATTAAAACAACAAAGCCCTACTGTATAGCACAAGGGATTATATTCACTATCTTGTTATAAACCATAATGGAAAAGAATGTGAAAAAGAATGTGTGTGTGCATGCTCAGTTGCTTCAGTCATGCCCAACACTTTGCGACCCCCTAGACTGCAGCCTGCCAAGTTCCTCAGTCCATGGGATCCTCCAGGCAAGAATACTGGAGTGGGTTGCTATACTCCTCCTCCAAGGGCTCTTCCTGACCCAGGGATCAAGCCCACATCACCTCTGTCTCCTGCATTGCAGGCAGATTCTTTATCCCAAGCCACCAGGAAAGCCTCCTGAAAAAGAATCTGTATATACAAATGAATCATTTTGCTGTACACCAGAAACAATCACAACATCATAAATCAACTATACTTTAATAAAAATACATACACACATACTAAATAAAAGTCCATTTTCATATTTAATAGTACAGAGTTTCAGTTTGGGGAATGAAAAATTTCTGGAGATGGATAGTTTTGATGGTTGCACTACAAGGCAAATATACTTAATTCCTCTGAATTGTACACTTAAAATAGTTACTGTGGTAAAATTTTATGTTGTGTGTATTTTAGCACAATTTTTTCTAGGTCCCCCTTCATGAAAGGAAAGGAGGTAGGGAAAGGACAAAGACTGCCATCCCAAATTATGGGTGAAAAAGCCTCCTCCTGGAGAAGACGATGGCACTCCACTCCAGTACTCTTGCCTGGAAAATCCCATGGATGGAGGAGCCTGGTAGGGTGCAGTCTATGGGGTCATGAAGAGTCGGACACGGCTGAGTGACTTCACTTTCACTTTTCACTTTCATGCACTGGAGAAGGAAATGGCAACCCACTCCAGTGTTCCTGCCTGGAGAATCCCAGGGACGGAGGAGCCTGGTGGGCTGCCGTCTATGGGGTCGCACAGAGTCAGACACGACTGAAGCGACTTAGCAGCAGCAGCAGCAGCCCTCCAACAATGTCCTCCTCTGTGCTTTGGCTTCCTCCTCAGGCAGGAGGCCTCAGGACTGTGAGTAACAACAGCTATAGGAAGAGAAGGTCAGCTGCTACTAGGAACTCTCCTAGAAATCAATGAAATTCTTTCCGGAAAACACAGTAAAATCCTATTGGCTCAAACTGGGCCACATGCACATTCACTACCCACTTCCTAACAAAGGGGTGAGCCATTGGGCCAATTAGTCCCAGCCTTGGAACCAAGAGAGGCTCCGCTTCCTTGAGGCAGCCAGCTTTGGGGGGAGATGGGGAGGAGAGACTGGTGCCGAAAGGCAAGTGGACCTGTGGGAAAGGAGGAGACGGAGATGGTTGGACAATTCAGCATCCAGTACGTAGGATGTGAGTGGGGCATTTGTGTGGGTGTTTCCTAAAGTCCTCAGGAGAGAAGCTGAGAGGCAGAAGCCAGGTCCTCCATAATGTGCCACGTCCCATGACCACCCTCCCTTCTCCTGACAAAGAGTCTTGAGCAAATTCTATTTCACAACTGATGGACCTTCCTGGCTGACCCCTCACATGCTGCAGGTCTTGCTCTTTGTAGCCCATCCCTATTCCAGCCACCAGAAGCTGTTTTGGCTCAGTGTCCCTAATGGTCCCTGGTGACACCGCCTGCAGGAGAGATGACTTCTGTGTCCTCAAGCAAGAACATCTGTTAGGCCAATGTGTTAGTAAAATAAAGTCCTTTTTAACTCTAAAAATGCCAGCATGCAGTTGGATTGGCGGATGGTCACTAAACATTTGGAGGAAGCATGAGACAAAATTGTATGGATTTGAAGAGACTTAAAATGAATGTAGGAAACAAAAAGGTTATGACCACTAAAAAGCAGTAGGATAAATTGAAAAAGCGAAGTAGAACTGAGTTTAGAAGGTTTTTTTCAGGTCTGGGGGCACACAGTGAAAAAAGTTTTATAAGAAAGTTTTGAAAAGCCAAAGAAAATTGTACAAGTGCATCTAATCCAACAGAAATTCTTTCTAAAATAAGAAATGAAAAACGTGGCTTCCCTAGGGGAAGGATGGAACCTTTCTAATAATAGTGGAGTTTAAGTTCACAGGTGCAGAAATGGGAGAGGATCTGGAAGAGGTGGTTAGAATTGACATGCTGTGTGGCAAACAAAACAGACACGAGGTTCACACTTGTCTGAGGACTTTGTGCCCTACCACCTCGTGTAAATAAATACTCCACACATCATTAGAATACTTTTTTAATGTTTAAAATTCCATAATTTTTGGAGAATATGTATATGGCACAATGATGTAAACTTATTTGTTGATAAAGTGTATTAATCACTTATTCAACAAACATTTCCTAACCACCTGCTATGACCAGGAAATGCCTTGATATGTGTGCTCGTATTTAACTATAGTACTATAAATATTTAAGAACCATCTGAAGCAAGAAAATGTTTTTTCCACCCATACATACTCATTAAAGATGTTTATACTGATGCACGGTGATTAGTTTTACCAGCTTGTTTCTTTGTTTACTGAAAAAATTGAACATCAAATGTTTCTAAATTAATTTCAAGGTCTGTAGCAAAATTAAAGCTTTTAAAGACATCAAAGCAGTAGCTCAGAGCAACTGTACAATAAAAAGCAAATATGCTAGACTAGGAAAAGAATATGGCCATTTTTAATTGAGTATACTTATTTATTATTAAATATAAGAAGAGAATATAAATTCTCATATCAGTCACTTTTATTTATTTTTAGAAGTTATTATGATAATCCTCAGTTCTATTGATCAGTTTGGTAATCTAGTGTTACATTAATCATATTTCTTTGTATTAAGAATTTCTTTGCAAAAAAAAAAGAATTTCTTTGCAAAAAAAAAAAAGAATTTCTTTGCAAACAATGTAAGCCAATTTTCATGTGCTATCTGATCTGCCACATTTGACTATGCTTTGTAACTTTTCATAAATTGAATTTTTCATTTTCAAATTTAATCAATTTGAATTATCTATGGTTATAATTGTGTTGAGTAAGAAAATGATTGAAGTTAAGATTTTGAAAAGCTGGCCATAAACTGAGCAACATTAGTTTGAAATGGAACTATTCCATCGTGGATTTTACTATTCACATTTATTATATGAATAGTATCAATAGAAATTATCCATCATGATCGCAATTGCTTTTATTTAATTGCATTTACCTTTGTCGATACACAGTGGCCACTCCCATTTAAATATGGTATATTCTCTGGAGGGCTATGGGTGCAACTGTGTAATCTTTATGCAGAATCAGGCCAGGGAAAATAGTGGAGAGTACTAAATGCATGGAGTTTGGATGGATACTTGCAACCAGAATTAAATTATGCTTATTGGGTTCTTGTTGGCAATAAAAGCTGTCATGCTTACAGCTTTATGGCACTGGGACTTAGCACTGGTGTCTGGGAGTGCAATCTAGCAGGAATCAAACACCAGGAGCAACAGCCCCAACCTCAGTATCCTTGGAGCAGAGAAAATTACAATCTGATGGAAGCTATAGTTGGATTACTTAAGGATTCAGTTTTATCCTCGTTTTGACATGTGTTAGTATGTGATGAAAGGGGATCAACAAAGATCTGTTGGATATAAAAGGTCTGGACTCTCCATTATACACTGCTTGGCTATGTGTGACCAAGAATTCAATCCAGGTCACAAGCAACACATATTCGGGGTCCATCCTTCCTACCTACCAGTTCCCCATGATCCTAGACCCAATTTGTACTATGTGTGTAGATAACTTTCATTTTCATCTTTTCCCATTAATATACATTCTTCCTGCTTTCCATATCTCTCAAATAGCCCTCTTCTGCCACTCCTCTGATCACCTCTATTTTGTTGAAAAGTTAACTTTTCTCAGTTAAGAGTTCATTGGCAGTGGGGTATAGTAGAGAGAGCACAAACCTTGGCTTTTTATTTTTAGTAACACCTGGATTTGGATTTCAGTCCATCCCACTTGACATTGGACAAGTTACCTAACCTCTTTTTTTCTTAATGTTTTTAGCAGTATCATAAACTTAATCTTAAATTAGAAAAATATTTATTTAGACACATCTGGTCTTAGTTGCAGCACACAGGATCTTTCGCTTCAGGGCACAGACTCTCTAGTTGTGGCCCATGGGTTCCAGAGCGCTTGAGCTCAGTAGTTGCAGTGCTCAGGCTTAGTTACCCCACTGTTTGTGGGATCTTAGTTCCTTGACCAGGGATTAAACCCATGTCCCCTGCACTGCAAGGCAGATTCTTAACCACTGGACCGCCAGGAAAGCCCCAAGTTACCTAATTTCTTAATGGAGACAAAATGGAGATAAACAACAATAGTTGTATTGGAGGATGATAATACCACAAGTCTGTGGTATAAAGGAGAACCCAGACTCCAGTAACCCTAGCTCTCACCCCACCCCTGATATCACACTCCCATGTCACCAGGCAAGACTTTTTCCCATTTGTTGCTTGCCTCATACCTTCGCTTATAGTGATTTTTGATATATAAGTGTTCTGAATATAGAAAATAAAACCAGAAAAAATAAGGTAAATATTTCATGAATATCAGAATTAGGAGGTCTCATATCTAAAAGCACTGGAAGAAATAATGAGGAAATTACTTTGATATAATCCCTGTTCCAATGAAGCTAATAAGTGTTCTGAATATAGAAAATAAAACCAGAAAAAATAAGGTAAATATTTCGTGAATATCAGAATTAGGAAGTCTCATATCATAAAAGCACTGGAAGAAATAATGAGGAAATTACTTTGATATAATCCCTGTTCCAATAAAGCTAATATTCTAGGTGTTCTCACTTGTGTCTTTTTCCAGGCAAACTGTAGAATAATTTTGCTGTTTTCCTCTCCACCTAAAAATCCCATTAATACTTTGACTGAGGTCATGTTAAACTCCGGTAGCCTTATAATCCAAGGCAAAGCCAAGGCCTTTATCAGAAAGGCAAATGTTTTTCCAGAAACCCCTGGCAAATGTCTGCTTCCATATCGTTACCCCAAACTGTCACACACGTGACTGCATTTCCTGGTAAAGGAGGCTACAAAATGTTTGGTTTCCAGTCTCTAGAATGGAGATGGGAGAAGCAAGATGAGAAAGGATATTGACTGAGCCCATCTGCAGGGACCCCCATGAAGTCACCATGGGGGAGGAACCAGAGGCAGGAGCTGTGGGAGCCGTTTTCAGGAACACCTGTGCAAGATGGGTTCCAGGAGTGTTGCCGTGGGATCCAGGTAACACAGTGCACCCTACTGAGAAGGCCATTCTGCCCCTCCTTACTGCAGGAGGCCACGCAGCCTGGAGACTCTGACTGGGAGCACCTACTAAGGAGAGCTTGCCCTGCAGATCAAAGAAGAGTCTGGAGAAGCCAGCAACGCAGTGCTCTTGTGAGGGGGCTCTCAAATGCCTATGGGGACTGCCTCTTTGGGCAAATGCTGTGGCTGCTTACCCAACAGCCACACCCCTTTCTTCATAGCTCACGGAACCACAGTTTGGTTCCCATAGCCATGTTCCCAGCGCCTGTGAATGAATCATGTTTGGTCAAAGCCGGTCATGGCAGCTGCAGTCCCCCTTGGCGAATGATTGGTCTAGACTGGCGGCTTTGGACCATGAGATTAAGGGGAAGCCTGCTGGTAATGGTTCTAGAAAAGTTTGTCTTGTCTGATAAAAAAGACACAGCCTTGCAAAAATAAATTCCTTTGCCAACCCCTTCTTCCTGACTTGAACATGGTTATGTGTAGACATCACACTTGGAGCTGTGGTTCTCTCAACAAAAGCAATTTTCTCGGGTTGGCAAGAGTGGAAACACAGAAAAAAGCTAGGTCTTTGATGATTTTGTTGAGTAAGCCAATGCATCATACCTGAAAGAGGTTTAATGATAGAGATGATGAAAATCTTTATTATTTGAACCATTGTTGGTGTTTTATTACTTGCAGCTGAAAGCATTTTTAAATGATAGAACCCTTAAAAGAGGATATCAAGCAGAGCATTGTAAATTGGTTTATTCTTCAGTAAAGATCTGGGAGATAGAAGATGTCAATAGCACCTAATGAACTAGCAAAATCTAGGTAATAATAAGAATGTGACCTCTTTCCAGTATCCACAGTCAGTGAGGTTTAGAGGCAGTCAAGTCATACTTAAAAGATAATTTGAGAAGTGACATATTTATATGATACAGTTTTCCTCTGTTGGAAGATTATGTATTTTTCCAATATTTAACTCTCTTCTGTCTCTAAGTTTTATATTTTTGTCATATTGCCCCAGCTATTTCTTGTTAGGTTTATTCCTAGGTATTTTATGTTTGGGGCTGCTGTCTCTCTCAAGATTTTGAGGTTCCCTAGGGATCTGTCTTTCTCCTCTTTTCACCCCATAATTGCCTAAATGACACCTTTCCTGCGTTTCTCCCAAATCCTACTTCAAGCTACTCTTTCTCTATTCTGAGCAAACACTTATCCTCCTAGGTACACAGACTTTTGCCTGCACTGTTTTTTGGAGGTCATCCAACCCTGATTGACAGGAAAAGGTAACATTTGGAATCCAGTGAGCTTGAGGTTAAAATGTGTCTTGTCAGCAATTGCTAAACAACAGTACTTCAGAATAGGTCAAGAATTTGTGAAATGTTGTGCCAAGTGAAATGTCAAAGCACAAAGTGTGTGAAGGAAAAAAAAATCTCTATGCCAGTCAAAATGTCATTCGGTCTTGCAGGGAGTAATTTATTCCTTTCTGTCTTTATCGGTGTTCTTGTTTCACACATTAATGTTGCCCCTAAATAAATGAAATTAATAGGGGCATTATCACTGAGTAGGGGGGAAAACTAAGGAGCTAATTTAGAATCACTTACTCAGTTTGAGTTTGTTTTTAAAATGGGATTTGTTATGCCAACCTGAAAAATAAGCCCTTACCTGACTGTCCAAAGCATTTACACTGCAGCCATTTATTTGTTCTGTTAACTTCTGGAACATATAAAAAGAAGGCACAGGAGGTAGTGGAGAACAAACTTTTTTTTAAGTACTGTATCTGAGAAATTGCAAACCGGATAGAAATGCTATAGATAGGATGACTAGATCCAGGTAGCCCTCAGCAAATGGAATGCCAGTGGCTGGCTGACTTGATCACAAAGCAAAATTCCATGATGTTCGTCACAATTTTCCCACTGGTTTTAATTTCTAAATTGGCAACGCTTCCCAGAACATGGCTCCTCTCCATGCCATTTGCTTTCTCTGAGAGCAGCTTCCTCTTGCACAGTCATGGTCAAACAGTGGGGAACTGGTCTTGCTCTTGATGCTGCAACTGCCCGGTTAATAAACCAAAATGCTTTTCTGCAGGCAGTAGAAGGGCCAGGACTGGAGGGAGGTGCCCCAGGTGCCCAAAGCACAGCTTCTCAGGAGACCCTTATTCCCAGGTGCCCACCTGCACATCCACCGCTCTGAACGTGAACACCTCCTCCAGTGCTGCACCTTAGGCACTTCACCTGCCTCACCCTTGCCCTGGCCGTGGTAGGCGTTATTGCTGCCCTTGGAATTGAAGAAAAGGGCTCAGAAGTAGAGAAGAACTCTATAAATCTCTGACAATGATAACTGAGTTTCTGCCCAATTTTATTATTCCACAAATCAGAAATTTAACAATATGGATCTGAAGAGTATGAGAAGCATATATTGCTAAAACGAGAGAAACCCTCAACAAAGATTCCAATTAATGGGAATGAGTCAACAGTGTGAAAGGACCATGTGGGACCTCCATGTTCTGGAGTTTGGGCTCCAGAATCTTTGACCGGCAGCTCAACTTTATCAGCATAAAGCAAAATGGTCTGAAACTGGCAAAAGAACTACAAATAATCCAGAATCCCAATTACTAAGAGTTCTAGATATTTTCCAGTGACAATATTGCAGTGTTCAATGTTCAGGACATCCCTCCCTAGATATGGAACAAAGTATCAGTCATCAGTTCAGTTCAGTTCAGCAGCTCAGTCATGTCCGACTCTTTGTGACCCCATGAATCGCAGCATGCCAGGCCTCCCTGTCCATCACCAACTCCCGGAGTTTACCCAAACAAATGTCCATTGAGTCAGTGATGTCACCCAGCCATCTCAATCTTCTGTCATCCCCTTCTCCTCCTGCCCCCGATCAAATTGCCAACATCCGCTGGATCATCGAAAAAGCAAGAGAGTTCCAGAAAAACATCTATTTCTGCTTTATTGACTATGCCAAAGCCTTTGACTGTGTGAATCACCACAAACTGTGGAAAATTCTGAAAAAGATGGAAATACCAGACCACCTGACCTGTCTCTTGAGAAACCTGTATGCAGGTCAGGAAGCAACAGTTAGAACTGGACATGGAACAGACTGGTTCCAAATAGGAAAAGGAGTACATCAAGCCTGTATATTGTCACCCTGCTTATTTAACTTCTACGCAGAGTACATCAGTCATCAGACAGCTGCAAATAAGCATGAGAGAGAACAGAGGGTGGAGTGTCAATGGCTGGGATATTTCATCCAGGTCAGGAAAGTGTCCTGCCTCACTCCCAGAGAATGGCAACCCACTTCAGTATTCTTGCCTGGAAAACTCCAAGAAACAGATGAGACTGGCAGGCTACAGGCCATGGGGTTGCAAAGAGTCATATACAACTGAACATGCATGCACGCACACCACTCCCCGCCCCCGAATCTTTGTGTATTCGCTCAACAAATATAAATTGTGTACCTATTACCATATACTTACCAAACCCTGTCAGCTCTACCTTCAAAACGAATTCTGAATTCAGTACTTCCTGCTACATCCACAGTAACCATTTAAAATTGGTACCATTTTCCTGTACCTGGACTAATGGATTAGGCCCTTTAACTGGTCTCCTGGTTTCCACTGTCTTTCTGCTACAGTCCAAAATTGGTAAATATAAGGATGTTAGGCTGATCCTTTTAAATGTAAAGGATCATGATGTATCTCCATTGGCTTCTTACTTCTTAGAATGAAAGCCCAGATGTCTTTCTTGGACTGCATGCTCTACCCCTATTCTCTGATCTCACCATAGCCCAATACCCTCCTCACTCACTCTACGGGTTCTTTTATCCTACTCCTGGGATACCCCAAGGATGCTTTTGCCTTACAAGCCCTGCACATCCCCTTCCTGCTTGAATCATTTATTCCCAGATATCTGCATGGCTCACTCTGCTTAATGTTTAAATATCTATGCTTAACTGGCATCTTACTGCAGAAGTCACAGACGACCACCCTACCTGAAACAAGCCTCCTGCTTTCACTTTTACATCCCCTTACCCTAAAAGTGTTTCTCCTTAACCATCTGACAAGTTTTCTGTCTCCCTTTGGCAGAAGGTAAATTCCATGAAATGTTTTGTTCATTGTTATATCCCTAGTACCTAGAACATTGCCTGGAGTGTGATAAATGTTCCAAATACATTTGTTGAATTAAGACTGAACACACCTATGTTATATAATAATTCTCATCACTGGAGGGGAGTGTTGTTTGGTGACTAGGAATTTTCTCTGACCTGGTTGAAACAGCCTTTCAGGATTCTTAATCTCGCTTTGCTTTCTGACGGACTAGATGCGGTGTGTGAGAAAAAAAGAGAGACAAGGGGGAAACTGAAATTTTTTAGCGTGTGCAAATAAAAGAACAGAGTTCCATGTACTGAGTCAGAGACAACTGTAGAAGGAGCAGGTTTGGGAGTGGGAGCTGAAAATCAATAGTTCATTTTTGAACATATTAAGGTTAAGATGCCTAACAGGTATTCAGTTGAGATGTTAAGCAGGTGCCTAGTTTTGTGTTCTGCCGTTCAGGAGAGAGGTCCAGGGAGGGCATACAAATCTGGCAGCAAGATGAAGGTGTTTAAAGTCATGGAACTGTGTCCATCCCCTGGTAATGAGGGTAGGCAGAGAAAATTGGAGTTCTGAGCAGCAAACCCTGAGACACTCTGACATTTAGAATTCAGGATGATGAGAAAACACCAGTGAGGAACACTATAAAGAGAGCAGAGAAAAGAGGTAGCAGATGAAAAAGGATAGGGATCTAGGAAGAATTTTTATATATGAGAAATGTTAAAGTATATTTGATACAATGAAAATGATCCAGTGAAAAAGAAAAAATGTAAAGGTTCATTTACAAATGAGAAGGGCAATTGCAGGAGTGAAATTCTAGAGTAGGGAAGAGGGGCTGGATCCATTGCAGAGGTGGCAAGGCTGACTTACACAGAAGCACAGACAGTGCACCCATCACGGCAGGAAGAAAGGCAGCGTCTACGTGCACAGATGCCAGAGGCGGGTAGACGTGGTGCTAAGAGCTTCTGGAAGTTCTATTCTGGCTGCTTCTGTTTTCTTAGTGAAATGATGGATGCAGGTATTAGTGATATGGAGGACTACAAGGAATCAGATGTTCAGAGGACTGTACTGAGTAGAGGTGAGTGAGTGGGATGTTTGAAATTGTAGGATTCTTGGTGGGGAGTGCAAGTGTTAAATTGCCTCGCGTGAGACTCTGGTCATAGGAGTGAAGATTAGGGCAGGAAAAGAGATAAGACCACATATGTGACTGACCAGGATATCAGGTGAATGGTCTTTCCTGATGAAACCTGGGGCTGACACGTGTGTGAGTAACCACACTGGCTACTCTTACCTGAGCAACTCCGGTGCTCCAGACAATGTATGCAATTCTCTCCTTTGATCCTCATAATAACCCTACAACAACCCCAAGAATCAGGATTATCATCCTTCAATTGTTTCATCTGTGTCCAGATGAAAAACGTAAGGCTCACAAAGTTTCTTAACTAGCTCAGGGTAACACAGCTATATGGCTACAGGATTCAGACTCAGGTCTTCTAACCCCAAAGCCAGGTTCTTTCCCCTTGGCCCGTGCCACACCTCTCCAGCTGCATCACCTACAAGCTTTAGTCCACGACTGCCAGTTACAATTGAGTCCCAAGTGGCTCAGACAGTAAAGAATCTACCTGCAGTGTCAGAGACCCAGGTTCAGTTCCTGGGTTGGGAAGATCCCACAGAGAAGGGAATGGCTATCCACTCCAGTATTCTTGCCTGGACAAGAGGAGCCTGGTGGGCTAGACATGACTGAAGCGGTTTAACATGCAGGCACATATATGCTTTGGCCCCAAAGTCTTTTTTGAGGGGGGAGGTGGGGGTCGGGATTGGGAGTTCATGTACACTCGTGGCTGATTCACGTCAATGTATAGCAAAACGAATACACTATTGTAAAGCAAAACAATCTAAAACATAAAAATTAATTTAAAAAAAACTTTTTTCAAAGTCTTTATTGAACTTGTTATAATACCAGCTTTTGTTATTTATATTCTGATTATTGGCCTGCGAAACATGTGGGATCTTAGCTGCCCGACCAGGGCTCAAACCCAAACCCCCTGCATTGGAAGGTGTAGTCTTAACCATTGGACTACAAGGTAAGTCCTGGCCACTAAGTTTTATGTCTCAACTTTTGTTGTTTGAGCCTAAGACAAAAGATGCTTCAGTCTCCTGGGAGAATAAGCCTTTTTGCTCTTTAGTTAGTGCCACTTTGGGGCATTGGAAACCAATATAAGGAGGCTAGTCTAACTATAGCAATAGCCTTTGGGGGTTTGTTTGCTTCAGGGGGTGATGTTATTGATTTGCCCCAGTAGCAACCTTGTCTTACTGTACAAGAGACGCTTAAAAAATCCTGCAGTTAAAGTCAGGGGCCTTATGGCCACACATCACATAGTAACTCCTCCTTCATCTGAAAAAAATGAGTCCTGATTCCCCGTCACTGGTATTTCTAGAGTATTCTACTGCAAATTCAGGGCTTTCTATCTATCTCCAAGAGAAAATTTATGCAAGTGATAAGGAAAGAAAGTAGAGACATGAAAGTTTTCACAAACTTCAAACATTTTCTTGCTGCAGCTGAGAGAAATTTGCCTGCATTCTGCTCTGTAATAATTCTACGAGACAGTACAGGAATCCTATCTCTCTGTGCCCCAAATGAGAAAAACCACAGTTGTCATCGGATGTTATCACTGTGAATCATCTAGACCAGAACTGCCCAACAGAACTTTCTGTTATGAAGGAAATGTTTTGTATTTGTGCCTTCCAGTTCAATGGCCCTTAGCCACATAGTGTTGTTGAACACTTAAAACATAGCTAATACAACAGAGGAAAAAAACTTTAAAATTTTATTTAATTTCAATTCATTTAAATTTCAGTTTAAACCATCCATGGCTTGCGACTACAATATTGGACTACACAAATCCAGATTAGAAAACAAGAGGCCCAGCCACCCCGCTCCCTTGAGCACAGTGACCAGTCTGGAACTTTGCCATGAAGTTCCTTACTTACTTAGCTGCTCCTAAGCAAGAAGGGTCTCTGCTGCTCACAACTTTTGAACAAAAAAATAAATAAATAAACCCCTTGTAATCATTTTCTATTTCACAAACTTTGAAGGTTAAACCAACACATATTTGTCTTTCTGAAGGTCAGAAGTCCGCACATGGCAGAAGTCAACTGAATTCTCTGCTTAGGGTCTCACAAGGCTCAAGTCAAGGTGTCAGCCAGGCTGCATTCCGTTCTGCAGGCTCTGGGGAATATCCATTTCCACACTCATTCAGGCTGTTGGCAGAATTCAGTCCCTTGCTCTTGCAGGACTAAGGTCTCTGTTTCTCTGCTGACTATCGGCTGCCTTTAGCTCCAAAAGGCCTCTTCCGGGTCCGTGCACATGGCCCCTCTATCTCAGAGCCAGCAACAACACATTAAATCCTCATGCTTGAATCTGCTCTCCCTTCAGCTTTTAAGGGCTCACATAATTACGCTGAACCCACTCGGATAATATCCTTATTTTAGAGTAAATTGATTAGTAACCTTAATTATATCTGCAAAATCTCCTTTGCCAATTAATATAGCACAATCAGCATTAATATAGCATTAATATCAGGGCACAAAATCACATAATCACAACCAGATAGCAGATGGAGAAACCACTGAGGCAATAGCTGGCAATTACTTAGTGCTTTCTTGAGTAGAAGATAAAAAGAGATTTGTTTGGAAAAAATACTTTTAAAAAAACCTCTTTTGACTGCTCTCTGTCTTCTTAGAAACTTGAGGCATTTGTTTTACTTTGTCTTGACAAGCAACTGGCAAGGTGGTGGCCAACCCCAACCCCTGTCAAGGATCCTCAAACATTACAGGTTAGTCCTTGGAGGGTCTTTATCTTCAAAATAACTTCCAACCCAGAAAAAGAGTTGCTACCACTGTGGAGGTCCTTTTCCAGCAGAGCAGTAGCTACCAGCAATTTCCAGCACTCTTTCTGGGTTAGCCAGTGCTGAGTTAGATATTAAGTCCTGATAAGGACAACCTGGCCTGGAGGCTGTTAATTAATGAACAACCTTGTGTGCAAACTAAGCTCCTCGGATCCAGTTAGCAAAATTTCCAGTAAGAAAATGAAGTGAATGGAAAAATACTTCCTTCCAGTTAAGTGAAAAGAGACACTGAGTTTTCAAGCCCTAAACAAAGAGCTGCTTTGTGTCTGTTCTACTGGAGAGAAAGGAGGAAGATATCTCTGAGCTAAGAGTGCAGAGAAAAAGAGAGAGAGAAAACTGAGGCAGGACCAGTCTGTTACCTGAAATAGAGTGAATAAGAGACAGGCTGATGCATTTTCCAAGAAAAACATACAGGTGGTCTGTAAGTTGCCACGAGAGAAGTCACTCAGGGGGCCACAAAGTTGAGAATGTCTGAGAACCAAGCCCTGGTTGAGAAGGTCATGGCAACAGCCCAGGGCTGTCTACTGACCCCTCTCCAATCCATCAAATCAGGAACCACTTAAAATGTACCTGTAGATTAAGCACCATGGCAGATTCTGGGAGTCAGCCGTCTTCCAATTAGGGCAATAAAAATAGAGAAGTAAGGAAAACCTTCTAGCCAGCTTGCTCCAGAATTCCTACTAGAGAAGCAACGACCCTGCATAGGAAAATATCTTGAAAAGTCAGGTGGCGATAAAGGGTGAGCCCTGGGACAGGGATTAGCAAGAGTTAACAAGGAAGCAGATAGATGCCTCTGCTCAAAAAAATGAAAAGGGACTTGGAGTGGAGAGAGTGAAAGAGGAAGAAGATGGCAGAGAGAGGAAAGGAGAAAGAGACTTAGGCAATGTGGTGGGAATCTGGAATCTGGGAGTTGAGAGCAATGGCATAAGGGGTTTTTCAAACAGGTTTATCTGATGTTAACTCTTGTCACCCACTGTGTATCTGGAACACCAACAGCAGAAACTCTCCAATGCTCTGCTAACGTCTATAAGTGGTGCTTTAGGAAGAAACCAAGGAGAAAGAACTAGATCCTGTAACCAGCACCACTTGGGGGTGGAGAAGAACTCGGACACACAGCAGGAGGGGCAGTGCAGAAACTCCAGGAGGGCACAGAACTTCCCCAGAATGTGCTTAGTCACTTGGCTGTGTCCAACTCTTTGCAATCCCATGGACTATAGCCTGCCAGGCTCCTCTGCCCATGAGGATTCTCCAGTCAAGACTACTGGAGTGGGTCGCCATGCCCTCCTCCAGGGGATCTTCCCAACCCAGGGATCAAACCCAGGTCTCCCGCATTACAGGCAGACTTTTTACCAGCTGAGCCACCAGGATGGGCTGGAGCCAATCCTAACAGATATTAAGGGCAGGGTGACTGAAGCTGACATCTGAGTTACATAAAAATTAGATCAGTCACCAGCTGATTCAGCACGGCATTTATCTTCCTGCTCTTCCTGTCTTAATTTAATATCAATTTTCCCCAAACTTGAATTTATAGTTTTTCCCTCTTGGACCAAATTCTAGCTTCATATCTAAATCTCCAGCAACTGACCCCCTGTCCAGTAGAGGGTTGGGTGAGGGGTGGTCACCCTAGCAAAGGGAAGCAGTGCTGGGGAGACTCACTGTCATCATGATGAAGACTCTTGGGAGCAGTTTTATTTCCTGGTTACTTGTTGGGAAGGCCAAGGAGTTTAGGTGCTGATTTCTTCTGTCTCCTAAATTTGAGGACTCTGTGGCTGAGGCCCAAATGGTCCTGAGGGGATGCCAGGGATGAGGGTGTGTCAGCAACATGAGGGTGGCTTAGCTAATTTGTCAGGATCCACAATTAGATACACTTCCCCAGGAGGCCTGGGAGCATGTATAGTTCTGTTCCTTTGATTCAGGTCTGACACTTCTACCTTCTTTTTATTTCATTTTTAAAAATATTTATTTTTTAAAAAATATTTATTTGTTTGAATATTTATTTATTTAAATATTTGTTTGCTTATTTATTTATTGAGCTGTGCCAGGTCTTAGCTGTGGCATGCAGAATCTTTAATCTTCATTGTAGCTTGTGAGATCTTTAGCTGTGGCATGTGGGATCTTGGAGAAGGAAATGGCAACCCACTCCAATATTCTTGCCTGGAGTATCCCATGGACAGAGGAGCCTGGAGGGCTACAGTCCATGGGTTCACAAAGAGCCTGACACAACTGAAGCAACTTAGCACACACATGTGTGGGATCTAGTTCCTTGACCAGAGATCAAACCTGGGCCTCCTGCAGTTGGAGCATGGAGTTTTAGCCACTGGACCACCAGGGAAGTCCCCACCCTCCTTTTTTGAGGTTGGTTCATGTTGCAAACATTTGGTGCCCTGGACAGAGGGCTCTTGTTGCTGACAAGACCATGAGGGTGGGCAGCACCTAGCCTCAGATACCACCTGGCACCCTCTAATGCCCCTAATGCCAGAGGCCCAAACAGATCATCCACACTAGTTAATTCAGCTTTACCTGTCTCTCCGCTACTGGCAAGCTTTGTTTCCACCCTGAAGACTAGCTCCTCTGATGCCTTTTCCTGTTACTATGACCTCCATGCTTCTCTGGCTCATCCACTTACTTTTGCCTCCCCCGAAACTTACCCTTTCTACTGTCCCGTTGGACCATTCATTCACTCACAAACTCCCTTGTCTATAATGTAAGACTTTCCTTGGGCTCCTTTGCCCTCCTGCCTTACCTGAACCATAACACTTGTTGAAGGATACTGCCATTCCTGCAGGCCCCTGGGAGTGAGGATGTTTATTCTTTCATTCTTCACACACACCCCATTACTATTTGGGGAAAGGAACATATTTTTCCTTCTGGTGCCCTATGAACATATCCAAACACTTACTCTTCATTCATTTAGAAACACTCTCTGCCTTTGCTGTGGACATCGTTGTCATCTATCCTCCTCTCAGTCACTCCCTCTACATTCCCTGGCCCTCACTCTTTCTTCCCCAAGTCTCGCCACGGTTACAGGTGACTTTTACCTCCTCTCCTCTTCACCAGTCACTCCTGTGGCTTCACTCTGAACATAATCATTACTCAGAGCTATTTCAGTTCTGCCAACTCGAAGTCTCATATCCCACCAATACCCATTACCTGTCCATTTTCCAGTTCTCTCTTTTAAGAAAAACAAACAAAAACTACTCTTTGACCTCCTTCAGCGTGCTAACCCCTGGGTCCCTCTATTTTATTCTAATCTCTTTCTCATCTGCTTTCACTGTCTCACCTACCTGGGCCCTATGTGCTGCCCATTCAGCTGATATTTTGCCACTGTCTTTTATAGATCCATCCAGGAGGAGAAGAGACAACCTCATTTACAAATGAAACACTGGAAACAATGAACAATGTTTTGTGTAAAATAAATATTAATAAAATTAAAATTCTACTAGTATTGATATTATCCAGGTTATCTTAAGCTTTTTCACAGGGCTCTGGCTAATATTTAATGACTGAGAAAAAGCACATCCCTATAAGTAAACTCTCAGTTCAGTTCAGTCAGTTCAGTCACTCAGTTGTGTCCGACTCTTTGCGACCCCATGAATCACGCATGCCAGGCCTCCCTGTCCATCACCAACTCCTGGAGTTCACCCAGACCTGTGCCCATGGAGTCAGTGACGCCATCCAGCCATCTCATCCTCGGTCGTCCCCTTCTCCTCCTGCCCCCAATCCCTCCCAGCATCAGAGTCTTTTCCAATGAGTCAACTCTTCACATGAGGTGGCCAAAGTACTGGAGCTACTTGGATTTAAATAAAGCCAATTCACCTCCCAGTTGGATCTGGAGCAGAGTTGGAGCAGTAGAACTTAGAGGAATCTATCCAGGAAGAGTTTAGAATTTTATTATCCAACAAATGTTTCTGCTGTCAGTACTATGCTGGTGCCTTGTCTTTTTAAAGAATCATCATAATGTCTTAAGGGAATTATCTCCTCTTCGACCTAACTCTCCATCCATTTTATATCACTTTTCTTCCTTTATCATAATGTAGAAATACTTCTTAATGTCAAACTATAAAAAGTCACTTATAACTAATATTCTTGTCAAAATGTATTAATGCTAACCTTCAAATCAAGTCTCTGTAGGAAGCCCTGGCCATACCACGTAGGTCTTGCTGTTCAGATGGCAGGCACTGTTTTCCTCATCCTTCTCCACCTCAAGCCATGGCTCTCTAGAGTTGAAACTCACCATCTTATAAGAAGACTGTCAACATTTGCGTCCAGCAAAGAGTTAGGAAAATGGTTGCTAGGGGATTGTAAAACAGGAAAAAAAATTGTAGGGCAAAGAAGCCAGAGATGGGAGTAGAGGTGGGTGGGTCCAGCAGAGATCAACAATAAAAGACAAAAATCTGAGACTTCCCTGGTAATCCAGTGGTTACAACTTCTCATACAGGGGGTGTGGGTTAAATCCCAGGTCAGGGAGCTAAGATCGCACATGACTTGTGGACAAAAATCAAAAACCATGAAACAAAAATAATATTCTAACAAATTCAATAAAGTCTTTTAAAAAATATACAATATATTTTTTAAAGAGAAAAAACCTGAGCCTAATGCAACAGACTCAGCTCACTTACTGCCAGGAGTTGAGGGGTCACAGGAAGAACTCATTCAAAGAACTGGGGTCCAAAGAGTGAGGGGCACCAGGTAGATGTGGTTTTTTGAAACATTCTGCTCACTGAGGCACAAGGGATATGGGAGCATGGGCCTGGTCTCAGGAAATAGGGCTGGCAGGATCAAGACCCTGTACACCCACATATCAGGACAAGGCTTCTCACCCTCCACACACCACCTGGGAAGCCAGTGACCTGGGCATCTAGGCATGAGAAGGTTTGGGAGGAATTAGTCTCCTCCTAATGGAGGATGGCTCCAGGAAGTCTTGCACCTCTGCCTACAAGATCATGTTCTTAGTCACTCAATTGTATCTGACTCTTTGTGACCCCATGGACTGTAGCCCACCAGGCTCCTCTGTCCATGGGGATTCTCCAGGCAAGAATACTGGAGTGGAATGCCCTCCTCCAGGGATCTTCCCAACCCAGGGATCAAACCCAGGTCTCCTGGATTGCAGATGGATTATTTACAATCTGAACTACCAGCAAAGCCTGCAGGATTAAAAGCAGCCAAAAATTTATGGCCAAACCCTATTGATTTATGAGACAAACACTACTGATCTGCCAGTCTCTCCTTAAAAGGGGTGGAACTCATGAGCAGCTTTGATGATACATTGGGGTAAAAGCTAACAATCCTTCATTCATGGGTCATTTATTGAAAGCTTAATATGTGCTAAATGCAGAGCTAAATTCTGAGGAAACAAAAGTAAATATGACAGGGACAAAAATACTAACAAACATGTTTTCACAGCCTCCTCCTCCCCTTCTATCAACACTTCCAGCCCTTTTATGGAGGTTTCTGTTCACATACTTCTGGAGCTGTGCTGTGCTGATCAGGAAAATGGGTGACAAAGAAGATGAAAAGAATTCAGGGGAAACAATAAAGAATTGAGCCAAAAAGAACTGGGGTACAGGAGATTAGAGATCTGCAGGAGCAAGGAAGGGGACTGGGGGGAAGGAGAGAGGAAGGAGAAACTGAATGAGTCTAGAGTGAGGTGGTGAGAAAAATGGTAGCAGGTGAGTCAATGAACAGACCTGCGAAGGACAGAAAAGCAGAATGTGTGTGTGTGTGTGTGACAGTAATTTCTGCCCATGGTCCCTTGCAGATTTTATGAATTTCTTTGCAGTTGGGATCATGTTTTACCCTTGGATGCCACACTATGATAAAACTGGCTGCCACAAAGTAGCCCAGCTCTAAGGGGATTACAGTATAAGACATGGTCCCTGCCCTCTAGATGCTCAGAGTCCAATAGAGAAAACAGTCATTTAACGTAAAATAGCACAATAAAACTTTGCCAAGTGCTGTGTCACACCTCTCTGTAAGGCATGGAGTGGCAATTGAGGGAGAGGTCACTAGCTTACCTCTTGCTCAAGAACAGATAAGTGCTCTCTCAGCAGTAAGGTCAGTGAGGCTTTGGAGGGAACATTTTCTAGCTCCCAAATTGATGACCAAGAGCAACCTAAGCCTTAGTCCCAGACAAGAAGAAGCAGAAGATCCAAATTCCCTCCTCGAACTGCTCAAAGCCCACCACCTCCAGGACCCACCCAGGGGGCAGGTAGCAAGCAGTCTACCTGAGTGCCTTTTTTGACGGAGAGCTCTGTGGGGAGGGTGTGTTTTCCTTTCTACTCCAGTATCACCTATGCAAAGAAAAATGTGTGTAGACTAGGGTGTGAGCAAAAGAGAACACTGTACCAAACCACATTAGCATGGAAGGAGAAAATGGGTGAATGCTCAACGAAGCTTGAAATTACAAAAGTGAAACACAAAGTCGGCCCCAGAGCAGCTGCAGTTTTACAGCTGTGGTTTGCACAGAGTTTGCTTCCCCCAGGCAAAGGGAGGACGTGGAGTTTCCAAGCGGGCTGAAGCAATCGCTTGACTGGTTTGTGCCAGCCAAATGACTCACTCTCAAACCTGTTTAATATGAAACAGCATTAGGAGACTGGATATAGCCTCAAGGAGATCAGCTGCTAACCAGCTCAGATTATAGCTGCAATTCCTCAAACACAGCCACTAAGAATATCTGCCTGTCTTCAGTTGCATACAACACTGTAAAGGAAAGGGACACTTCTTGAAGCAGAAAGATTAGGGTTCTGCTTCCCAGCAGCTCATCAGGTGACTTGGGTCAGCCTCGCCTGAAAATGAGACTGATACATTGTCCATAAAACAGGGCAATACCCTCCCTGCCTACACCCTGTGGTGGTTTTGAGAATTGAATGAGAAATATGATGAGAATGAAGTGAGGTGATGGAAATGGTGGAGGGCTATAAACCAGGTATTATCATTACACACAAGTGTCATAAATCTTCTACACTTTCATTGGAACTAGAGGGAATTTCCTTAAATGGCAGGAATGAGGAAATAAACAACAAAAATTTTGCTTCCTACTTTAACATCAGCAGCCATGAGAGCCCCATTTTAGTGGGTTATTGTGGACTTTTGTCATCCAGGCAGTAAATGGGAGTCTTCTCAAAATGATTAGAGCTCCTCTACTCACTGTTACCTGGGGTTATCAGTTAGACCATCTTTAATAATTTCCAGCAAGAATTTTAATGCAATCTCTGAGAAATTAAGGGAACTATTCCTCCCATTTGTAATTACATGGGCAAGAAAATAAGCAAAAAAATATTTCATTCTTTTTTTCTTTCTTTCTTCCCTTTTTCTTTTTTTTTTCTTCCCCATTTCTGTCTCTCAGAGATAGAGAAGCAGATGAGTGAGGCACTTGTCTATGATGAAAATTTTAATTGAGTGACAAGAAACCTCAAATGCCAAGATAAATATATTTTAATGGATATTTTTCAAAAATGAAGTAACGCCAAAAAAATGAAAAAAAAGTCACGTTTTAGATAAGATGAGCAACAATGCCATCCAAGATATACTGAAGCCTAAAGCAAAAGGAAAAGTCAATATTTCTAATCCTGCCTATTTAAAACTTGGTATATTGTTCATTATTGATTTTTGCCTTAATATTGGGGGGTGTTTGTTGTTAATTTTTTCAATGTATATTTGGCTGCAATGGGTCTCCATTGAGGCATGCGTTCCCTGACCAGAGATTAAACCAGCACCCCCTACAATGGGAGCATAGAGTCTTAACCACTGGATCACCAGGGAAATCCCCTTGCCTTAATTTTGATGTATCGTGGATAGAATTTTTTTTTGTTCCAAGCAGCATCTAAAATTATAGTTTTCCTTAGTATCAGTGGCATCTTAGATTTAGCTAAATGATTTCCATGTGGTTTGTGGAACAAGCGTGACACCTGGCAATGAAATTCAACTTGGCTTTGTCTCTGTTTCCTTTCCACATTTATTCAGTGGAAGTCACCTTCCCCATATCTGAACAAAAATGAGCCCCCTGGCTTTTCTGTTCCCTCTTAAATAAGGAACAATCCCACAGTTATTTTAAGTCACAAACACAGTCTCAGTTTAGCATCAGAATGTAAAATCCCCTGAAATAATCAAAACTCACAACTTCACTTAGTGGTAAACCTTCTCCCCTCTACCAACTGTGGAGTTGGTAGCCTGCAGTGGAAAAGGGGAATGGGCTCTCCTGCTCCCAGCCCTTCCTACCTGTCTTCCTCATTCACCACTTAACACCTGCTGTCTTATTCTCCTCCCTAATGGTAGGGGCTTAAGAGCAAGAGGAGGAAGGGGATCGAGCAGTTCCTACCTGGCTGGGTGGCTTCACACTCTCTGAGCCAGGAAAATGGCTAGCAGGCATCTTCTCTTGGGTCATCTTCACAGACTCATCAGGGCCTCCCTCTCCTTTCAGGTATCTATAACACTTGTCCCAGCTGGATGGTGACAACATGGATGCTATATAATATGTATATTATAACTCTACTTTTCTGTATGCTTCATGTATTCTAAAGTTTCTTAATTTAAAAAGAAAAAGAACTGTGAAAGAGAATAAGGGGGAAGAATCCTAACTCTACATGACAACAACCTTTATTGGGTAGAAACTTGCCTTATCAGTCTCTCTCTCTTTCTTCCTCCTTCCCTCCCCCCATCCTTACCTCTCGGTTTACTACCAGCCATATCTTCTCTCCTGGTCTTCACTGGTCACCTTTATACCTCTACAGTGAAGTGAAGTGAAGTCGCTCAGTCGTGTCCGACTCTTTGCGGCCCCATGGACTGTAGCCTACCAGGCTCCTCTGTCCATGGGATTTTCCAGGCAATAGCACTGGAGTGGGTTGCCATTTCCTTCTCCAGGGGATCTTCCCGACCCAGGAATCAAACTCCGGTCTCCCGCATTGTAGACAGACGCTTTACCATCTGAATCATACCTCTATAGACCTATAACAATGAAAGTTTGCTAGATGGAGATAAACTTCCTTGCCCTGTCACATACTAGTTTATTTCTTACTCCTTCTGAATAAGCAGAGCCATATCCCACTGGTTTCTAATTTCTTCAAGAATAAATGGCTCTGGCCAGAATCCAGTCCACTCCCAGTCCTCTGGGAGCTCGTCAAAAGAGCTGAACATATCTTCCCTTGACCTCTACAGCAGAAATCAACAGGAGTCCCACAGCACAGAAAACACTGAAAAACAGCAGTGTCACCAAAGGCAGAAAACACATTTCGTTCTCACCACTAAGAGTCTGACTGTACTGCCGGTCTCCAGGCACTGGAATCAAAGACAGAAGAATGTTGCAGAGGCTAAACAGTTGTCTCTGCTTTAATAAAATAATTGCCTTCATTGTTTAGCTTCACAGTACTGGCAATGTATTGCTTATATACTAGAGTGCTCATTTTTCTTAGTCTTCATAGTCTTCAATATTGTGCTTTATTAAGGTGGTATTTAAATATGTGGTTCTAGTTTGCCTTCTAGGATCTATAGAGATTGAAACTGAAAAACAATTTGAATTCTTATACATTTCAAAGGGCGTATCCAGATTCAGAATATCTGAAGCAAAACATTTTTCCAACACAAGTTTTGGGAGGATAAAGAGAGAACAACTTGCTGCTGAGGGTAAATCTTGTGGATAAGTCAACAAAGCACAGAGGGAAACCAATGCAGAGTCCAAGCCTCTGTGACTAGGGCTGGTACTTACGGTTGAGGAGTTGCTTGCAACAGCCAGCTAGTCTGGGGAAGGAAGGGGAGGTGGCAAGCATCCATTCCAGGAATCAGGTCTGTACTCACTAACATCCCTCACTCCCTTCAATAGCCTTCTAAAGCTCATCCCAGAGGGGTTAACACAAATGAGCAGAAAATGGTGGTAGATGAGTCACATAACATAAAATATGAAAACGGTGAAGAATCTCACAGAACAGAAATGAGATTCCGTTAAACCATGAACTCAGGGGAAGAAAAAAAATTTGCATCTTTATTTTCACTAACCCGTAACTAAAAATCTAGCAGTTCCTTCAATTATGATTAGAAGCAATATACCAGAGGAGTTTTGAAGCATCAATGACTTTGTCACCAATAGACTTCACAGATATCTTTGATTAACTTTATGGTTGTTAAAAATATTTTGAAATATCATTTTCGGTCATTGTTACTCTGAAATTATGGTGGCAATTAAATTTGTCATTAAATTTTAACATTTCACCTATTAACAAAGAAGCATATGTAAATATACTGCACATTTACTTTAATATTTTGAAAAATGTATTTTAATACTTAATTTCCTTTGTAATCCTATGTATCACAAGTCACACTGAGCTCTTACAGCTAGCGCTAGTACTAAAGAGCTTCTCTTTAGTCCACTGGCACTTCCTCAAAACACAAAAATAAGAAAACAAACAACTCTTTACAATGTGCAAAAACCACAGTTTTTAAGGCCTCCTAGATAGCTTTTCCTCTGGCAACACCACAGAGTAATCAAGACAGTGTGTTACTGGCAGAGGGATAGCCAAATAGACCAATGGAACAGAATAGAGAACCCAGAAATAGAACCATACAAATATGCCCTACTGATTTCTTAAAACAGACTTTATTTTTTAGAACAGTTTTGATTTAGAGAAAAATTAGCTGATAGTCCAAAGAGTTCCTGTATACTTTATACTCAGTTCCCCTTATAACTAATATCTTACTTTAGGATGGTACATTTGTTACAATGAGGAAACCCATACTGATAACTTTATCATTGACTAATAGTAATGTGTACTCAGATTTCCTTAGTTGTCATGTTTTCTTGGCTGTTTTTAGCCGTGGCAGTTTCTTAGATTTTCCTTGTTTTTCACAACCTTTGCATGTTTGAGTGATATGGGTCATATATTTTGTAGGATGCCACAATATTACAGTTTGTCTAATGATTTTCTTCTAATGAGACTGTGGTAATGTTTATTAGGATGAAGGTAACAGAAGGGAAGTATTATTTTTATCAACTCATATCAAAAGTACATATTATCAACATGATTTATGGCTGTTGATGTGTTGATCACCTGACTAAGCTAGTATTTGTCAGGTTTCTCCACTGTATAGTTACTTTACTCCTATTTTCAGACTGTACTCTTTGAAACAATCTATGCATAGATCACATCCAAATAATGAGGAGTTATATTCCCCTCCTGGAAGTCAGAATATCTGCATCAATTATTTGGAATCCTTCTGTATAGGAGATTTGTCTATTCTCTCCCATTTATTTATTATTCAATCATTTACCTCAGTAGGGAATCAATCATGAATAATTATTTTGCACTGTGAGCTTTAATCCAATACTATTTTATTTTCTTGCTCAAATTGTTTCAACTTTGCCACTGGGAACTCTTCCAGTTGCACCTTTGGCATACCTCCACCAACGTGTTTTGTTTTTTAATCACTTCCTTTCTTACTGATACTATAAGATGCTCCAGTATCATCTTATTTATTTCCCGCCACAGCCCTAGAATCAAAATTTTCTCTAAGGAACCCTATTCTTTTTATTGGAGAGTGATATTAGAAACCACAATCTGGACACTAGGTGTAGTCCTTGTTACTGGAATGCCCAACTGATTTTTGACAAACATGCAAATCTAGTCAGTGGAGAGAGGATAACCATTTCAACAAATGGTGCTGTAACAATTGAACATCCATGGGGACTTTCACATTGTGTGTAAAAATTAACTAAAAATGAATCATTAATGTAATGTTCAGTTCAGTTCAGTTCAGTCGCACAGTTGTGTCCGACTCTTTGCGACCCCAGAATCGCAGTACGCCAGGCCTCCCTGTCCATCACCAACTCCCAGAGTTCACTCAGACTCACCTCCATTGAGTCCATGATGCCATCCAGCCATCTCATCCTCGGTCGTCCCCTTCTCCTCCTGCCCCCAATCCCTCCCAGCATCAGAGTCTTTTCCAATGAGTCAACTCTTCACATGAAGTGGCCAAAGTACTGGAGCTTCAGTTTTAGCATCATTCCTTCCAAAGAAATCCCAGGGTTGATCTCCTTCAGAATGGACTGGTTGGATCTCCTTGCAGTCCAAGGGACTCTCAAGAGTCTTCTCCAGCACCACAGTTCAAAAGCATCAATTCTTCTGCGCTCAGCCTTCTTCACAGTCCAACTCTCACATCCATACATGACCACAGGAAAAACCATAGCCTTGACTAGACGGACCTTAGTCGGCAAAGTAATATAATGAAAAATGTAAAACCATAAAACTTCTGAAAAACAATACCAAATCTTCAGAATCTAAGACTAGGTAAATAGTTCTTAGACTTAAAACAAAAAAGTATGATCCAAAATGGAAAAATTGATAAATAAGATCTCATCAAAATTAGAAAATTTTGCTCTGAAAAAAAAACAAACTCTATTAAAAGAAAGAAAAAAAAAGTTGCTACAGACTAAGAGAAAATATTTGCAAACCACATACCCAATAAAAGACTAGTATCTACAATACACAAAGGAATCCCAAACTCAACAGTGACAAAATAAATGATCTAATTGGAAAATGGGCAAAAGACATGAACCGATATTTCACCAAAAAGGATATACAGATAAGCGTTTGAAGGGATATTCAACATCATCAACCATTGCTGCTGCTGCTGTTTAGTCGTGTGATTCTTTGCAAACCCAGGGATTGTAGCCCACCAGTTTCCTCTGTCCATGGGACTTCCCAGGCAAAAATACTGTTGTGGGGGACCTTCCCCACCCAGAGATTGAATCCATGTCTCCTGCTTGGCAGGCAGATTCTTTACCACTGAGCCACCAGGGAAACCCCATTAGCATTAGGGGTTAATTTAAATCACAAAGAGAGAATGAAAAATGTAAAACCATAAAACTTCTGAAAAACAATACCAAATCTTCAGAATCTAAGACTAGGTAAATAGTTCTTAGACTTAAAACAAAAAAGTATGATCCAAAATGGAAAAATTGATAAATAAGATCTCATCAAAATTAGAAAATTTTGCTCTGAAAAAAAAACAAACTCTATTAAAAGAAAGAAAAAAAAAGTTGCTACAGACTAAGAGAAAATATTTGCAAACCACATACCCAATAAAAGACTAGTATCTACAATACACAAAGGAATCCCAAACTCAACAGTGACAAAATAAATGATCTAATTGGAAAATGGGCAAAAGACATGAACCGATATTTCACCAAAAAGGATATACAGATAAGCGTTTGAAGGGATATTCAACATCATCAACCATTGCTGCTGCTGCTGTTTAGTCGTGTGATTCTTTGCAAACCCAGGGATTGTAGCCCACCAGTTTCCTCTGTCCATGGGACTTCCCAGGCAAAAATACTGTTGTGGGGGACCTTCCCCACCCAGAGATTGAATCCATGTCTCCTGCTTGGCAGGCAGATTCTTTACCACTGAGCCACCAGGGAAACCCCATTAGCCATTAGGGGTTAATTTAAATCACAAAGAGAGATCACTACACAGAGAAATGAAAATGTATGTTCGCACAAAAACCTGTACATGAATGTTCCTAGTAGCTTTCTGCGTAATAGCCCCAAACAGGAAACAACTTAGATGTGCTTCAATAGGTAAATAGTCAAATAAATTGTCGTATATCCATACCATGGGATACTACTCAGCAAGCAAATAGAAAAAACTAATGACATACATAGCAATTTGGTTGACTCTACAGAGAATTACACAGACATCATTGTTATCTGGAGCTGGGGCTGGGGAACAGTGAGGGAGTGACTGACTACAAAGGAGTAGCGCCAAAGGCATTTTGAGGGTTGGTAGCAATATTCTGCACCTTGATCACAATAGTGGTGGTTACACAACTGCAAGCATTTGTCAAAACTCATAGGACTATACACTCAAAGGGTAGATTTTATTGTATGTAACAATTGTAACTCAATTTTTAAAACCGTGGAAAATGATAGAAACTTTTTAAACCAACTTAGCTCTATTACTGAATTAACCAACATTCTCCATTCTTTCCATAAAATGTACCTATTGGTACCCAGGACATTTACAGTTGAGTATTTATAGCTAGTCCCTCTCTAGTATACAGTCATTGTCTGCTCCTGCCAGTTAAGCACAACACAAACCAAGAATCAGTTGCATATTTTCCCAAATTTACTGACATTATTTGTGCTTGTAATTCTAATCACCTGATTTAGTTAAATATGCATAAACCCATGAAACGTAAGTGTGAAAGTTGTTGTTTCTATGCAAATTAAGATGAATGCTTTGGAAAGACGAGCTAACGGCAACTTGCTAAAAAAATTCTTAAACTAAAAAATAGACAAGACAGGGCCTTCCCTGGTAGTCCAAGGATTAAGAATCCGTGCTTCCACTTCAAGTGGCACAGGTTTGATCCCTGGTCAGGGAAGCAGGATCCCTCATTACACACAGGGCAGCCAAAATAAATGGACAAGACAGTTAATGAAAGATTGAAAGGAAATGTAAAAATCTAAACTCAACCCACAATTACATTGTTTTTGCAAGTGGCTTAAAGGTTTTGCTCCATTTTAACACAATCCAAACTAGAAATCATACAGGATACAACCTGAGAGTGGATTATGCAATGAAAATGTCTTGGCTTTTCAATTCAGACTCACTCAAAGGAAAGGTATGGTGGATGAATGTATATTGTTCTAACCTAAACATTTACCTAAAAATGTTAAACTATGTATGAACTATTATTTATGATTTGTCACTTTAGCTGAATTTTTCTACTAGCCAAATTTCCACAGTCCTCAAATAAGAGTAATGAAGTGACTCAAGCCTAAGATTTAAGATTTTTGGTATTGAGTTCAAGAATAAGTTATTGTTTAATCATTTTGGCAATTTAGGTGTCTCTTATTTTACAAATGGATACTTGAAATATTGAATTTGACTTGTGATTTTAATTTTAAATATTGAAAAGAATTTTATTGATAGATTTGGGATTCAAATGTGAGATGTGTAAAAGTTGAATTGATTGTGATTATAAACTGTGTTTGAAGTTTTCAGAGAATCTGAGATACTAAATCTATAAATTTTGAGTCACTAAGTTTACACAGTTTAAATGCTTAGGAATGTTGGTTTTTAGATTTGTAGGATTGCTTATTGAATGTTTAAAGTGCTTTGGAGAATCAAATATGTTACATTTGTAGTTTTAGTTTGAAAACCTGATAATTTAATCAATATAATAATAAATTTTTAAGGGACTTTTCATATTTATAAATTAATTTTAAGTTGCAACAGAATACTACATTTATCTTAATATTACAATATTTAAAATTAAGCTTAAAAGCCTAAGAAAAACTAAATCTTAAAACTGGCTACCTTTAACTAATTTGACTTTAATTAAACAAATGTAGTTCTAAGTGTTTGTTTTTGTTTTTCTTTCTATATACAAAAGCTTGCTCTTTAAAAAACTCAGATGATGAAGCAATGAAAAATTAACTTCTCCCATATTCTAGTTCTCTCTCTCTTAACTTTAACCTTCAAGCAAAGAAAATCAAACACTTAAACACAGAGTTACCACTATATGGTAATTGACCCAGCAAGTCCACCAATAAATATATAGTTAAGAGAAATGAACACATATGCCCATACAAAGACTTAAACATGAATCTTATTTGTAATAGCAAAAAGTTGAAATCAACCCAACACTGATCATTAGCAAATGAATGGATAAATGACCTGTAGTATAGCCATACTAAGAATATTGCTCAGGTTAAAAAAAAAAAAAAGGTTTAAATACTGACACATGGATCAGTATAACACAGATGAACCTTGAAAACATGCTACAGATATGCAATAAACAAGATGTAAAAGCCACATGTTAGATGGTTCTATTTACATTAAATCTTCAGAATAGTTATTAATACAGAAAGTAGACGAGTGGTTGCTGGAAGGTAGGACGGGTAAAACAGAAAGTTGCTTACTGGGTATGGCATTCCTCTTTGGGTTGATGAAAATGTTCTAATATTGATTTTGATGATGATTGCACATATCTGTGAATATACAATAAACACGGAATTTCACATTTTAAATAGATGAATTGTATGGTATGTGAATTATGTCTCAATAATGATGTCACAGAAAGGAAGGAGAAGAGGAGAAGTGGATGGGAAGAAGGAAGAAAACAAAAACAAGGAAGAAAACAAGAACAAGAAAGAAAACTAAACACAAACTTCAAACTTTTCAGATTTCCCAAAGTAATCACATTCCCCATGTAAGGAAACAATGTCTCTAGAAACATATCTTCCCACAGCTGCAAAAAAAGTGGAGAAGTTGAATTCTGGTTTCAACCTAGGAATCAGAACTCCTAACAGTAGTTGTTCACTCTTTCAGTCGTGTCCACCTCTTCACAACCCCATGGACTGCAGCATGCCAGGCTTCCCTGTCCTTCACCATCTCCCAGAGCTTGCTCAAAATTGAGTTGGTGATGCCTAACAATAGAGACTTTCTAAATAAAGGAAAATTATTCACAGATACTAAGAAACTGTAATGTAAGAATATGACAGATTGTTCACTATACTCAGCCACATTGGAAAGTGTGTGAATTATGTTAAAGGGGGGCAAGAAGGGAGCCAAAGGGACCAGTTAGATGCCTGGTGCAGGCCCACAAAGAGGGATGGTTATGATCTGAACTTTTGAGGACTAAGGCTGCAGTAATAGACGCAGAGAGGAGCAGATGTGAGAAACAATTTGAAAGAAAAGTCGGCAAAATTTGGAGATTGTTTCACAATAGAGATGAGGAAGAAGGAGGAATTAAGAATTTTTTGGTTTAGCCTTCTCTGGTGGCTCAGAAGTAAAGAATCTGCCTGCCAATGCAGGAGACATGAGTTCAATCCCTGATCCAGGAAGATCCCACATGCTGCAGAGCAACTAAACCCATGTGCCACAACTACTGCGTCTGTGTTCTATAGCCCAGGAGCCCCAAGTATTCGCCTATGTGCCAAAGCTACTGAAGCCCGTGCTCAGCAACAAAAGAAGTCACCACAATGAGAAGCCCGTGCACCGCAACTAGAGAGCAGCCCCTGCTCTCCACAGCTAGAGGAAAGCCCATGCAGTCATGATGACCCAGAATAGTCAGAAATAGTTCATTTCTTTTCAGGAAAAAGAAAAGTTTTCAAAGAGAAGGAAAAAATTCCTGGCTTATGTAACTGAATGAATAATGGGGTCTTGACGGAGAAAGGACGAACAAGGGAGGAAGAGGAATTTTGAGACTTAGGGGAAGGAGGAGGGAGTACCCTAAATTCTAGGTATATTACTGACTTCTAATTTAATTCCACTGTGGTCAGAGAGGATAATGTGTATGACTTAAATTCTTTTAAATGCCTTGAACTTTATTTTATAGCACAAAATCTGGTCTACCTTGGTTAAGTATTCCATATGTATCTAGAAAGTATGCGAATTATTTTATTGGATGGAGTGTCCTACAAATGTCAGTTAGGTGAAGCTGCTTGATGGTGTTATCCAAGTCTTCTACATCCTTGCTAGTTTTCTGTCTACTTATTCTATCAATTACTAGGAGAAGGATTTGAAATAAACAAGTATGATTGTGAATTTGTCTACTTCTAGTTTGCTTCATGTATTTCAAAGCTCTGTATTACTAAATAAACGTTAGAATTGTAACGTCCTCTTGATGAATTGATCCCTTTATCCTTGTGAACTGATCTTCTTTACTTCTTGTAATATTTTTTGCTTTGAAATCTTTTCTTTTAATTTCCTTTTGTTTGCAGAGTAAATCTTTTCCCATCCTTTCAGTGTTAACCTATTTGTGTCTGTGGATTTAAAATGCATTCTTTGTAAGCAGCATACTGTGTGCCTTCTCTTTAATCTAGTCTCTACCTTTTAATTAGAGGTGTTCAATCCATTTATATTTAGTATGATTATTGATACGGTTTGGTTAAAGTCTATCATCTTGTTGTCTTTTACCTTTCCAATTGATTGTTTGTTGCTTTCTCTGTTTTTGTATGTGCTTTTGGGTTAATTAAAATTTTTTATGTTTATTAACTCATTTGTGGCTTCTTTAGCTTTTACTATCCTGTTATTTTAGTAGTTGCTTTAGAGTTTATATGAATTTTTAACTTATCAAAATTTAAATTCAACTGAAATTTTATTTCTTTTAGTATCAATACAGTATAAGAAACTTATAGCAACATACTTTTATTTCCTCTTAGAATTTTTGCTGTTTTTGTCATACATTATAAATTTCAAGATTGGGCTGCCAGATCTAAAGAATAAAAATGGAGAGCACCAAGTAAAATCTAAAGTTCAGATAAATACCAAATAACTTCATTAGCTATGTTTCATGCAATATTTAGGAACACATACTAATAATGTAACAATTATTTGAAATTCAAAGTTAATTGGGCATCTCATATTTTATCTGGCACTCATAGCCATAATACATTGTGTTTTTAAGTAATAAAGCATCTTTTAAAGTGATTTTAATAATAATTTTAAGATTTTATATATTTATAAGTACAGTTACTATTTTTCACTCTTTCTTCATTTCCATAGATCCGTAATTTCTTTCAGTGCCATTTTTCCTTATGTATGGAAGACTTCCTTTAGCATTTATTGCAGTACAGGTCTGCTATGATGAATTTTTTTACCTTTTGTACATCTGAAAACGTCTTTCTTTTGCCCTCATTTTTGAGAAATGTTTAGATGAGAATAGAATTCTATTTTTTTCTAATTTGTTGAAGCTTCTTTTTTTGAGAATAGAATTCCAGATTGATAGGTTTTTTTTAGTATTTTAAAGATGTTATTTCACTGTGTTCTTGCTTGCATTGTTCCTAACAAGAGATCTGCTGTCATCCTTTCTTTGTTCCTCTATATGTAACATGTCTCTCCTCTCCCTACTTTTAAGATTTTTCTCTTTATTACAGATTTTGAGCAATTTGATAGTTTTCATTTATTACTTTTATTTTTTGATTTGAAGTGTAATTGCTTTACAATGTTGTGTCAATGAGCAATCTGATTTGATGTGCCTTCATATAGCTTTTTTTATTTTTTTGTGCGTTTTGGGTGTTGAAATTCTTAGATCTGTGAGTCTATAGTTTTCATCAATGTTGAATATTTTAGGCCATTATTTATCCAAATACTTTTTGGCTCCAACTCTCTCTTTTGGAGACTTCATTTACATATGTTAGGCCACTTGAAATTGTCCCAGAACTCACTGATTCTCTACATTTTCAAAATCTTTTTTTCCCCTATGTATGTTTCATTTTGGAAATTTCTATTGGTGTGACTTCAAGTTCACTAATCTTTTCTTTGGCAATGTCCAGTTTGTCACTAACCTAGCCAATATATCTTTATTCAAACACTGTCATATTCTTTAGAAGTACAATTTGGGTCTTTTTATTTATCTCATTTCTCTGCTTAGCTTTTTGAACATTTAGAATACAATTACAGTAACAGTAATAGATAATGTCTTTATCTATTACCTGTTTATGTGAAACATAGAGATAGAGGAACACATTAAACAATGCCTCATGGTATAATCAGTAAAGTGCAGAATGTAGGAAAATCCAGGACCAATTATTAATTTCTTTAAACTATAAAGTGCATGGAAAGAAAAATGTTTTAAGATTTTTCACCAAATATAATGTGATGGGAATCCCTGGCAGTGCAATGGTTAGGACTCCACACTTTCACTGCCAAAAGTACAGGTTCAATCCCTCATCAGGGAACTAAGATATCCTGCAAGTTGCATGGCGCAGTCAAAATAAAAATTTATTGTTGTCATTCAGTCGCTCAGTTGTGTCTAACTCTTCGCGGCACCATGAACTACAGCATGCCAGACCTCCCTGTCCTTCACTAACTCCCAGAGTTTGCTCAAACTCATGTCCATTGAATCCATGATGCCATCCAACCATCTCATCCTCTCATCCCTTCTCCTCCTCCCCTCAATCCTTCCCAGCACCAGGGTCTTTTTCAATGAGTCTACTCTTTACATCAGGTAGCCAAAGTATTGGAGCTTCAGCGTCAGTTCTTCCAATGATATTCAGGGTTGATTTCCTTTACAATTGACTGGTTTGATCTCCTTGCAGTCCAAGGGACTCTCAAGAGTCTTCTCC
Organism: Aepyceros melampus; assembly: GCA_006408695.1. Taxonomy (NCBI): domain Eukaryota; kingdom Metazoa; phylum Chordata; class Mammalia; order Artiodactyla; family Bovidae; genus Aepyceros; species Aepyceros melampus. The sequence goes on from SJXQ01012516.1 coordinate 71,363, forward strand.
AGCACCACAGTTCAAAAGCATCAGTTCTTTGGTGCTTACCATCAGTTCTTTGGTGACAATATACAGCCTTGACATATTCCTTTCTTAGTTTTGAACCAGTGAGTTGTTCCACGTCCGGTTCTAACTACTGCTTCTTGATTTGCATAGAAGTTTCTCAGGAGGCAGGTAGGGTGGTCTGGTTAGGTAGTCCAATTCTTACATCCATACATGACTACTGGAAAAACTATAGCTTTGACTGTACAGACCTTTGTCAGCAAAATGTCTCTGCTTTTCAATACACTGTCTAGGTTTGTAATAGCTATGACAAGGAGCAGGTGTCTTTTAATTTCATGGCTGCAGTCACCATCCACAGTGATTTTGGAGCCCAAGAAAATATAAAGTCTGTCACTGTTCCCATTTCTCCCCCATCTATTTGCCATGAAGTGATGGGACCAGATGCTGTGATCTTTTTTTGAATGTTGAGTTTTAAGCCAGGTTTTTCATTCTCCTTTTTCACCTTCATCAAGAAATTCTTTAGCTCTTATTTGCTTTCAGCCATTAGGGTGGTGTCATCTGCATATCTGAGGTTATTGATACTTCTTCCAGCCATCTTGATTCCATCTTGTGCTTCATCCAGACTGGCATTTCATATGATGTACTCTGAAGGCTGAGCGCAGAAGAATTGATGCTTTTGAACTGTGGTGTTGGAGAAGACTCTTGAGAGTCCCTTGGACTGCAAGGAGATCCAACCAGTCCATTCTGAAGGAGATCAACCCTGGGATTTCTTTGGAAGGAATGATGCTGAAATTGAAGCTCCAGTACTTTGGGCACCTTATGCGAAGAGTTGACTCATTGGAAAAGACCCTGATGCTGGGAGGGATTGGGGGCAGGAGGAGAAAGGGACGACCGAGGATGAGATGGCTGGATGGCATCACAGACTCAATGGACGTGAGTCTGAGTGAACTCGGGAGTTGGTGATGGACAGGGAGGCCTGGCGTACTGCGATTCATGGGGTCGCAAAGAGTCGGACACGACTGCGCGACTGAACTGAACTGAACTGAACTCTGCCTAGAAGGTAAATAAGCAAGGTGACAATATACAGCCTTGACATACTCCTTTCCCAATTTTGAACTAGTGAGTTATTCCATGACTGGTTTTAACTGTTGCTTCTTGATTTGCAGAGAGGTTTCTCAGAAGGCAGGTGAGGTGGTCTGGTATTCCCATCTCTTTAAGAATTTTCTACAGTTTGCTGTGATCCACACAGTCAAAGGCAATGAAGCAGAAGTAGATGTTTTTCTGGAATTCTCTTGCTTTTTCTATGATCCAGCAGATATTGGAAAGTTGATCTCTGGTTCTTCTGCCTTTTCTAAATCCAGCTTGTACATCTGGAAGTTCTAAGTTCATGTACTGTTGAAGCCTAGCTTGAAGGATTTTGAGCTAGCATGTGAAATGAGCACAATTGTGCAGTAGTTTGAATATTCTATGGCATTGCCTTTCTTTGGGATTGGAATGAAACTGAACTTTTCCTGTCCTGTGGCCACTGCTGAATTTTCCAAATTTGCTGGCATATTGAGTGCAGCACTCTAACAACATCATCTTTTAGGATTTGGAATAGCTCAGCTGGAATTCCATCACCTGAACTAGCTTTATTCATAGTAATGCTTCCTAAATAAACTTAAAAAATAAAAAAGAATCATTAAAAAATACAATGTGAGGACTTTGTCTGAATCCTGACTTGAAGATATAAACTATATAAAACACTTGTGAGAAAACTGGGGAAATTTGAATACTGACTAGATGTTAGTGAAACTGTTACTCAGTTGTATCCCGACTCTTTGCGACCCCATGGACTGTAGCCCACCAGGCTCCTCTGTCTATGGAATTCTCCAGGAAAAAATACTGGAATGGATAGCCATTCCCTTCTCTAGGAGATCTTCCTGACCCAAGGATGAAACCGGGTCTCCTGCTTTGCAGGGAAATTCTTTATTCCTGAGCCCAAAAAATCATTAATTTTTTAAGGTAAATTATTTTGTTGTTCTTAGAAACAGAACTTACATTTTAGAGATACATAGTAAAATATTTATGATTGAAATAATATGCTACTGTGATTTGCTTCAGAATAATCCAGGGAGGGAAAGAGAAGGTGAGGATACAGAAGGAACACGTGGGCCATGGGATGGTAACTGTTAAAGTTGAGTAATGAGAACACAGTAGTTCATTATACTATTCTCTCTGCTTTTACAGTGTCGTTGTGTTGTGTTCAGTTGCTCAGTCATGTCCGACTCTGTGTCCTATGGACTGTAGTCCTCCAGGCTCCTGTCCATGAAATTTCCCAAACAGAAATATTGGAGCAGGCTCCCATTTCCTCCTCCGGGGGATCTTCCCAACCCAGGGATTGAATCCGAGTCTCCTGAGTCTACTGCCTTACCGGTGAATTCTTTACTGCTGAGCCACTGAGGAAGCCCCACTTTTGCAAAAGTTGATTTTTTTCTTCCACAATTAAAAAAAATCAGGTATTCTCTTCTCTGAAAAGACTTATCATATTCTCTCCCTACACCTAATAGAATTAATTATGCTCAAGACTGTTCTCCTACCATCCAAACAAATTAAACACTTGTTTATTTTCAAATTGTTCTCCCTAATTCGGCTATAAATTCCTTTAGAGCAAAGATTATGTCTTACACATTTTATATTCTTTGTATTCCTATCACCAACCCAGAGTTGGGATTCTCAATAAATGGTGGTAAATTGGCAGCTCTCTACCCTAACTCGCCGAGGTGCTTATGACAGATATGCTGACTCTGTCATGCTGAATCAAATTTCAAGTTAGATCTTGTGTGCTTTATAAATTCAAATCATACTGCATATGGCAAAGGAGCCCAAAAAGTTCTAATGTAAAATCTCAGATAATGAAACTGTCAAAACAAACCTGGAATCCAGCAGGGATTGGCAGGGTCAGAAGTACTGAAATTGTACAGTTCATTGTGTACTTCCCTCCCTCACAAGTATGATTACACTGACCTTTGCAAAGTCCTTCTGTCCTGCCCTGCCTTTCTCACAGGACTGCTCTAAGTCTCAAGTAAGATAGGCTAATCCACTTGAAAGAGCTTTTTAAAAAAAAAAAACAAAAACAAAAACAAAAAACTGGACAGTAGCATAAAGTTTAAAGCTCCAAGGCATGAAGGCATCTTAGGGAGCACATCATTTTAACTATTAGAAGATGTGACCCTGGATGAAACTGTTCAGTAGGCAAAGCATGTTTGGGGTGATTATACATTTGACCCTTGAACAACAAAGGTTCGGACACTGCAGATCCACTTATATGCAGATATTTTTCAATAAATACGGTACTTGAATTTTCACATTTCAGATCTTTAAATGCAGGGGAAAATCTGTGCTTGATTAGAGACTACATGTGGAATCAAAGAACTAGGAATTGAGTTCTGATTCTATCCAAACTTTTTCAGTCCTCAAGTGAGTCATTTATCAATTCTTTGTTTTTGAGTCAGAGATAGCATGACAGAGGATTTTCCACTGCAAGGGAGGCGGGTGGGTGATAGACGCCCCTTACCCACACAACCTTGTTCAGGGGTCAACTATATATATATGAATATCTTTTTTTTCCTTTCTTGAATTATAAATACACACACAGCATCTATTATACCCTTGGTTTTGTGCTAGGTGCTAGTGACACAGTGAGGACAGGTAGGTGTCCAAGACCTACCCTTGCAGGCCACTAACCCTTGGCTATTTTTAAATCTTCACATACAGACATACTTCCCACCCCTAGGTGCTCCTTATTCATGCTGTTCACTCTCTTGATTGACTTATTTATTAAGTTATTTACATGTTTGTATATTTATTGATTTATCTTTTTAATGAAGAATTTCACTTTTTCAAGTTTTCTATATGTGCCCTTAGCACACGACTGTAGGCCAGTGGCCTGTGAATTCCTGTGTCATTTACAAGGAAGGCAATTTTGGGAGGATCTTCCCGAGCTGACTCCTCCCAACTATCGATGAGATTTATGTTTAAGCCAGACCATTTTTACATGGTGCTAAATTTCAGGAGTTGTTATAAGGGCGTATGTCTCTGGATAATTCATAAGTTGTATATTGGTTTTATACGACTTTCTGTATTTGTGTTATATTTAACAATTGGAGAAGACAATGGCATCCCATTCCAGTACTCTTGCCTGGAAAATCCCAGGGACAGAGGAGCCTGGTTAATAATATCTCTTTCAAAATTCACACAACTTGTTCTCTATTTCATAACGACATACGGCACTGATGCTGGCCACTGGCGGGATCAGAGTGACCAGAAGTGGTGAGGACTACCAGTCTGCCACCTCTGGCCTCAAATGGTACCATCCAGCCGGCTACAAGAGAGCAAAACTACTAATGACAATAACAACAACGATAAGGTTATAATACCAGTCACTGTAATAATATATCCGAGAGTGAAATTCGCATCCGCCAAATCGTAGGAAGCACTAGGAATCGCGTTCCCGCATGGCCGCCAGAAACCGGACTGCAGGGACTGCGGACGCCGTGGCTCTCCTAGCGCCCCTGACCGGCCCCTGTCACTCTCGGCGGGCCGGCAGGGTGGGCGGGGCCCACTGGGAGGGGCGGAGCCTGGCGGGCGGGGCGGGGCGCCGAGCCCACAGCAGAAGGTGGGGCCGGGGTAGGAGGGGGTGGACTGGCGGCTGGGCGGGGCGCGCTCGGGCCTCAGCTCCTCACGCGCCGCACTCGCAGTCTCATATCCCGCGCCGCCGGGAGGCCTGGCGGCTAGCGCTGTCCGTGATCCCAGGCAGGAGCCGGAGGAGGAACCGCGGGCGCTGAGGTAGGCGTGCGGCCGTCCGCCGCGCGGCCCGGCGCTCTCGCGCCCCGGGTCCGGCCCGCGGGTTGTGGCGAGGCCGGGGGGCGGTGCGCAGAGGCCCGGGCGGGCGGGGCCGGGTCCTGGGGGCGGGGACCGGACTGGCCCGAGGGGCCAGCTGGGCTGGCCCGGCCGCGGAAGTCGGGGTTCGAGGCGGTACGGGCGCCGCCTCATGCCCACTTGGTCCCGGGCCTTCTCAGCCCGGGAGGTGTGAAAACGGCCTGCCCCGGGGCGCCCACGGACGAGCGGGCGGGGGACGGCCTGGGCCCTCCCACTTTCGGGGCTCCGGGGCCAGTTCACCCGCACAGCCCTCGGGAACTTGTTAATAGGAAAGCTTGGCAGAGAAACAAATGCCAACGTTTTGGAAGAACTGAGAGTCACGTCGTTAGGCGCTGAGGCTTTATTTTCCTTCCCCGCCCCCTGCCCAACCTCAGCCCGACTTGGCCAAAGAAGGATGTGTCACCAGCTCGGGGCCTCGGGCGGGATCCCGGGCCGGCTGGGAGCGGGAGTACCTGTAACAAAGGTAAACAGGGGCCAGGCAGACCTCGGCCCTGCCCCGTGGCTGCCACTGGGCCGCCCCGGTGGGTCTTACTTCGCGCCGACCCCGGCCGCCGCCTCGGAGGGGCTTTCTCCTGGGGGACCTCTCGATGGAAACCAGCTGGCCGACGTTGGAGTTGATGTTGCATCTGCACTCTGCTATGCTCACATCATTCCCAATCCTCTGACTCTGGTAAAGCTTAAGGAAACTGTATCCAGTTTTAGTGGTCAGCAAATGTAGGGGAGAATAAATTGCTGTCTGTAAATTATAAGGTATTTTCTTATTAGGAAATGATCTGGAAAACACGAAATAAGTTTTTTAACATGTAAGCAAGAAAAGGAGTGATTTGTATGCCTTCCAAAATCTGAGGAAGTGTTCCTCCTCAAATCATTTATGTACAAAACTTCGCCCAAACCTTCCGTGCCAGGCGTTTTTCTTTGTTCTTGGTTAGTCTCAGGCCTCAGTTTCTGGAGAGAACACCCACTCCGAGACCCTGAGAATGGCCATACTAGAGCAGAGCGTGTGCTTCCAGCTCAGTAGGCAGCAGGCTTGTGTTACAGTAAAACACTGTTTTCTTTCTTTCTATTTTAAATTATCTGAACTTAATTTCTTCCAGAAGTATCTATAACTTTTAGTGAAAGCCTTTTAAAAAAATCTACAGATACTCCTAATTTGTATGTACAATTTATTTACATTTATTGCATTCTATCCTCTCTGGCACAAGAACTTAATAGCATGAGATGCTTGTGGAGAAACTTGGCTCTTGGGAGCTCAGAAACAGTACAGGAAAGAAAGTTTAAAAAAAAAAATGGAGAAGCCCTTTTTTTAAAAAAATTGGAGAAATCTTTACCAGAACCAACCTGGCTATTGAGTTCAAACATAGCTTTATTAAAGTAATCTGAACATTAAGGAGTTAAAGATTTTTTTGTATTCGTATTTGCAAATTTTAAAATGCAGCTGACATTTTGAAGAGTGAAAGGCCTATCTGACTTTATTTTAGTCTGAATTAATTTGGCCTTAATATTTTTAGCTGAAGCCACTACCCTAAAAGAATGAAAGTTTTGTTTCAGCAAGAAGGGAATAAAGAAGATGAGTAATATTAGGGTATAGGGTACTTGAGGGGGGCGGGTACCTGTTCAAACCATAACTTTGCCTTTAAACACTTGACATTACCTCTGGCAGACAGTTGACTCTGGTATGGTCCCTGCCACCCTTCAACACGCAACTTAAAGCTTTACTTCCTCTCTGAAGCTTTTCTTGACATCCTAACCCCACCCCACCACCTCCTGCAAAAAAAACACCACCACCTGGAATAGAACTGATCACCATTTTGGTTATGACCTTCCTCTAAATTAGAGATGTGGTTGACATTTTGGACCAGATCATTCTTTTTGTGGAGGCTATCCTGTGCATTATAGGTTGTTTAGCAGCATTCCTGACCTCTAGTTAATAGTTACCAGGAGTCCCCCTCCACACACATACAATTGTGACAGCAGTCACACAACCCACACAGTTGTAGCACTCAAAAATGTTTCCAGACACTTCCAGATGTCCCCTGGGAGGGTCAAAATCACCCCCACTTGAGAATCACTGTTCTAAATGGACTGCTGTCTTAACACTAATGATAAATGCATTGTCATCATTTGCTTCTGTGTCAGTTTACTCTGCTAGGTTTGAAGGTAAGACAGTCATTCATTTGTTCAGCAAACATGTGAGGGAGGGCCTGCTTTGCCAGGCAGACATGAATTTAGGTCTGGAAATACAGCAGTAAAAGCCACAGATGTTGTCTCTGCACTCTTGGACCATGCAGTCTAAAGAGAGTGACAGACATGTATAATTATACAATTCCCCATTACAATTGTGATAGGTTCAGGGAGAAGTACAAGTACTGTGAGTACCTAAAAAGGGGGTACTGACATAGTTTGGAAATTGGGGAACGTTTCCTTGGGAAATAACCTTTAACTCAAGAAAAAATAGAAGTTACAAGGCGAAGCTTAGGGACAGTCTGCAGAATGTCTGCAGCGGGTCCTACTCCCTCCCCAAGCTGCCAGTTTCCCCATACCTTCCAAAGGGGTCATCACTGTTGGTAGTTTCATGTATCATTCTAGACATTTTCTAGAATTGTCATTCTAGAAATGTCATTAACATTCAAGCAAACACATACTCTTTCTGTTGTTACACAAACAGCATACTGGTATACACTGTTCTGTTTCTTGTTTTGTTCTCTTAATGATGTCCTAGGAATCTTTCCACTCTAGTACATAGTGTTCTTATTCTTTTGAATGACTATCTAGTATTCCATTGTATAGATACACCACAGATTATTTAACTGTTCCTCTATTGAGGGACATTTGAATTGTTTCCAGTAATTTACTATAAGAAATAGTATTATATATATGCTAGTTCATATGTGTGTGAATGTATTTGTAGGATAAATTCCTAGAAGTGCAATTGTTGGATCAAGTGTGTATACACGCAAACATTTGTAAATATTTGTGGTTGTAAAAGATTATTATCAAATTGGAGAGAATGAGTGAATGTTGAGAGAAAAATGATTCTAAGATTACAATGTGCTATTGAGTGAATTGCATCCCCCTAAAATTGCTTTTTGAAGCCCTACTCCCTAATGTGACTATATTTGAAGGTAGTATTTAGGAGATAATTAAGGTTAAATGAGGTCATAAGGGTGGGGCCCTAATCCAATAAATTGGTGGCCTTACAAGAAGAGGAGGAAGGGAAGGCCATGTGAACACACAGTGAGAATGTAGCCATTTACATGCCAGGCAGAGTCCTTACCAGAAACCAGCCTTGCCAGACATTGATATGGGAGGTCTATCCTCCAGAACTGTAAGAAAACAAATTTCTGTTGTTTAAGCTATCCAGTCTGTGGTATTTTATTGTGGCAACTTGAGCTGGCTAATACTGTCAACCTGTATGATCCACTGGGGATTGGTTCTGGGACCCTCTTGTATACCAAAATCCATGGATGCTCAAGTCCCTTATATAACATGGTGTAGTACAGTCAGGCCTCCATATCTGCAGGTTTGCATCCATGGATACAGAGGAAAACTACACTGTGGAAAGGTAGAGAAAAACTGGTAGCTGGGACCGAGCTGATAACTGAGGAAAAGAAGGGACATGGATAGATGCAAGGGATATATTTAGGAGGTATAATTGATAGGATTTGATGAGTGGTGTGGTACAAGCAGTGAGAAAGAGAAATACATGCATAGGATGAAGCCCAGGTTTCTTGCTTTCCTAGCCAGGTGAATGGTGATGGTACCTGAACTAGAGAACATTGGAAGGACAAATGGTTGAGGTAGTTTAAATTACAGTTCACTTTGGGACTGGTGAGAAGCAGAGATGTCATATGAGCATTTGCTAATTCAAATCCAGAGCCCAGAAGAGTGAGATGAACAGGGGATACACATATTTAGGTGTAAATTGAAGGACATAGATGGAATTAACCAGCAGGGAGGTTGTATACCCTCAGCCCACAGCTGAATCTGCTTTACAGATTTGTGTTGTGTTTCACATACAGTGGTGGTGATGGTGGTTTAATTTTGAGTTAGTTGCCAGTGATTTAAAATGTGACAATTTCCCATGAAAATCTAGATTTGGGCCTTTTCTTTACAAGTATGAAGATGAACTGAGCTGGCTTTCCCATGTGGGAGCAATTGAGCACAGCTGATCCCAGCTGCTTTCTAGTCCACCAAAGAGCCTACCATTACTACCTAAGACTTTTTACTGGCCTGCTGTGTTTATTCTCTGACCCTATAGGCATTTGAGTGTGAATCCCTGCTGTAGGGAGAGAGTATGGAATAGTGATTCTCATTTTCGTGGCACATGGAAACACTGAATGGTTAAAAAATACTGTTGCTGGAGCCTACCTCAGAAATTTCTTTTTCTGTTTGCTAGTCCTGTCCAACTCTGCAACCCTCCAGACGGTAGCCCACCAGGCTCCTCTATCCTTGGGATTTTCCAGGCAAAGCATACTGGAATGGGTTGCCATTTTCTTCTCCAGGGATCTTCCCGACTCAGGGATCAAACCTGAGTCTCCTGCGTGGCAGGCAGATTCTTTACATCTGGGCCTCTAGGGAGGCCCCTGTTTCTGTTTATTTTATCTGAATTGCAGCCTTGGATTTTTAAAGTCCTCAGGTGTTTCCATTGAGCAGTGGAAGTTGAGAACCAACAGTTAGAGACTGAGAGGAGGGCTCAGCCCTAGCATTTCAAAGTTGGGTCCAGGAGGGTAGCCCCAGGAAAGTGATGAGAAGTGGCAAGAGAGGTACAGTGGATGGTAACCTGCTTGCAGTTAAGGTGTGCAAACTTAACCCAATACACTTGAAGTTGTTTCTAGTTAGATGAAAGTGTTCTAAACAGCAGGTATACTTACTGTTTGTTTTGTATGTATGCATATATTCTGTTCATTACTGCATAAAGTTATACATACAAAAAACAGGCTTTACTTAGTAGGACATTTAAAGAATTTTCAAGAGTAATTTAAACTTTATTTGATTTTTGTCTTAGAAACTCACTTTCAAATTTAATTCCAGTTTAAGATATGTCATGAAAGGCAAGGAAAGAGAGAGTATTTTAAAAAGAGGAGTCCTCAAGTAAAGATGTAGACCGAAGATGATATATTGAATTTAGCAAGATGGAGTCTTTGACCTCAGTAACAACTGCTTTAGATTGAAAAAAGCAGAAACCAGGTTGAAGTGAATAGAAAGTTAAGGAAATGGAAATTGTGAATGTGGAAAAATCTTTTGAGAAGTTTACCCAATAGAGGAGTAATGAGGAAGAGGGAGGTGTCTTACATGTCTCTATGGGAGGCGCTTAGCCTGTGTTGTTACCCAAATGCTTCTCCTGACTTCTCAAGGAGGTATCTCAGAGGTGCCTGATTACCCCTCTACCCCATTTCAAGGGGTCTTGTTTGCATTTGTTTTGGAGACTTTGTGCTTTTCCCTGAGGAGGTATTTTTCCAGGACTCTTGAGACTCAGATGTTGGTGATTATGCCCTTAGTCTGTTTCTTATCTGGAAAGCCATCGATCCTAAAGGCCAGCAGTACTCCAGTGACCCTGACATCATCTTTTCAGTGAATTGATGAACAAAGACCAGATTGTCAGCATGTTGAAAATGTAACACTCGGCTTGGTCAGGGAATATGTATCTATGTGTCATTCCTAGGAGCAGTCTTTGCAGCTGTTATTTTTTCCTAATTAACTTTATCTTGCAGTTTGGTTTTCCAGTTGCACGCATGTAACATTTCTGATACTTTAAAATCTTTATCCCTGATGGTGATTAAAAGGTATCGCTATAAGTTGGAGGATTAGGCCCTCATTGAGCTCAGAATAAGAGAACAGCAAACAAACTTTGCTTTCCGGAAGGCTGTTTGAATGCTGTTGCCTGAAGACTTTAGGTTAGAGTGACTCTCTGGAGTGGGTTGTCATGCAGATGTTCACTACCAATCTGTCTTTTATCCATTTCTGCCTCATTGGCAATGGTAATCTGACACAGGAAGGTTTAAAGGTCAGTTTTACACATCATATTTCTAAGAGTTGTGATCTACCAGCAGGACAGAAATCACAGGGGTTGGAAAATGCCAAGGATTGTTAGTGAAAAATGGTATTTATTAGTTGAAGGCATAAACCCCATTAGCTGTACTCTTTTTGCAAACAGTATCATCTCAGAAGGGATTGTCCTTCACAGCTGTCATTGGTTCATCAGTTATGTGAATAATGGTTAACTTCTAAATGAAGGATGACTTTGTGATATGATAGCAGACCTTGGTGTAAGAAGGTTTACATTGGGAGTCTAAGATAAGAAAAGATTTTGCTTAGAAACTTTTATGTGCTTAGTCAATTGTAGGAATTCTGTTATCACAAATATAATTAGGTACTAGGAGGAGAGTGAAAAAGTTGGCTTAAAGCCCAACATTCAGAAAACGAAGATCATGGCATCTGGTCCCATCACTTGATGGGAAATGGATGGGGAAACAGTGTCAGACTTTATCTTTTTGAGCTCCAAAATCACTGCAGATGGTGACTGCAGTCATGAAATTAAAAGACGCTTACTCCTTTGGAAGAAAAGTTATGACCAACCTAGATAATATATTGAAAAGCAGAGACATTACTTTGCCGACTAAGGTTCGTTTAGTCAAGGCTGTGGTTTTTCCTGTGGTCATGTATGGATGTGAGAGTTGGACTGTGAAGAAGGCTGAGTGCAGAAGAACTGATGCTTTTGAACTGTGGTGTTGGAGAAGACTCTTGAGAGTCCCTTGGACTGCAAGGAGATCCAACCTGTCCATTCTGAAGGAGATCAACCCTGGGATTTCTTTGGAAGGAATGATGCTCAAACTGAAGCTCCAGTACTTTGGCCACCTCATGCAAAGAGTTGACTCATTGGAAAAGACTCTGATGCTGGGAGGGATTGAGGGCAGGAGGAGAAGGGGATGACCGAGGATGAGATGGCTGGATGGCATCACCGACTCAATGGACGTGAGTCTGAGTGAACTCCGGGAGTTGGTGATGGACAGGGAGGCCCGGCGTGCTGTGATTCATGAGGTTGCAAAGAGTCAGACATGACTGAGCACGTACACACACATACACACACACAATGCGTGCACGTGCACACACACACTATACCTGATGGTGCCAGATGGAGGGAAAAGTTCACTGCCAAAGTTGTCCAGAGCACCTTTGGTTTGTAAAGGAAACAGTGGCGGCATGGTAAGAGAATTGAGTCAGTTCTTGGGTGCATGGCCTTACTCTGTCAAGTGTGAGCTGTGTGACTTATTGTTTTATTGAGTTAAAATTCATGTAACATAAAATTAACCATTTTAATCATTTTAAAGTGTACAATTCAGTGAATCTCAATACATTTACAGTGTTGAACGACCATTACCATTATCTAATTCCAGAACATTTTTATCATCCCAGAGGGAAACCCTGTACCCATTAAGCAGTCACTCCCCATCCCTTTCTCCCCCTATTTCCTGGTGACCACCAGTTTGCTTTCTTTCTCTGTGACATTGTTTATTCTGGACATTTCATAAAATGGAATCACAGAATATGTGACTTCCTGTGTTTGGCTTCTTTGATTTAGCATGACGTTCATAAGGCTCATTAATGATGTAGCATGTGTTCCTTTCTTTGAATAATATCCATTCCTTTCTTTGAAAAATAATTCCATTGAATGGATATACCACATTTTGTTTATCTGTTTATCAGTTGATGGGCATTTCCATTGTTTATACCTTCTGGCTACTGTAAATAGTGCTACCAAAAACATTTGTGTGCAAGTTTTTGCCTGAATATTTGTTTCAGTGCTTTTGTGTATATACCTGGAGTGGAATTGCTGGACCATATGGTAGTTCTATATTTATCTTTTTGAGTAACCACCATACTGTTTTCCACAGCAACTGCACCATTTTACATTTCCACTATCAGTGTGTGAAAGTTCCAATTTCTCCATGTCCTCGTCAACACTTCTTATTTTCTGGGTTTGTTTTGGTTTTGGTTATAGCCACCCTAGTGGGTGTGAAGTGATATCTCACTGTGATTTTGATTTGCATTGCCTTAATGCTGTGCATCTTTTAATGTGTTTTTTGGCCATTTTATTAGAGAGATGTCAAGTTCTTAGCCTGTTTTTTGATTGGGTTGTCTGTCCTTTTGTTGTTGTGTAGTTAAGAGTTCTTTATATATTCTGGTTACCAGACTCTTGTCAGATATATGATCCTTCAGCAATTACCAAGAGTCTTCCATTCTATTAATAGTGCCTAGTGAGTCATGACGTAACTAGAGGACTAGGACTCAGCCAGTACAGGACCCCAGGTGCAAAAGATATTTGGATAGGTTGTACCCATACAGAATTGAAAGTATTTTTTTCTTGTTGAGCATGTACTTGTCAAATTCTGTTACTATTCCTCTCAAATTTAAGGATAGCTGTTCTAGGTATGTGAGTCATAGTTTTCAATATGAAAGAATTTTCAGGCATTGAAGGAGAATGAAAGCAGTTCTTTTTATTGGACCAAGAATTTCACATTTCATTGTACCAACTTTAAACTTCTAAAACTAAGACTTTTTCCTGAATCAGTGGTTAGTGATTTCATTCACTTTAGTCAACAAATATTTATTGAGTTATCACTATGTGCCTAGCACTTTATCTAGTAAGAGAGCCTTGTGAGACAACCCAAACTCTCTCTTGACCCTCCTCTTGATCCTTCTCCACAGCTATTCATCTCTGTTGTCTCACTTACTGGGGGACAGTTAGGTTTCTTTCCACCAGTCTCTCTTGAGCCCTCTCTCTTGAGTCAGGACTTTGCCTTCAACATTGCTGACTCCAGTGAGTAAGTTTTCAGTCTTTTTCTTGCTTGACCTTTCAACAGCATTTTGCATAGTTGTTTATTCCTTTCTTTGAAATACTTTCATCATTTAGTTTGCAAAATACTACATTCTCTGGATTTCTTCCTACCTTACTGGTGATTCTTTCTCAGTCTTTTTGCTCATTCCTCATCATCTTCCTGACCTCTGAGAGTTGGAGTGCTGCTTATTCCTGAAACTTCCAACCTTCCTTATCAACCTATTTCCTTTTCATTTTACCCAGTCTCATGACGTTAAATACATACCAAAGACTACCAGTTTTTTTCTCCAAGTTACACCTCTCCTCTGAACCTCACATCTGTTATCTAAGTGCCTACTTGACCTCTCCATTTGGCTGACAGGTATCTCAAAACTGAACTCCTGATCTTCCCTTATAAAACCCACTCTTCCCACAGCCTGTCCTGTCTCAGTAAATAGCAGCTCCATTCTTCCAGTAGCCTAGGCCAAAAATATTGGCATCACTCTGACTCATTTCTCTTTCACCCCACATTCAGTCTATCAGCCAGCTCTCTTGGCTCTGCCAAGAGAATGCATCTAGAATTGGTAACATCCCAATATCTCTACTGCTTCTACCTTGTCCAGACCACCATTGTATCTCATCTGGATTACTGCCATAGCCTCTTTTCCCCTCCTTCTACCCTTGCTCTCCTGGTAGCTAGAGGGACCCCATTAAAAGTAAGTTCTTGGACCTGGCTTCCATGCAGCCTGAGGTGTGTGCGGGCATTCCACTTCAGGACCCTTAGGGTGTCTGAGGTCAACTGAATGTTAACATATTAATAAAGGCTAATGTTTTTTGCGTACTTACTACTTGCCAGGCACTGTTCCAGGTGCTTTCCTGGATGAAAGTATGAGACCTGTGCAACAACCCTACCAAGTGGATTCTTTACTGCTGAGCCACCTATTAGAAGACAGAAGAACACAGGCAGGAGATCAAACCCTGAGCCTGGGAAGTGGGAGCACTGGCTCCAAGATCCTAGATTACGAGAGAACTAACCCTATGGAGTATCAAATAGTGATAACTCACACAAGGGAAACCACTTGACTACAAGACCCAGCATCACCTAACCACCAGTGACACCCTGTGCAGGACGGCTCATCTAAACAACAAACAAAACAAAAATACAAACCAAATCATCAGCAGACAGGATTAGCCCCTCACTCAGCCTTGCCCATCAGCGGAAAAACAAACAAACAAAAACTGAGCACAAATCTCACCCTATGTAAAGCTTACACAAACCACTGGACCAGCCTTGCTGCTGCTGCTGCTGCTAAGTCGCTTCAGTTGTGTCCGACTCTGTGCGACCCCATAGATGGCAGCCTACCAGGCTCCCTGTCCCTGGGATTCTCCAGGCAAGAACAGTGGAGTGGGTTGCCATTTCCTTCTCCAATGCATGAAAGTGAAAAGTGAAACTGAAGTCTCTCAATCGTGTCCGACTCTCAGCGATCCCATGGACTGCAGCCCACCAGGCTCCTCTGTCCGTGGATTTTCCAGGCAAGAATACCAGAGTGGGGTGCCATCACCTTCTCTGTGGACCAACCTTAGGAGAGCAGAAACCAAAAGGAGGAAAGAATTCAACCTTGAAGACTGGGAAAAGGAGACCTCAAACACAATAAGTTAAAACAAATAAAAGAGAAATATTAACCAAAACGAAGGAACAAACTAGAAACACTGAGTCCAAATAAATGAAGAGGAAATAGGCAAACCACCTGAAAAAGAATTCAGAATAATGATGGTAAAGGTGATCAAAAACCTTGAAAACAAAATGGAGAACATGCAAGAATCAATTAACAAAGACCTAGAAGAATTAATGGCACCCCACTTCAGTACTCTTGCCTGGAAAATCCCATGGACGGAGGAGCCTGGTAGGCTGCAGTCCATGAGGTCACTAAGAGTTGGACACAACTGAGCGACTTCACTTTCACTTTTCACTTTTTCACTTCGATGGACATGAGTCTGGGTGAACTCCTGGAGTTGGTGATGGACAGGGAGGCCTGGCATGCTGTGATTCATGGGGTCTCAAAGAGTCAGACACGACTGAGCAACTGAACTGAACTGAATAGGGTCAACAGGTCAGGAAGCAACAGTTAGAACTGGACATGGAACAGCAGACTGGTTCCAAATAGGAAAAGGACTACGTCAAGGCTGTATATTGTCACCCTGCTTATTTAACTTCTATGCAGAGTACATCATGAGAAACGCTGGACTGGAAGAAACACAAGCTGGAGTCAAGATTGCTGGGAGAAATATCAATATGCAGATGACACCACCCTTATGGCAGAAAGTCAAGTGGAACTAAAAAGCCTCTTGATGAAAGTAGAAGAGGAGAGTGAAAAAGTTGGCTTAAAGTTCAACATTCAGAAAACAAAGATCATGGCATCTGGTCCCATCACTTCATGGGAAATAGATGAGGAAACAGTGGAAACAGTGTCAGACTTCATTTTTCTGGGCTCCAAAATCACTGCAGATGGTGACTGCAGCCATGAAATTAAAAGACACTTACTCCTGGAAGAAAAGTTATGACCAACCTAGACAGCATATTGAAAAGCAGAGACATTACTTTGCCTACTAAGGTCCGTCTAGTCAAGGCTATGGTTTTTCCTGTGGTCATGTATGGATGTGAGAGTTGGACTGTGAAGAAGGCTGAGTACCAAAGAATTGATGCGTTTGAACTGTGGTGTTGGAGAAGACTCTTGAGAGTCCCTTGGACTGCAAGGAGATCCAACAGTCCATTCTGAAGGAGATCAACCCTGGGTGTTCTTTGGAAGGACTGATGCTAAAGCTGAAGCTCCAGCACTTTGGCCACCTTAAGCGAAGAGTTGACTCATTGGAAAAGACTTTGATGATGGGAGGGATTGGAGGTAGGAGAAGAAGGGGACGACAGAGGATGAGATGGCTGGATGGCATCACTGACTCAATGGACGTGAGTCTGAGTGAACTCCGGGAGTTGGTGATGGACAGGGAGGCCTGGCCTGCTGTGATTCATGGGGTCGCAAAGAGTTGGACACGACTGAGCGACTGAACTGAACTGAACTGCTCCTTGGAAAAAAAGCTATGACAAACCTAGACAGTATATTAAAAGCAGAGACATTACTTTGCCAACAAAAGTCTGTCTACTCAAAGCTATGGTTTTTCCAGTAGTCATGTATGGATGTGAGAATTGGACCATAAAGAAGGTTGAGCACTGAAGAATTGGTGCTTTTGAACTGTGGTATTGGAGAAGACTCTTGAGAGTCCCTTAGACTGCAAGGAGATCAAACCAGTCAGTCCTAAAGGAAATCAACCCTGAATATTCATTGAAAGGACTGATGCTGAAGCTCCAAAACTTTGGCCACCTGATGTGAAGAACTGCCTCATTAGAAGACCCTGATGGTAGGAAAGATTGAAGCCAGGAGGAGAAGGGGACGACAGAATATGAGACGGTTGGATGACATCACCAACTTGATAGACATGAGTTTGAGCAGGCTCCGGGAAATGGTGAAGGACAGGGAAGCCTGGTGTGCTGCAGTCCATGGGGTTGCAATCCTGCGTGAGGACTGGTGTAATGCTGGTTACAACATTCCTACCATTGCCAGCCCCAACTCAAGCACTGGCTCAGATATCAGCATTTTGTCTTCTCTCAGCATGGTATGTCTTAGCAATCTTGGCATTCTCCTGGCATTCTAGTTGGGACCTCTTTCCTGTGGTAGGCCCTGCTCATGAGTGGGGTTTCATTCATTGTTGGCAGCATTATTGGAATCCACATTCCACAGTATTGGAACCCACACGTAAAAGCAGTTACATGCATACGTGCTAAGTCACTTCAGTCGTGTCTGACTCTTCGTGACCCAATGGCCTGTGGTCTGCCAGGCTCCTCTGTCCATGGAATTCTCCAGGCAAGAATACTGGAGTGGGTTGCCATTCCTGTGTCCAGGGTATCTTCCCAACCCAAGGATCAAACTCAGCTCTCCCGCATTGCAGGCAGATTCTTTACCTCCTGAGCCACTAGGAAAGCCCCTAGATGAGCTAATTTCCTGGATGATAAATAAGTAGATAAATAAATAATGTAATTTCAGATAGTGGTAATAGTGCTATGAAGAGAATTAAGTAGGGCTGTTCCCCTAATGATGAACCATTGGGTTGTTTCCGGTGTTTCCTCTTCAAGCATTACTACAGTGAACATCCTTGTACTTATGCAAATGTATGAATGTTTATATTGTATAGATTCTGAAAGATGGAATTACCAGGTTGTATGACCATATAATCAAAAGTTTAACAGATAATGCTAAATTTGTCCCCTGTCTATTCTAATATTGTAGTATATGTAATATAATTAAAATCTGTAATATGTTTTTAAATAAAATATTTGTATTACTTTTACACTAGGAATATAGAATACAGTCTCTTTGTTGAAAAAATTTAACAAAGGCTAAAAAGCCTCATGTATTCACCAACTTGCAAAATTTTTGCCTCTCTCAAAAGTTTTTAAAACTCCTCTCTCCTAGTTTTTTTTTTAATTTATTTATTTTTAACCGAAGGATAATTGCTTTACAGTATTGCATTGGTTTCAGAATCAACATAAATCAGCCATAGCTCTGTCCTTGTTTTAATTTTTATATCCCTGGGGTTGAGCACATTTCCTCAATTTTTGACCATTTCTATTTCTTTTTTCTATTTGGATGGCATAACAAAGACTGCTGGTTACCTCCTATGACCCATTCTTCCTTTATCTTTAGTAATAGGAACCCCAGCTTTTACATAGGTCCATTGCTGCCAGCATCCAGAAGATTATATTTCTGGGCTTCCTTGGAGCTAAGTTTAACTATGTGAGTTTTAGCTAATAATACATAAGTAGAAGGGCTTGATGTAACTTTCTGAAGCCTCCTTCAAGAGAGAAGGCACTCCCTCATCCCTTCACCCCATCTGTATACTGGAACACAGAAGTAATAATGAGCTCTAACAGCCATCCTAGATGACCGTGAGCTCAGTGAGCCAGAAAATCTGGGTCTCTGCGCATTTTGTGGAGCTGCTGCACCAGCCCTCAACTTCTTTTGCATAAGAGAGAAATTTAACTTCTGTTTTCTTTAAGCGTTTTTTTTTTTCTGTTATATACAATGCAGCGAATGCTTTTTATTTATTTATAGGAGTTCTTTGGGTTCTAGATACTCATTCTTTATTTATGAAAATTGTACATTTTCTTCCAGTCTGTAAGTCCTCTCCCATTGTCTGTTTTTAGTTTTGAGGTCAGATTTTCCTATCTTTGCTTTTATGGCTTTTTTATTTGATTTTTTTGTTGTTGTTAAGTTTTGTTTTTAACTAACTTTTTAATGGATATCTTTCCTGTCCTGAAGATAAAAACATAGTAACCTTACATTTTCTTATATGTTCTTGTAACATTTAGGTCTTTAATTCATCTGGAATTTATTTTTCTGAATAGTGTAAGGGAAAAATCTTGTTCAGTTGGCTATTCATTTGAATAATTTTTCTAGTAAGTGGCATGTCAGATTACTAATTAATAGTTTATCTATATATGTATAGATTGGTTTTAGAACTCTACTTAGTTCCACTGATCTTTGCTTCTGTGCCGTCAATACCTTTTAATTACTATATCTTGATAATATATTTTGATTTTTGGTAGGCATGATCTTCTTTCTTTGTTCTTTTTAAAAAAAAATAAGACAGCTACAGCACAATATTTATAAAACATGTAAGATGTAAAGCATAGCAGTACAATGAGCATTACCCACTGCTCAGTTTAAAGGAAAAATATTATCACTATTTTGTCTTAGTCCCCTGACCCCAAGCTTCTTTGCACTCTTCTTTCATATTTTCTCTTCTGTATGAAATTATAGAATTAGCTTATTTATTGATCTTAGAATCAATCCATATAATTGAAGGCAATAATAGTTTCTGTATCAATAATGTCTTTTGGAAATTAATAAACTAACTAAATGTTTTTCCCATTGAAAAAAACTTGGGTTGTTTCCATGCCTTAGCTATTATAAAGCTTCAGTGAACATGGGAATGTGGATAGCTCTTCAAGTTAACGTTTTCATTTCTTTCAGCCCAAAAGTGGAATTGCTGGATCATATAGTAGTTCTATTTTTAATCTGTGAGAAACCTCCATGTTGTTTTCCATAGTGGCTGCACCAATTTAGTTTCCTACAAACAGTGCACAAGTGTTCCCTTATCTCTACATCCTGGCCAATGCTTATTATTTGTTGTCTTTCTGATAATAGCCATTCTAACAGGTGTGAAGTGATAATTCATTGTAGTATTGATTTATATTCCTCTGATAAGTTAATTCCTCTGTACCTATTGGCCATCTGTATATCTTCACTGGAAAAAATCTCTATTCAGATCCTCTGCCCATTTTTTAATCTGGTTGTTTGTGCTTTTTCACTCTTGTGTGAGTTCTTTATATATTTATATATTAACAGCTCACCAAGTAGCTGATTTGCAAATATATTCTCCCAGAGGTTGCCTTTTCATTTTGTTAATGGTTGATGGTTTCTGTTGCTGTACAGACACTTTTTAGTTTGATGTAATCCCATTTGTTTTATTTTTGCTTTTGTTACCTTTACTTTTGGTGTCAAATCCAAAACACCATTGTCAAACTGGTGTCACAGAACTTAACCACTTGTGTTTTCTTCTACGAATTTTATGGTTTCGGGTCTTACTTTCAACTCTTTTATCCATTGAGTTAATTTTTGTGTATGGGATAAGATAGTGGTCTCTTTTCACTCTCTGGCTTGTGGCTGTCCAGTTTTCCCAACATCATTTATTGAAAAGATTGTTCTTTCCCCATTACATGTTCTTGGCTCTTTTGTCATAAATTAATTGACCATATATACGTGGACTTATTTCTGAGCTCTATTCTGTTCCATTGATCTATGTGTCTGTTTTTATTCCAGTACCACACTGTTTTGATTACTATAGCTTTGTAATATATTTTGAAATCAGGTAGTACAGTGCTTGGAGAAGGCGATGGCATCCCAGTCCAGTACTCTTGCCTGGAAAATCCCATGGGCAGAGGAGCCTGGTAGGCTGCAGTCCATGGGGTCGCGAAGAGTCGGACACGACTGAGCGACTTCACTTTCACTTTTCACTTTCATGCGTTGGAGAAGGAAATAGCAACCCACTCCAGTACTCTTGCCTGGAGAATCCCAGGGACAGGGGAGCCTGGTGGGCTGCCATCTATGGGGTTGCCCAGAGTCAGACACAACTGAAGTGACTTAGCAGCAGCAGTACGGCACTTCTAGTTTTGTCTTTCTTTCTCAAGATTGCTTTGACTATCCAGGATCTTTTGTGGTTCTATACAAATTTCAAGATTGATTGTCAGCTGGTAAAGAATCTGCCTGCAATGCAGGAGACCCTGGTTCGATTCTTGGGTTAGGAAGATACCCTGGAGAAGAGATAGGCTACTACCCACTTCAGTATTCTTGGGTTTCCCTGGTGGCTAAGATGGTAAAAAATCCACCTACAATGTAGGAGACCTAGGTTCAATCCCTTGGTTGGGAAAGATCCTCTGGAGAAGGGAATGGCTACTCACTCCAGTATTCTTACCTAGAGAATTCCATGGACAGAGGAGCCTTGCAGACTACAGTTCATGAGGTTACAAAGAGTCAGACATGACTGGTGACGTTCACTTTTACTTTTCACTTTGTTCTATTTCTGTGAAAACTGCCATTGCAATTTTGATAAGGATTGCAATGAATCTGTAAGTTGCTTTGGGTAATATGGACATTTAATCAATATTTATTCTTCTAATCCATGAGCATGAAATATCTTTCTATTTATTTGTGTCTTCAGTTTCTTTCATTAGTGTCTTACAGTATTTTAGTACCCCTCTTTTACCTCCTTGGTAAAATTTATTCCTATATATTTTATTCTTTTTAATGCAAGTATAAATGTGATTTTTAAATTTCTCTTATAGTTCATTATTAGCATATAGAAATGCAACTGATTTTTGTATATTGTTTGTGTATCATGCAAGAAAGGAAAGTGAAAGTGAAGTCACTTAGTCGTGGCCGACTCTTTGCGACCCCATGGACTGTAGCCTGTCAGGCTCCTCCATCCATGGGATTTTCCAGGCAAGAGTGCTGGCGTGGATTGCCATTTCCTTCTCCAGTGGAACTTCCTGACCCAGGAATCGAACCCGGGTCTCCCGCATTGCAGGCAGACGCTTTACCATCTGAGCCACCAGGGAAGCTCACATAATACCATAACAGAAACAGTTTTATTTCTTCCTTTCTGATTTGGATTCCTTTATTTCTTTTCCTTCCTAATTGCTCTGGCTAGGACTTCAAATAGTATGTTGAATACGTGTGGTAAGAGTGGGCATCCTTTTCTGGCTAGGACTTCAAATAGTATGTTGAATACTTGTGGTAAGAGTGGGTATCCTTTTCTTGTTCCTGATATTAGAGGAGGTGCTTTCAACTTTTTGCCATTGAGTCTCATACAGACTGTGGGTTTGTCATATGTGGCCTTTCTTATTTTGATTTACATTTCCTCTTCTCCCAGTCTGTTGAGAGTCTTTATCATGAATGACTCGTGAACTTTGTCAGATGCTTTTTCTGCATTTATTGAGATGATCATATGCTTTTTATCCTTCATTTTGTTAATGTGGTGTGTCATGTTGGTTGATTTGTGGATGTTAACCATCCTTACATTCCTGGAATAGATTCTACTTGACCATGGTATAGGATTCTTTTGCTGTATTGTTGATTTTGGTTTGCTGATTTGTTGAGGATTTTCATCTTGTATTTGTTCATCAAGGATATTGGTCTCTAATTTTCTTTTTTTTTTTATAGTGGTGTTGCCAAGTTGAATTACATGTAATGCTGGCCTCATAAAATGAGTTTGACTATGCACTTATGATCACCTAATCTGTGACAAAGGAGGCAAGAATATACAATGGAGAAAAGATTGTCTCTTCAGTAAGTGTTACAGAGAAAACTGAACCATATAAAAGAATGAAGTTAGAACACTCTCTTAACACCATACACAAAAATAAACTCAAAATGGATTAAAGACCTAAATGTAAGGCTGGACACTATAAAACTCTTAGAGGAAAGCACAGACAGAACACTCTTTGACATAAATCACAGCAAAGTCTTTTTAAATCTATCTCCCAGAGGAATGAAAAAAAAACAAAAACAGATGGGACCTAATTAAACTTGAAAGCTTTTGTATGGCAAAGAAACCATAAACAAAACAAAAAGAAAACTCAGAATGGGAGAAAATATTTGCAAACAAAACTACTGACAAGGGATTAATCTCCAAAGTATACAAATAGCTCATGCAGCTCAAATATTTTTAAGAGAGAGACCAAAATAACCTAATCAAAAATGGGCAGAAGATTTAAATAGGTACTTCTCTAAAGACATACATACAGAGGGGCTTCCCTGGTGACTCAGAGGTTAAAGCATCTGCCTGTAGTGTGGGAGACCTGGATTTGATCCCTGGGTTGGGAAGATGCCCTGGAGAAGGAAATGGCAACCCACTCCAGTATTCTTGCCTGGAGAATCCCATGGACGGAGGAGCCTGGTGGGCTACAGTCCACGGGGTTGCAAAGAGTTGGACATGACTGAGCGACTTCACTTTTTTTTTTTTTAAAGACATACAGATGGCCAAGAAGCACATGAAAAGATGTTTGGCATTGCTAATTGTTAAAGAAATGAAATCAGAACAACGGTGACTATCATCTCACACTTGTCTGAATGGCCATCATCAAAAAACAAACAAAAAAATCTACAAAAAATAAATGCTAGAAAGAGTGAGAAAAGGGAACCCCCCTCCTACACTGTTGGTGAGAATGTAAATTGGTACAGCCACTGAAGAACAAAATGGACGTTCTTTTAAAAAACTAAAAATAGAGCTATCATGTGACCCAGCAATCCCACTCTTGGGCATATACCTGGAGAAAACCATAATTTGAAAAAATACATGCATCCCAGTGTTCACTGAAGCACTATTTACAATAGCCAGGACATGTCATTGACAGAGGAATGGATAAGGTAAATGTTGTACATATATACAGTGGAATATTACTCAGCCATAAAAAAAGAATAAAATAATGCCATTTGCAGCAACATGAATGGACTTAGAGATTGTCATACGAGTGAAGTAAGTTGGGGAGAGAAAGACAAATACCATACGATAGTACTTATATGGGTAATCTTTAAAAAATGGTATAAATGAACTTATTTATAAAACAGAAGTACTAGTCACAGATGTGGAAAACAAACATGGTTACTAGGGAATTGGGGGAAGGGATAAATTGGGAGGTTGAGATTGACATATACACACTACTGTATATAAAAGAGATAACTAATAAAGACCTGGAGCTCCCCTTGTGGCTCAGATGGTAAAGAGTCTGCTTGCAACACAGGAGACCCAGGTTCAGTCCTTGGGTGGGGAAGATCCCCTGGAGGAGGGTTGGCAGTCCGCTCCAGTATTCTTTCCTGGAGTATCCCATGGACAGAGAAGCTACAGTAAGCTACAGTCCGTGGGGTCGCATAGAGCCAGACATGACTGAGCGACTAACACATACACAATAAGGACCTACTTACTGTATAGCACAGGGAACTTTACTCAATACTCTGTAATGGCCTATATGGGAAAAGAAATTTTTTTAAGTATATATATTTATAACAGATTCACTTTTCTATTTGTTTCAGTTGTATAGCAAAGTGGATAAACATACTCCAATAAAATTTTTTAAATAATAAAGTGAGTTTGGAAGTAGTCCCTCTTCTTCTTCTTTTTGGAAGAGTTTAAGAAGGACCATTATACTGTTTTTAAGTGTTGGTCTTAGTTGTAAGTATAGTTTAAATTGTACTCACAGTGCACTGTTGGTTAAAGATGGAACATGTGTGAAACACATGTCAGAATACTGTAAATTAATGAAGCACATGAAAAATGATAATTCTGTAAAACTGTTTCAAGATGCTTTTATGGAATATGTAATTTGCATTCATCTGATCAAAATTTGTATGAAATACCAAGATGTTTCTAATACTTAAAAAATTATGATAAAAGAAGCTGGGTGAAAGGTATAAGGGAATTCTCTGTATTCTTTCTGTAGTTCTGGAAATCTATAATTATTTCAAGATATAAAGGTTTTTCAATCATTTTAAATACAAAAACACTAGCCAACATGCCTTAGTTTAAAATCATATATGCATTCATATATGTATATAATTGACATTTGCTATTTCCTATTCTTAAAGCTACTGCAGAGAAAAATAATTCAGGTTTGTTAACTAAGTAAAATACTAATAGCAAGGTAAAAATACTATATTGAATATTATGAAACATAGAAAGGGTCTAATCAAATTAAGACGCTTTCATTTCTAAAATGGATTGTCAGTTGTGGATTCCATGTGGTATGAAATAAGGAAGAGGTTTGCTTCAACTTACTATACAACTAGTGTTACAGACAGCTTGATGTTTATTATATCAATAATTGAGCATACTCTGTTTAGATACTTAAACTTCTAAAAAGGAAAGATTTAAACACTTGAAAGTGTGAAAAAAAAATTAAGGCTTATTCTATCCAATTGACTTTTTGTTTATTGGTGATAAATATCTATAGTATATGTTTGCTGAGAACTTCTCTCAAAGAGTACATGAAACCATTTTCTACCTTGATATTTAAAAACTAAACCTCCAAATTATCAAAATAATGTGTAGGCCTGGTCACTGAAATTGTACCAATTGATTCAGATTGTGCCTGGATCCAGAATGGCCAGCCTGGAAAAGACATGTACCATCATCCGAATGTAGGGACAGGATGTGTCACGTGATGTGGCCATTTAACTGAAGAGCACAGCATTGCTGCTCACTTTCAGAAGGGTAATAGTTTCCCCTCTTTGAATGCATGTTGTCACTTTGATCTTAAAACTGGGCAGATGGATACATGTATTGCACAACTGCCCCATTATAATTAAAGATTACAATGTCCACAGATTCTAGGCTGCTTTTAAAAAAGAGGAAAAAAAAAAGTTAAGTATCCATTACACAGTGTGAAGTTTTTTGGTTACAGATTAAATGAAGAAAGACCAGGAGAGGGAAGGCAGTAGAGTATTATGAAAACAAGAGCTGAAAGAAAAATGGAGACAGAATATCAATGAAGGTATATGTTTGAATGTCATAGAAAATGGTTAGCTATAAGGAATAAATATCCACTTAAAGATATATTAGCAAAAAGGTTATTTATAATAAAAATATACAGAGCATATCAGTTCACTATAATTTTAGAAACTGAGCATACTACTCTTTCTCTCTGTATTACATGTATTCTTTTTTCTTAACCCCAGCTTCTCCTGCCATGTTACTCATTATGAATGCCCTCAAGCAGTGGTCTAAAAAGGAAAGATTTAAACACTCAAAAATAAGAAAAAGGTAAAATAAGGGTTATTCTATCCAACTGGCTTTTTGTTACAGCCTTCAATTCTGTAGACTTTAAGACCCAGAACTCTCAGCTAATTGACAGTGTTTCAGTGCTTTAATTCCAAGTCCCCAGTAGAGAAAACAAGGTTGGCTTACCTTGAGTCAGTGTCCCAACTAAACTTGACCAGAGATTGGAAAGCATGTGACTCATAAAGTTGCCCCAACAAGCCTGTGAAGAAGGCAAGTCTCTATAAGAAGTAGACTGTTCTGTAGAGAACATCTGTAGGATGTTCTCCTATATCTCTTGTTCAGTATATAGGAGAGAAGACCACTTCTCTCCTATATAGAAGAAGAATGGATTAGTGCCCTGAGCTCTGAGAAAAAGAGGGGATTATAAAATATATACACCCCTACACAAAAAAATAATAGAGGGTAATAGTCTCCTAAGTAATCTTCCTAGGAAGATTAGGTCAGTTCACATAAATCTCAGCAGTATCTTTCTGGATCCATCTCTTAGAGTAATGGAAGTCAAAAACAAACAAAACAAAGTGGGACCTACTCAAACTTCAAAGCTTTGCACAGCAAAAGAAAACATAAAAGACAGCCCTCAGAATGGGAGAAAATATTTGCAAACAAAGCAACTGACAAGGGTTTAACCTCCAAAATATACATACAGCATGATATCAAAAAACTCAAACAACAAAGCAACCCAGTCAAAAAAATGGATAGAAAAATCTAAATAGACATTTCACCAAAGAGATTTCACCAAAGAGAACATTCAGATGGTGAAAAAGCACATGAAAAGATACTCAACATTGCTAATTACTGGAAAATTGCAAATCAAAACTTCAGTAAGGTATCACCTCACACCAGTCAGAATGACCATCATCAAAAAGTCTACAATAAATGCTGGAGAGTGTAGAGAAAATGGAACCTCCTGCACTGTTGGTGGGAATGTGAATATGTAGTCACTATAGAGAACAGTCAGAGAAGGCAATGGCACCCCACTCCAGTACTCTTGCCTGGAAAATCCATGGAAAGAGGAGCCTGGTAGGCTGCAGTCCATGGGGTCGCTAAGAGTCGGACACGATGGAGTGACGTCACTTTCACTTTTTACTTTCATGCATTGGAGAAGGAAATGGCAACCCACTCCAGTGTTCTTGCCTGGAGAATCCCAGGGGCTGGGAAGCCTGGTGGGCTGCTGTCTGTGGGGTCGCACAGAGTCGGACACGACTGAAGCGACTTAGCAGCAGCAGCAGCAGCATAGAGAACAGTACAGAGGTTCCTTAAAAAACTAAAAATAGAGCTGCCACATGATCCTGCAGTCCCCATCCTGGGCATATATCCAGAAAGAAACTAATTTGAAAAGATACAACACCCACCCCAGTGTTCACTGCATCACGGTTTGCAATAGCCAAGACATGGAAGCAACCAAAATGTCTATCGAGAGATGACTGAATAAAGGAGATATAATATATATGTGTGTATATGCATATATACATACATATACATACGGTGGAATGTTGTGTGCCTACTCAGTTGCTAAGTCATATCTAGTTCTTTGTGACCCCATGGACTCTAGCCTGCCAGACTCCTCCGTCCGTGGGATTTTCCAGGCAAGAATACTGGAATGAGTTGCCATTTCCTCCTCCAGGGGATCTTCCAACCCAGGGATTGAACCCGTGTCTCCTACATTGGCAGGCACATTCTTTACCACTGAGCCACCTGGGAAGCCACAGTGAAATATTACTCAGCATTAAAGAGAATGAAATAATGTTATTTGCAGCAACATGGATGGATCTAGAAATTATTCTAAGTGAAGTAAGTCAGAGAAAGATAAATAGTCCATGAAATCACTTATATTTGGAATCTAAAAAAAAGGTGCCAATGAATATATATGTGAAACTGAATCACTTTGCTGTACACCTGAAACAAACACAAAGTTGTAAACCACATATACTTAAATTTTTAAATATTTTTTAAAAGGAAAAAAATAGGTATAAATGAACTTATATACAAAACAGAAATAGGCCCATAGACATAGAAAAACTTATGGTTACCAAAAGGAAAAGAGGGAGTAGGGATGAATTAGGAGTTTGGAATTAACATATCCACACTACTATATAAAATACACAACCACCAAGCACCTACTGTATAGCACAGAGAACTATACTCAATATTTTGTAGTAACCTATAAGGAGAGAGAATCTGAAAAAGAATATATATGTTTGTGTATATATATATATATATATGTACATATAGAGGCTTCCCAGGTGGTGCTAGTGGTAAAGAACTCGCCTGCCATTGAAGGAGAAATGAGAGATGTGGGTTTGATCCCTAGGTTGGAAAGATTCCCTGGAAAAGGGCATGGCAACCCATTCCCGTATTCTTACTTGAGAATCCCATAGTTAGAGGAGCCTGGCAGGTTACAGTCTGTAGGGTTCCAAGGAGTCAGACACGACTGAAGTGACAAACGTGCACATGTATGTGTGACTGAATCACTTTGCCGTACACTTGAAAGTAACACAGCATTGTACACCACCTCTGCTTCTCTGCTTCAGTTTAAAAGAAATCAATTAGGTCAGTTTACAAAATGAACTACCCACTGTCCATTCTATAAGCCTATTCAACTTTGTTGTCCCGATAATCTTTACAATCCCATCCAACAGAAATGAGGGCCCATAAGACCTGTAGTATAATGTCTGTCAACGTGTAGATAGATACCTTGGTCTAAAGTCTGTTTCCCAGCTACAATCATGATAAAAGTTTGTTTAAGCAGATGACAGATCAGACTGGAAAGTTCCATTAAGTTCCATCCAGCTCACCAAAGTTGGTAAGCACCAGCATTCAAATGTCCTGGTCCTCCCACTCCAAAGTAATAGGGTTGGGATTGTCTTGAGCCCCTCGTGCGTAGTATAGGTGAGTAGTAGCAAGGGCATTCAGGAGGAGGAGCACTGCCAGGGGTAGATGTACAGAGTGACAGTACTAAGCAGCAGAAGTACTGGTTAATGGTACCATTTATCAGTGTGGATGTGTCACTTTTCTTAAAGGACCAAGACCTAGTTGGCAGAATGTTTTCAGATGCTTCAGTAAGAAAATACCTGTACAGGAGTGCATTCTGTAGGATTTGGACATGTGTTACTCAAGTTTGGAGATCAGGGTGGTACATGGCCCCCTTATTGGTGAACCAGAAATCTATTGATGAGTAGACTTTTATGAAAGAGCTTTCCTAGCAATAGTACAAGAATAGTCAATCCTGCTTTTGGCAGGCAGTCTTTCTCAGTGTATATTGAGAGGGAGCGGTGCTGGGTCATGCAGCTCTAGTGGACTGTCTTCTGTACATTGTCTCTCAGTATTCTGTCATATAGGCCAGGGATGCTGGTCTTAGATACAGGGCATGTGCTAAACCTCTTTATCAGTAAAATGAAGGTTAGGCTAAGCAGTTGTCGGAAGTGTCCAAGAGGGCTACCTCATTCTAGATGGTGCCAGTCAGGCCCTCCTGAAACCAGTTTTCTAAAAAAAAATAACTAGTTTTAAAAGGTGACTTTGTTCCCAGTCCAAGTCTTATCCAAAGAATCAGAAATGGTAGTATATTAGCAGATTGCTTCCTTCACTTCCTCATTAAGCTCTTCCTCTATACCAAGCACTGTACTGCTGTTGGGATACTGTAATGAACAAGCAAACAAGATCCCTGCCTCTGTGGAGGTTACATTCTATTGCAGGGATAAATATATTAAATGTGTAAACAATAAATAAAATAATTATAGATACTGATAAGTGCTGATACAGACAATAAACTGAGTAACAGGATGAAAGTGAAAGCTGCTCAGTTGTGTCTGACTCTTTGAAACTCCATGGACTACAAGAGAAGCCCTAGCATACTGGAGTGGGTAGCCTATCCCTCCTCCAGCAGATCTTCCTGACCCAGGAATTGAACTGGGGTTCCCTGGTGGTTCAGAGGTTAAAGTGTCTGCCTGCAATGCAGGAGACCTGGATTCGATCCCTGGGTCGGGAAGATCCCCTGGGATCTTCTCCCCTTCATGGAGAAGGAAATGGCAACCCACTCCAGTATTCTTGCCTGGAGAATCCCATGGACTGAGTAGCGTGGCAGGCTACAGTCCATGGGGTTGCAAAGAGCCGGACACGACTGAGGGACTTCACCTTCTTTCACTCCTGCATTGCAGGTGGATTCTTTACCAACTAAGCTATCAGGGAAGGGTAGAGAGTAATGAAAGGGACCTTGGTCAAGGAAGAAATGTTTATTGGAGGAACCAAAACAGAGGCCAAGGAAGAACAGAACAAAATGAGGTCAGGAAAGTGGTAAGTAGATTCTGGAGCTATATTTGGCCATGGTAGAGGAGTTGAGATTTTGCTCAGAATGGAGTAGTAACCATTAATGTTGTTGTTCAGTCGTTCAGTAGTGTCTGACTCTTTGCAACCCATGGATTGCAGCACTCCAGACTTCCCTGTCCTTCACCATCTCCTAAAGTTTGCTCAAACTCATGTCCATTGAATCGGTATGCCATCCAACTATCTCATTCTCTGTCAGCAATTCTCCTGCCTTCATTCTTTCCCAGTATCAGGGTTTTTTCCAATGAGTCAGCTCTTCCCATCAGGTGGCCAAAGTATTGCAGCTTTAGCATCAGTCCTCCCAGTGAGTATTCAGAGTTGATTTCCTTTAGGATTGACTGGTTTGATTTCCTTGCAGTCCAGGGGACTCTCAAGAGTCTTCTCCAGTAATCCAGTTTGAAGACATCAATTCTTTGGTGCTCAATCTTTTTTATTGTCCAGCTCTCAACATCCGTACATGACTACTGGAAAAATCTTAGCTTTGACTATATGAATCTTTGTAGGCAAAATACTGTCTTTGCTTTTTAATACACTGTCTAGATTTGTCATTGCTTTTCTTCCAAGGAGTGAGTGTCTTTTAAATTTCATGGCTACAGTCATCGTCGACATTGATTTTGAAGCCCAAGAAAATGAAGTGTCACCATTTCCATTGTTTCCCCATCTATTTGCCATGAAATGATCAGACTAGATACCATGATCTTTGTTTTTTGAGTTTTGAGTTTCAAGCCAGCTTTTTCACTCTCCTTTTTCACATTCATCAAGAGGCTCTTTAATCCCTCTTCACTTTCTCCCATAAGGGTAGTGTCATCTGCATATCTGAGGTTATTATTTGGTATTTCTCTCCGCAATGTTCATTCCAGCTTATGCTTCATCCAGCCTGGCATTTCACATGATGTACTTTGCATATAAGTTAAATAAACAGGTTGACAATATACAGCCTTGACATACTCCTCTCTCAGTTTGGAACCAGTCTGTTGTTCTGACTGTTCTAACTGTTGCATCTTGACCTGAATACAGGTTTCTCAGGAGGCAGGTCAAGTGGTCTGGTATTCCCATCTCTTTAAGAATTTTCCACAGTTTGTTGTGATCCACACTGTCGCAGGCTTTAGCATGTCAATGAAGCAGAAGTAGATGTTTTTCTGGAATTCTCTAGCTTTTTCTGTGATCCAGCGGATGTTGGCAATTTGATCTCTGGTTCCTCTGCCTTGTCCATCTGAAAGTTCTTGGTTCATATTCTGTTGAAGCCTACCTTGGAAAATTTTGAGCATGAGCTTGCTAGTATGTGAAATGAGTGAAGTTGTGTGGTAGTTTGAACATTCTTTGGCATTACCTTTCTTTGAGATTGGAATGAAAACTGATCTTTTCCAGTCCTGTGGCCACTGCTAAGTTTTCCAAATTTGCTGGCATATTGAGTGCAACACTTTTAACAGCATCATCTTTAGAATTTGGAATAGCTCAGCTGGAATTCCTCCACTAGTTTTGTTTGTAGTGATGCTTCTTAAGGCCCACTTGACTTCACACTCCAGGATGTCTGGCTCTAGGTGAGTGATCACATCATTGTGGTTATCTGGGTCTTGAAGATCTTTTTTGTATAGTTCTGTGCATTCTTGCTACCTCTTCATAATAACTTCTGTTTCTGTTAGGTCCATATGATTTCTGTCCTTTATTGTGTCCATCTTTGCATGAAATGTTCCCTTGGTATCTCTAATTTTCTTGAAGAGATCCCTAGTCTTACCCATTCTGTTGGTTTCCTCTATTTCTTTGCATTGTTCACTTAAAAGGGCTTTCTTATGTCTCCGTGATATTCTCTGGAATTCTGCATTCAGATGAGTATATCTTTCCTTTTCTCCTTGCCTTTTGCTTCTCTTTTCTCAACTGTTTGTAAGGCCTCCTTAAATAACCATTTTGCCTTTTTGTATTTCTTTTCTTGGGGATGGTTTTGATCACTGTCTCCTAGACAGTGTTACGTACCTCCTCTATAGTTCATCCAGAACTTTATCCAATTTAATCCCTTGAATCTGTTTGTCACTTTCA
Organism: Aepyceros melampus; assembly: GCA_006408695.1. Taxonomy (NCBI): domain Eukaryota; kingdom Metazoa; phylum Chordata; class Mammalia; order Artiodactyla; family Bovidae; genus Aepyceros; species Aepyceros melampus. Next base: position 103,890 of record SJXQ01012516.1, read on the forward strand.
CTGTATAATCATAAAGGATTTGATTTAGGTCATTCCTGAATGGCCTGGTGGTTTTCTCTATGTTCTTCAATTTAACTCTGAATTTTGTAGCAAGGAGTTCTGATCTGCGGTCACAGTCAAGCTCCCATCTTGTTTTTGGTGACTGGTAACCACTGGAGCATTTTAAATAGGAGTGTGACTCACTGATTTGTATTGCTCTAAATGTGCTGTTTGGAAAATTACTGGAGTGTGGAGAGGCAACATTGAAAGCAGAGAGACCAGTTAGAAGGCCAGAATGGTAGTACAGGTAATAGAGCTGGATAATTTGGGCCAAGATTGTAGCAAGATTCTAATTAGAAGTGATCAAAATTGAGAAAGGTTTTGGCAATAGGGTTGATAGGCCTTAGTGAGCTTATTGGAAGAGGAAATGGCAACCCACTCCAGTATTCTTGCTGGGAAAATCCTGTGGACAGAGGAGACTGGCAAGCTACAGTCCATGGGGTTACAAAGATTCAGATATGACTGAGCGACTGAGCACAGTGAGTTCATATCCTAGGTATGGCCAACAAATATGTCAAGATGGCCATTGCACTTTTTTGGACTTACAAACACCTACCAAGGTATCTGTAAAAAGATCTGTTGCCCCCTCAAGTTATTCCGATTGTGTGTGTACCAGCTACACTGGGTTGTCTGTGTATACAGTAAGGAATTAGTAATAAGTAAGTGGAAAATTCTGAAAGAGGTGGGAATACCAGACCACCTGACCTGCCTCTTGAGAAACCTATATGCAGGTCAGGAAGCAACAGTTAGAACTGGACATGGAACAACAGACTGGTTCCAAATAGGAAAAGGAGTATGTCAAGGCTGTATATTGTCACCCTGCTTATTTAACTTGTATGCAGAGTACATCATGAGAAATACCAGACTGGATGAAGCACAAACTAGAATCAAGATTGCCGGGAGAAATATCAATAACCTCAGATATGCAGATGACATCACCCTTATGGCAGAAAGTGAAGAGGAACTAAAAAGCCTCTTGATGAAAGTGAAAGAGGAGAGTGAAAAAGTTGGCGTAAAGCTCAACATTCAGGAAACGAAGATCATGGTATCCAGTCCCATCACTTCATGGGAAATAGATGGGGAACAGTGGAAACATTGTCAGAGTTTATTTTTTTGGGCTCCAGAATCACTGCAGATGGTGACTGCAGCCGTGAAATTAAAAGACACTTACTCCTTGGAAGAAAAGTTATGACCAACCAAGATAGCATATTCAAAAGCAGAGACATTACTTGGCCAGCAAAGGTCTGTCTAGTCAAGGCTATGGTTTTTCCTGTGGTCATGTATGGATGTGAGAGTTGGACTGTGAAGAAAGCTGAGTGCCGAAGAATTGATGCTTTTGAACTGTGGTGTTGGAGAAGACTCTTGAGAGTCCCTTGGACTGCAAGGAGATCCAACCAGTCCATTCTAAAGGAGATTAGCCCTGGGTGTTCTTTGGAAGGACTGATGCTAAAGCTGAAACTCCAGTACTTTGGCCACCTCATGTGAAAAGTTGACTCATTGGAAAAGACTCTGATGCTGGGAGGGATTGGGGGCAGGAGGAGAAGGGGACGACAGAGGATGAGATGGCTGGATGGCTTCACCGACTCAATGGACGTGAGTTTTAGTGAACTCCAGGAGTTAGTAATGGACAGGGAGGCCTGGCGTGCTGCGATTCATGGGGTCGCAAAGAGTCGGACACGACTGAGCGACTGAACTGAACTGAAGCCCTTGCTAGACCTCATCTACAGGGAAACAGAGGGGCCCTTGGTTCCACATGTAAAATGCCACCTGAATGAAGAACTTTGGGAGTGTCTCAGGTTCTCATGTCCTTCAGGCTGAATGACAGGTGGTGAGGCAGGCTTGATGGTGGCCCTAGACTTGGACTTGTCAGCTCAGTCTAACATAACCATATGTATGCCCAGAAAATAAAAGCAAGTCCTGAACAATCTCACTTGTTCTATTACAGCAAATAACTGTTTATTCTCATCTCTCCTACTCTCAGATTTCCGACTCTGTGGTCAACCGCTATACTCACTTCGAGCCTTCTTGTTTGGACACCCATTATGTTTCCCTCTGGAATCTGGTTCTCACTTCTGCTTTTCTGTCTGATCTCAGCATCCTCTTTCCAGTTCCCTACTCTCCCAAACACAACCTGTTAAAATTTTTTCTGCTGAAATTGTGGCCACAGAGGCCACTAGAGGTGGTGGCTCAGACTTGTGCCCCAAGGATTGTTTTGTTTAGTTGGTTACTACTCTGCAGCCCAAGAGATCACAGCCTTTTGCCTGAAATTGACTTAAAGATAGACAAGTGCTTCCTGCACTCTTCCAGTGGGCAGGCGCAGAGATTTGTGCAAAAGTGAACCAATGATCTTTTTTATAGTATGATTTCAACTGAGATACGTTAAGGTTGATTAAATAGAGGGGATCAATTGGCTCAGTAAATAAGATATCAAAACTGTATCCAGGGCACAAACAAAGAAATGGGGAAGCACCGGGTTCTTTCAAGAAACACATGAAAACTGAAAATTGTCAGCTCAAAATAATCTGCATTTCCTTCTTGCCTGTAGGAATTTCAAATTGGGCTGTTCCAGATATTTCCATTTGCTCTGTTCCTCTCCCCCAGTTGAATTTTGGGGTGCTCCGCAGCATCTAACAATTCATATATTAAGAAAATAACACTGAATTCCTGCTTTATGCTGTGCACTGGCTCCACATTGGGGATATAAGGATGAGTAAATTGCAATGGCTTTCTGACTCATTTCTACTTCTGCTTCCCTAATCCATCACACTGCCACCTGAATCCCATCATCTCCGTTCCTGAGAAACTTAGCAGTGCTATAAATGCTTAATAAATACCTTGTGAATAAATGGAAATTACTTCCAAGTTTCTTTTATTCAGAGAATCTTTGCACTAAACTTTTGTATTTCTTTTCCTCCATATCAAATCTCATATTTCACACTTATTAATACATTAATTTATTTCTTGCCTTGATGGTTGCAGCTTTCATGTTTACAGTCTTCTGCATTTTTCATTTCCTTCATTGATTTAATCTTATAGGTCTCTTGTTCTAAAGAAAAAATATTAAGCTATGTGCTTGACTTTATGGCATGTTATATGTATAGCTCTGCTTCTGGATGTGATGCCATGTTGTATATGCCTTTAATTATTTCTCAGGTTTATTGTTGAACAAGCCCATTGTCTTAATTATGCTTACAAAGTTTGGTAATATACTTGTGACCTAAAGTTCAGATAGGTCGCTTTAACATTATTCATTGCTCCGTAAGGGTCTACATTTTACTCTATTAATGTATCTTATGTATTTTGTTTGGCTACTTTATGTGTCACAATTTCATCATTCACTAATAAATTCATTAAATTATCAAGGTTTCTGAAGAAGTGAAGAAGTGAAGTTGCTCAGTCGTGTCTGACTCCTTGTGACCCTGTGGACTATAGCCTGCCAGGCTCCTCTGTCCATGGGATTCTCCGGGCAAGAATACTGGAGTGGGTTACCATTTCCTTCTCCAGGGGATCTTCCCGACCCAGGGATCAAACCCAGGTCTCCCACATTGGAGGCAGATGCTTTAACCTCTGAGCCAAGGTTTCTGAAACACAAAATTAATATTAAAAAAGAACCTTTTATGTTCTTTTTATCCAGTTACTACAAAGAACTTAAGTGTTCTATAGATTTATGTCCATCCTTCCTTTTTCACTCCTTTCGTTCTTCCTTCCTTCTTGCCATCCTTCCATCTTTCTGTCCATCCAGCCTTCTTTTCTCTTTCTTGTTCCTGCTGAGATTTGAGATATTTCCTTCCCTATATGTTGAGAAATCTGAAATCATGGCAGGGACTCAAGTACTGTCTATCCCACCTCCTTTGGCTTTAATATGGCCATGTTGTAAGACAGAGGGGCTTTGATGTTAGAGAAAATTATGCTTAGTCAGTTTTTCCACTTTCTAAGTATGTAATATGAGCAAGTTTTTTATTTTAAACTTAGCCTCAGTTTACTCATCTGTAAAATAGAAATAACACTGTGTTCAGTGCTGGCATAAAAATAAATTAGAAAATGCATTTACGTGTTCAACACAATATCTAGCATATGAATACTTTTGAAGTGATAATACTAATCTTCCCTTTGCAAGTCCCGTTCAAGAAGGATCAGTCAACACAGCAGATGCCTCTGCTTCTCCCTCCCAGGCATTCACACATGCCTCTCCCCTGCATCTAAGGACTACAAGCCCACAGTAAGAGTACTCAAAGAAGTATTCCTAGTTCTCTTTCTTGCTGTCTCATTATCTGCTGATGATGGTAGCATAATTCCTGCAGAGGATGGTCTTTTGCCTGATGAATGACCATCTTCTTGACTTTGCCAGTGGAGTCCTAGAGAGGATGTTCTTATTCTGAAAGTGAAAGTCATTTCAGTCATGTTTGATTCTGTGGTCCTATGGACTGTAGCTCCCCAGGCTCCTCTGTCCTTGTAATTCTCCAGGCAAGAATACTGGAGTGGATTGCCATTCCCTTCTCCAGGAGATCTTCCCAACCCAAGGATCAAACCCAGGTCTTCTGCATTGCAGGCAGATTCTTTACCAACTGAGCCACCAGGGAAGCCCTCTTACTCTCAGCTCACTAGCACATTTTGGGTAAATGCTACTCCTTCATATGTGTGGCTCTTAAAATATATTTTTGGATGTTCTAAAGGCTTAGGGTAAGATCATGGGAGAAAGTGGCTGAGACAGAGTAGAGAATAAGATCAGTATGTTTAACATTGTAGAGAAAAGGTCAAGAACCAAAGAGGCCAGGATATCAGATGGATTATCTATTTGACTGTCAAAATCAATAGGAAATACACTAGAAATACTGTTGGAATGACAGTGAGCCAAAAGCTAAAATCAAGGAATGAAAGAGAGTGACTTTGGGGAGCCTTAAATCCTTCAATAAGGAAGGCAGGTGGGTGATAGAGTTGAATGGTATGTGTCTCAGAGCAGGGGATTTAGGGGGAGGGCAGGCAGAGAAGCAAGGCAGAACAAGAAGGGCTCCTACCAGGCCTCATGTTTGAAGGGTGTAGAGAAGAGTCATTATCTAAGAGGGCTACAGGGAAAGCAGCATCCTCAGGGGAAAGTACAGATTCAATTTAAATAAGAAAGTAGAGGAAGTTGAAGAAGGTGTCAGAGAAGAGATCCAAGCTCTGGGGAATTTCTGATGTCTGCACATGTGTGCTATAGGGCTCAGTGATGGGTTACAATTTCTGGAGGCAGGATAGAAGCTTGGAGTCCATCATCATCATCATCATCTCTCCCTTGCATACATCCTCAGGTCCTTGCCTCCCTCTCACTTCAGCAGCCTTGCCTGGCTAATCCACAGCACTGATAAATCCAATTCTTTGCCTGTCCCATGCCGATAAAACCATGTGGCTGGGTGCTTGTCAAATGAATGATCATAACCTCAAGTGGCCCATAGTGCTGCCTGGCAATCATACTGGATTTCCCTAGTCATGTTCTGTGTCATTTCCCCTGGATGATGAGTGCATGTCTTCAGTCTCCTTACATGTTTCACCATCTCCTCTCTACTCTTCACTTTCAACTGTTGCCCTTACTTCCTAGTTCGGAAAAGAAACAGAAGAAAAAGAGCTTTCAAAAGCTTTCACCACCATACCTACCCACTCTTTGCCACAGTATCCATATACTCTGCTTTCTCTCCTATTAACCTAAGTGCTTTGTAATTCTTTCTCTTATATCAGTTTTACCCTCTGAGTCATTGTCTTATACATGAAAATATGCTCATATTGCATATTTAAAATATACAATTTAAAAAATAATTCTCCTCGACTCTACCTTCCTAACTATCACCTTATTTCAGTTAAACTTCACAGCAAAACTTCTTGGAAGAGTTGTCTATATTCTATCAATAGTTTCTGTCTTCCCATTCTTTTTGTTTTTTTTTTTTAACTCAAGCCAGTCATATTTCTGCTTCCCAAATTTCATCAACACATTTCTCTATACTTACCTGGTTTAACATTCAGGAACAGAGTTAACAGTCTCTCCTCCTTGAAATACGTTATTCACTTTAAAATATTTGTCAAGAACTGTGCAATATCTTAGATTTTACCCTGTTTGTAAGCCAGCAGTTTAGCTTGCCAGTTTCATGAATGGTGTGAGGTAAATGTGATAACCACTACACTACAGAAACTCCATCAGCTTCATGATGGTGGTAGAAGGCACAGCCTTACGGATCAGAGACAGGTAAATTGTCTGCAATAAACACAGCAATAGCAGTAGCCACAGTAGGAGTCTTTTTGTACTGGTTCCCTTAGCCCCAGTCACTCTGAGGCGATGTGAAAGGGGGCAAGCTACAGCTACGGGCATGGTAGGCTGTGTTATTAGAAAGGAAGCCTGATCTTAGAGAATGCAAATCTTTTGTGATGGGCAATTAGCATGCCTTCTCTTTGCTCCAGAGGGAAGCGGTATCAAGTGTTCAAGGTCATTTGCTATACAGACATTCTTGAAAAAGATCATGTGGAACTATCATATTATATAGCATATCTTATCACCAACTATCAAGACAGGCAGTGCCTTGCTTGCAATGTGTACAGAAACATGAGAGGCCCGTGGAGAACTGTCTCACAATTCCTCCCTCTCTGACCGCTTCTTCTCTGCTGATTCCGCTTCATTCCCTCAGACTCTAAGTACTGTAGCTACTGCTCTGCTGTAGCCATTAGCTCATGTAGCTACTTAATTTAAAATTTCAACTATTCAGTTGCATTAGCCATATTTCAGGTGTTCAGTAGCCACATGAATGGCACAGATATATAAAATATTTCATCATCTCAGACAGTTCTATTGAACAGCACCTAGACTTAGCCTTGGTTGCTTCTTTCTTATTCTGTTCCTTTATAGAAACATAGATTTCTGTAGAATCTTAAAGAAAAGATTTCTTACAGGGTATATATGTATTTCTTTTCTTTCTATATTCCCTCCCTTGGTGATCTCATCTAGTCTCAAGGCTTTAACTATGAGTCTTAGATTTATACCAGCTTAAATCTCTCTCCAGAAGTCTAGGTTTAATTCTCTAACAGCATTCTGCACATCTTTATCTGAATGTCTAGTAGGCACCTCAAAGAAAGAAAGAAAGAAAGTCGCTCAGTCGTGTCCGACTCTTTGCGACCGCGTAGACTGTAGCCCACCAGGCTCCTCTGTCCATGGAATTCTCCAGGCAAGAATACTGGAGTGGGTTGCCATTTCCTCTCCAGGGGATCTTCCTGACCCAGGGATCGAACCCGGGTCTCCCACATTGCGGGCAGACGCTTTAACCTCTGAGCCATCAGGGAACCTCAAAAGTAACAGCCAAACTTGAACTACTGATCTTCTTGCCACCACTGCTTCATCTCCCACCAATGAATTGGCTCTTCCTGCAGTCTTCCAGTCTGAATTATCTCAGTTTTCTTCTTCCAGTTGTTTAGGAAAACAAACAACGGTTTAAAAAAAATAGATTCACTCTTGACCTCTCTCTTTTCCACAAAGCCTTCACATGTGTCCCATTGGCTCTTGTTTCAAAATATATCCAGAATCTGACTTTTCACCTTTCCTCTACTGTCACTTGGTTCAAGCCAACATCATCTTTTGCCTGGAATATTCTAGGCAAATTTGGCCCCCTTTTTTCGTCTCCCTACTTCTACCCTTGTCCCCTGTAGTCTGTTCCCATAAGAGCAACTAAAATGATCTTGTTTTAAAAGTAAGTCAGACCATGTAATTTCTCTGCTTAAAATTCCTTAGGAGCTTCCTGTCTCACTCAGTAAAAGTCAAAGTCTAGTCACACTGGCGTTCTCACCTTGCTAAAATATTAAGACATGTTCCCACCTCAGAGCCTTTATAGTTGATATTCTTCCTATCATGCCCCTTTCCCCCCAACCAAGTTCCACACATGTGCTTTTCCCCTCATGATACTGACTTATTGAAGAGACCTGGCCAGTTGTCTTACAGAATGAGCCATATCATGAACTTCTCTGTTTACCTGTGGTGGTTTAAAACTTATTTCTCTATTGCCCATATTTCCTATAATTGAATGTTAAATCTGAAAGTTTGATTAAATATTCTTGGCAAGAAAATCCATGCATGATATTCAGGCTTCATATTGCATCCAATTGGGAGGTACATATTATCTGATTATCCCACCATTAGTGATTCTGAGTTTAACTAAGGTGTTATGGTGGTGAATTTCAGAGCCCTTTATTATAAATTTATATTTTTAACTTTGTGATTAACAATCGAATGGTGAATGTTATTTTTTTAATCACATGATTTTAAAAAATAATTTTGAGCTATTTGTATTTTTTAAAAAATAATTTTTTTTACAGATCCATCCATATATATTGGGTCGGCCAATATATATTGAGTTCATATAGTTTTTTTCTGTAAGATGGCTTTAGTAGGGCTTAGTGTATTTAACTTCATTCAACACAATTCTGTTAGGTTGTATTGTTATAGCTGTTATATCAGCACACATTATTTAGAAAACTTACCAAAATAGGTGAATTTTTGTGTAGCCATTTTAATATTGAAAATGGAAAAAAAGCAGTATTTTCAGCATATTATGCTTTATTATTTCAAGAAAAGTAAAAACACAACTGAAATGTAAGGAAAGATATTTGCAGTGTATAGAGAAGGTGCTGTGACTGATCGAACATGTCAAGTGAAAAGTGAAAGTGAAAGTCGCTCAGTTGTGTCCGGCTCTTTGAGACCCCATGCACTATACACTCCGTGGAATTCTCCAGGCCAGAATACTGGAGTGGGTAGCCTTTCCCTTCTCCAGGGGATCTTCCCAATCCAGGGATTGAACCCAGGTCTCCTGCATTGCAGGTGGATTCTTTACCAGCTGAGCCACAAGGAAAGCCAAAGAATACTGGAGTGGGTAGCCTTATCCCTTCTACAGCAGATCTTCCCAACCCAGGAATCGAACTGGTGTCTCCTCATTGCAGGTGGATTCTTTACCAACTGAGCTGTGAGGGAAGCCTGAACATGTCAAAAGTGGTTTGCAAAGTTGCATGCTAGAGATTCTCTGCTGGACGATGCTTTATGTTAGAACAGTTGATGTTGATAGCGATCAAACTGAGACATTAATTAAGAACAATCAACACTACACTAAGGGAGATAGCCAACTTAGTCAAAATATCCAAATCAGTAAAGATTTGAAAGTCATTTACACCAGCTTGGTTATGTTAAATTGCTCTGATCTTTGGATTCCGCATAAGTTAATCAAAAAAGAACTTCTTAACCATATTTACACATGTGTTCTCTACTGAAACATAACCAAAACATTCCATTTTTTAAGACAAATTGTGATAGGTGATGAAAAGTAAATACTGTACAATAATGTGGAACAGAAGAGATAATGGGGCAAGTGAAATGAACCACCACCAACCACACCAAAGGCCAGTCTTTATCCAAAGGTGATGCTGTGTATATGGTGGGATTGGAAGGGAATCCTCTGTTATGAGCTCCTTCCAGAAAACCAAACGATTAATTCCAGCAGGTACTGTTCCTAGTTAGACCAACTGAAAGCAGCAATTGATGATAAGTGTCCAAAATTTGTGAGTAGAAGCTCATAATCTTTCATCAGGATAAGCAAGACTGCATGTTTCTTTGATGACCAGGCAAAACTGTTACAGTTTAACTGGGAATTTTTGATTCATCCACCATATTCATCAGATATTGCAACTTCAGATTTCCATTTATTTTGGTCTTTAAAAAATTCTCTTAATGGAAAAATTTCAATTCCCTAAAAGACTAAAAAGCACCTGGAATAGTTCTTTGCTGAAAAAGAGAAAAAGTTTTGCAAAGATGGAATTATGAAGTTGCCTGGAAAATGGCAGAAGATAGTGGAACAAAACAGTGAATACATTGTTCAGTGAAGTTCTTGGTGAAAATGAAAAATGTGTCCTTTATTTTTATTTAAAAATGGAAGGAACTTTTTGGCCAACCTAGTAAAGCAGATAACAGCGAGCTATTCTAATTGCAGTGGGAAATGGCTAGTATTGGCAGCTTCCAAGGGAACTCTGACGAGCTCAGTTTGTAATTCACAGAGCCCAGCCAAGCGCTGGAGGAAGCGAGGCCTGAAGAGGGTCCATGAAGTCTTAAGGTGGCCTGGCGTCTTATGAGAAAGTTTCAGTGTGCTTTGTGTTAGAGCACAGCGTGTCACTTCCTGGGAAAGCTGCAGTTATGGGTGGTCACCAGAATGGCGCTTGGTTTTTCCTTGGCAGTCCACCCACTGCTTTTGGTTGTCTGGGTGCTGTCTTTGACATTCTATCTGTTCTCAGATGTGAAGATTTGAAATTACTTCATTTTTAGTGTGTGTTGGGCTGCAGTCTTTTCTTTTTTTTCCGGCTTCCCTTTTGGAAATTCTTCATCCACAAAGAATTCCAGAATCAGACATTATTCATCTTGTGTCTGGAACACTAAAATCTCATGAGCTTCCATGTCTTACCTCTTTCCACCTTTAAAATACTGCCCCAGCTGAAGTTGGTTTTATTATTTGCTTGCTGCTTGCTTCCTTTATGCACCTTTCTTATCATAGAACTTTAATGTGCCTTAGTAAAGAGCTGAACAAGTAAATTTGGTATGTCCACAGATTGTATCTAGGATGTATGCCATTGATTTTAATTTTCATGAAAAGGTGTTTTCCTAAGTGGAAAAGGCAGATAAACTATAATTGTCTCACTTTTGTTTTAAAAATTGATAAATATTTGCAAAATTCCACATGTCTATTTATGTGTATGTTTACATGTGTGTTGAAAGTCAAAAAGGGGGAAAATCTTCATATTGATACTGTCTCTGGGTGTGATCTTTATTTTCCTCTTTGTATTTTCTCTCTCTTTTTTTTTCCAGCAGTCATGTCTTATTTCTCAGTCATTACTTTTACAAAGATTAAAACTGTTGTTTAAGAAATAAGCAGTTATTTAACTTCAATCTGTCAGATCCAAGCCACATTCAAAACAGTTCCAGACTCCTCCCTCAGCTACTGCCATCCATGCCATCTTTGGGGATTTTTCTTTGGTCTGTTATCATCCCATTGAAGCAAGTTTTCCCCTGACTCAGGCTTCTATTTATTTCACTCCAGGTTCCTGGTCATCACCTAGAATTGCCCACTTGCTTCTGGAGAGCTTCTCTGCTCACTTGTACCACAATAAACTTGTCAGAAAAAGAAAGGTGGATGTAAAAATTATGTTCTAAAAGGAACTGTCACTAGAATGTGATTTCCATCAAGGCCCAGAAGTGCCCCCCAGTATACCCCTGTATACCCCAGTTGAATGGATTGATTTATTCTTTTTTGCCTCACTATTTTGTAAGTTCCTACAGTCAGAGGCTTTGCTTGTTTTCTGTGATTCCCTAAACATTTGGGGTACTTAGTATACATTAATAAATAGTCCTTTTTTCTTTTTAAAGATCCATAATTACCTAATAAAACTGAATGTAGGATCTGTTGTCAGCTTTGGCCAGAATTTGTACTTGCACAGGGATACAGAAAAGAACAGGATTTAAAGATAACTTATGGATTTCCCTTGTGACTCAGTGGTAAAGAATCTGCTTGCCAGTGCAGGAGACGCAGGTTCAATCCCTAATCGGGAAAGATCCCACGTGCTGTGGAGCAACTAAGCCCGTGCACCACACCTTTTGAGCCTCTGCTCTAGAGTCCGGGAGCCACAGCTACTGAGCCCACGTGAGGCTCCACAGCAAGAAAAGCCACAAGAGTGAGTAGCCCCTGCTCCCCACACCTAGAGAAAAGTCCACACAGCAACAGAGACCCAGCACCAAAAAGAAAGAAAGAAATTTTAAAAAGGAAATAAAGATAACTTACATTCGGATTGTACTCATAGATTTATGATCACAGGTAGTCACATAAGCCTTTGAGCTGCCTTCATTTGCAGCCTCACTGATTCTATTCTGAAATCTCTCTGCAGAGCCCTTCTGCCTGCTCTGCCTGGCTTTGGTTTTGCCTCTCCAGCTCTGTCCTCCGCAGCGCTACACAGTGATATGCCCACAGTGTAAACCTGACTGAGTCCCCCCGCCTCCAGTGAAGCCGCTCGGGGATTCTCTGATGCTGTTGCCTCTTCCCCACCCCTTTAGTGGTAGCACCTAGAAGCCTCTCTTCACACTTGACATTGAAATAACACCAGACTCCCAGGAGCTCCTCATATCTCCCAGGCCACCTCCTGCCTGGCCCGCTTTATCCACAAGGCTTCTTCCCTTTCTTTCAGCAGCCACTGCTTCTGATCCATTCCAAACTGGGCTTGGCAGTCCTGCTCTCTGGGGTGCCTTCCTTGATATAAAACATATTCTTTTCTTTGCCTACTTACACTGAAGCTCGCTTGAGGCAAAATTATGGATTTGTAGTTTACTTGAGTACCTGGCTTGTAGTAGCATCAAATGTTTATTAAACTGGGTTGTATATATGTTCTTCTAAATCATCCAAATGATTTTCATCTACAGAATGTGATTTTATCTTTAGATGATCTGCTCCAAAATAAGAAAAGCCTTAGAAAAGGGAAATATATGAATCAGAATAACTTAAAGTACCACAAGCAGTGAAGATAGCTATTGTTGATGTTTTGGAATGTATTATAGAGAAATTTTAAATTATAAGATGGTCAAAGTTTAACCACAAGACTTCCCAGGTAGCTCAAAGGTAAAGAGTCCACCTACCAATGCATGAGATGCAGGAGACTCCAGTTTGATCCCTGGGTCGGGAAGATTCCCTGGAGAAGGAAATGGCAACCCACTCCAGTATTCTTGTCTGGCAAATCACATGAGCAGAGGAGGCTGGTAGGTTACAGTCCATGGGGTTGCAAAGTCAGACACGACTGAGTGAGTGAGCATGCATGCATGCACAAAGTTTAGCTTCAGTATTTGCCACTTAGAGCCAATACTCAGAAATCAGTAGATTTGCAAATTACATGCATTAAAAATTAATAGCCAGTTCAGGGACTTCCCTGGTGGTCCAGTGGCTGAGACTCCATACTCGTAATGCAGGGGGCCCAGGTTTGATCCCTGGTCAGGGAACTAGGTCCCACATGCTACAACCAAGAGTCCCCATGCCATAACTAAAGCTCTTGTGTGCCTCAGCTAAAACCCAGCACAGCCTAATAAATAAATATATTTTAAAAATTAATAGCCACTTTACTGTGCTTCCCATATCAAAAAAATACAAAATAGTTTTTAGGTAAAATACTGCTTTTTGTAATTCAAGGCAAGAAAGAATGTTTTGCTTTTCTCGTGTTCCCTAGACCCCAGAACCATGTCTTGTCCTATTTTTCCAGAAGAGAAGGCGAATCCCAGTGAGGGCATTGGCTTGACCATCTTACTGAGCTTGTCAGTGCAGAAGCGAAGCTTGGACGAGGAACTCCTGCCTGCCCATCTGGTGCTTTTTCCCTCAGCCACATTTCCTCCTTCTCCACTGAAGTAAAGAAAAAAGTAAGTCTTTAAGCACTTCCTAGTTCCTGTATGCTCAAATTAGGCCTGCTGCTGAGATGTTCTTATTTTACTTTTAGTCTCATCAAGACATCAGCGTTAAACCTAGAACATTAATTGTTCTTTCATGTTCATATATATAATTTCTTTGAGCATCAGAAAAATATTGCCTTCTGTGAGATTTCTTAATTTGTTTTCTCAACAATTTTTGAAGTGAACGCAACAGATAAAATATTCCAGGTCTCCTTTTTTTATCCTACAAGTAGCTCTGTAGTATATGTTTTTGTATCCCTCTAAATTGTTCTCTTGGGATCAGTTTCCATACTGAGTCATCCACTACAGAGTGCTGGTGTTTTCCAGGCAGATTATCTTATTATTTCTAAATGACTCATTCCTTCTGAATCATCACACCTTATGTACTGTGTTTAAAAAAAAAGTTTTAGGCGCTTTTCTACAATTTTTCCTTATCTAGTCTCCAGAATGTCCTATTTAAATAACACAGATATTCAAACAGTCATCCCTGGCGTCTGTGATTTATGCAGATGATTTTCTTCTTGAACCCTTTCATCAGCTGAGATAAGTGGTGGAAGTTCTTTACCTCATATTCTCTGCTCCAGGTGTTTCCTGAAATAGAGTACACAAATAGCAACATAAAAATTTGTGTAACATCATTCTCTATTTTCCATCATTATATGTGTGCTGTTTAAGGTTTTATTAATTCCTCAAATTTCTACATGAAATTAGGGAGAAACATGTACAAAAGAAAAGTATAGTTTTAATGTTTATTGGTACACAAGCTCTTTGGAATTCAGAATGTTGGAAAAATGTAGCACTTTCCTCCCTTGACTTCCATGTCACATTTGGCTGGTTCTCTTCCTGCCTTTTGGAGAAGGCAATGGCATCCCACTCCAATACTCTTGCCTGGAAAATCCCATGGTGGAGGAGCCTAGTGGGCTGCAGTCCATGGGGTCGCTAAGAGTCGGACAGGACTGAGCGACTTCCCTTTCACTTTTCACTTTCATGCATTGGAGAAGGAAATGGCAACCCACTCCAGTGTTCTTGCCTGGAGAATCCCAGGGACGGGGGAGCCTGGTGGGCTGCCGTCTATGGGGTCGCACAGAGTCGGACACAACTGAAGCGACTTAGCAGCAGCAGCAGCAGCAGCTTCCTGCCTTTTGAAAATGCATTCTCTGTCTCCTTCCTTGCATCCTTCTCTTCACTCTGTACATATCAGCCCTCCTCAGAGTTTTGTCTCTGTCTCATTTCTCATTCTATGCAGATCAGTTTTGCCCACTCTTGTGGCTTTAAAACCTTTATCTGACACTTACTCCCAAGTTTTTGTTTTCAACTCCTGTCTCTACTGCCATGTATATTCATCTGAATGGGAAGTATCTCTTCTGGATGCCCTACGAAAACAGCCCATGCCTGAAGCTGAATTTCAGTTTTCTCACCCTTCTTCCATCACATTAGCTAAATAAAGGGTAAAAATTATGTGACCATCTCAACAGGTTCAGAACAGATATTTAACAGAACTAAATGACCTCATGAGATTTTTTTAAAAATCTCAACAAACTAGAACTTTCTCCATTGAGGATAATGTCTGCTGTGGGTTTGTCATATATAGCTTTTATTATGTTGAGGTATTTTCCTTCTATTCCATGCTTTCTGGAGAGTTTTTATCATAAATGGATGTTGAATTTTGTCAAAGGCTTTCTCTGTGTCTATTGAGATAATCATATGGCTTTTATTTTTCAATTTGTTAATGTGGTACATTACATTGATTGATTTGCGGATATTGAAGAATCCTTGCATCCCTGGGTACATATACACAATGGAGTATTACTCAGTCATTAAAAAGAATACGTTTGAATCAGTTCTAATGAGGTGGATGAAACTGGAGCCTATTATACAGAGTGAAGTAAGCCAGAAAGAAAAACACCAATACAGTATACTAATGCAATACATGGAATTTAGAAAGATGGTAATGATAACCCTGTATGTGAGGCAGCAAAAGAGACACAGATGTATAGAACAGTCTTTTGGACTCTGTAGGAGAGGAAGAGGTGAGATGATTTGGGAGAATAGCATTGAAACATGTATAACATCATATAAGAAACTAATCGCCAGTCCAGGTTCGATACAGGATGCTTGGGGCTGGTGCACTGGGATGACCCAGAGGGATGGTACAGAGAGGGAGGTGGGAGGGGGGTTCAAGATGGGGAACACGTGTACACCTGTGGCAGATTCATGTTGATGTATGGCAAAACCAATACAATATTGTAAAGTAATTAGCCTCCAATTAAATTTAAATTAAAAAAGAAAAAAGAACTTTCTCAATCTGATAAAGGATATCTACTAAAAAACCTGCAGCTGAGTACTTTTCCCTAAGATCAGATACAAGGCAAAGATTTCTGAACTCATATTTCTATTCAGTATTGTTCTAAAGATTCTAACCAGTGCAATAGTCAGTAAGGCCGTAAGTATTGGAAAGGGAGAAAGTAAAACTCTCTAGTCTCAGACAATACGATAGTCTATATGGAAAAATCCCAAGGAATTTACCCACCTCCCAAATCCTTTAATAAATGAATTTAGCCAGGTGGCATGTGATAAGATCAACATACATAAATCAACTATTTTATACCAATAACAAACACAGTGAAAATGAAATTAGGATAACAGTACCATTTGTATTAGCATCATAAAACATGAAATACTTGGGAGTAAATTTAATGAAAGGCCTATAGACATTGCTTAGAGAAATGAAATAGCATGTAAATATATGAAGAGATACATTTATGTTCATGGATTATGATTGGAGACTTAATATTGTTAAGGTCTCCATTGTCACCAATGATTTAGATTAAATGAAATTCCAGTCAGTACCCCTGCATGTTTCTTTGTGAAAATAGGCACAGTGATTCCAGTATCACTATGAAAGTGCAGAGGACCTAGAATAGCCAAAACAATTCTGAAAAAGAAAAATGGTGCATTTACATTATTATCTTAAGGCTTACTATAAAGCTACAATAATTAAGACAGAATGGTATTGGTATATACAAAGACAGAAAGAATAGAGAATCCAGAAATAAATCTATATGTATGGTGATTTGCTTTTCAACAGAGGCTCCAACACAGTTCAGTGGGGACAGGATAGTCTTTTGAACAAGTGATGCAGGATAGTGTTGAAATTCAGCCTCATTCCATACATGAAAATTAATTCAAAATAGATCATAGAGCTAAGCATACACTTGAAACCTTAAATCATCTATGACCTTAAGATAGAAATCTTAAGACAGGATACGAATTTATCAACAACAGAAGATAATTTGATTAATTGGATTAATAAAATTAGAATTAAAATTGGAATTAAAATCTCCTATTCTTCAAAAGCTACTGCTCAGAAACTGGATAGGAAAGCCACAGACCAAGAGATTATATCTACGTCTAAAATATGTAAATGAGCTTTTAGAACTCAGTAGTCAAAAGCAACCCAAAAGATTTGAATAGAAACTTCACCAAAAAAAGATGCGTATGAATTGCTAATAATAAGCATATGACACTGTTGTAGAGCACAACAGTATAAAGCAACTGTACCTCAATTTTTAAAACATATGAAAATTGCTCAACATCATTAGTCATCAGGGAAATGTAAATTAAAACCACAGTGGGATACCAATTCACACCTGTAAAATGGCTAAAATTAACAAAACTGACAAGTATCCAAAAGGTTGTAGGGCCACTAGAGCTCTTGAGTGTTGCTGATGAGACCATAAAATGGCAGAACCACTTTGAAAAACTATTTTACAGGTTTTTATATAACGTGCACTCCTCATGACTCATTAATTCCATTGTTAGTTACCCAAAAGAAATGAATGCTTATTGACAAAAAATATTTTTACTTGAAAGTTCTTAGCAGTTTTAATTGATAATAGTCCAAACTAGAAACAACCCAGATGTCCATTAACTGAATAGATAAGATGAATTTGGGTATATTTAATTATATGTAGGATATCTGCTAAGTAGTAAAAAGGTATATTCTATCGATGCATGCAGTAACATGTATGAATCTCAAAGCCACTATGCAAAATGAAAGAAGCCAGACTGAAAATGTATGTACGTCTCGTATATACACCTCTTCAATCATGTGAAGATCGAGAACTGGCAGAACGAATCTATGGTGATAGGACTCAGATGAGCAGTTGTCAAATATTGCAGGGTAGGAAAATTGATTGGGAAGGGGCACAGAAATAGTTTTAGGGCAATGTAAAATTTCCCTCTCTTCTAGGACAGTGTTTCTTGCTAAATCTCTTTGAACTATACATCTAATATGAACATTTTTACTCTGCAAATTATACATAAGTAAAGCTGAATTAAAATAAAAGTGAGACTGTAAAAGCTGAGCAGCTTCCCAGGTAGAACTAGTGGTAAAGAACACACCTATCAATGCAGGAGGTGTAAGAGGTGCGAGTTTGATCCTGGGGTTGTGAAGATCCCCTGGAGGAAGGCATGGCAGCCCACTCCAGTACTGCCTGGAGAAACACAAGGACCGAGGAGCCTGGCAGGCTACGGTCCATAGGGTAGCAAAGAGTCAGACATGACTGAAGCAACTTAGCGGGCACTCAAAGAGCTGAGAGGAAGCTCTGTTTTGGAGTAGCATTTGTCAATTTGTGAACTTTGTGAACACGGGTAGTGGGGGGCGGAGAGAGTTTGAAAGGAGTAGAGTTCTTTTGTCAATTAGTAGGCTTCTCTGTAAGGTGATCATGTGATCAGATCGGCTTTCTAATCTCCAGAAAAAGAATTATTTAACCCATAGTTGGGGCTGAGAGCTGGAGATAATAAACTGGTTTTGGTGACTGACCTGGAGTTGAGCTGGGATAAGGAGGCTGGTGGGCTTATTCAGAAAGTAGACCTTTACTCAATTTTAAGCCCTTTACCACCCTTTTTGTGTGTGATGGCCTGAGGTTGGTGTTTTTCTGGTTCAAGTTTTTTCACCAACAAATAGGATTCCTGTCTTAGCAGGAAAAGGGGATGATTTTCTGAGTTTGTGGAGTAAGGGTGGGGAGAACTCTATTCCTTTTAAACTTTTAAGCACTCCCCTTGTGTTCTGTCCTCCCCTATTCCATTTTCTATGGGTCTTGGTACCTACTAACTTGGGCCTTCTGGGGTTGTGCAGGGGAAATTGGTTTGTTTGTCATTAGTATCCCTTCCTCCTCTACTCTGCTAAGTCACTTACTATTCCGCTGCAGTTTTCTGTCTTCATATACAGTGATTTGGGGTCACTGATGTCTCTTAGGTTCTTTGAAGATCGAGTTTACATTCCTATTTTTGTTCTTAATGTTTGAAGGAGACCTTAAAACTGTAAAATCCATACTGTACATTTTCAGCCTTACCGATACCAAACTTCTGCTACTTCTCCAAACACACAAAGCTCTCTCTTAATTATATAGTAGAATATCTGCTGTATCTCTGTACCTTTGTTGAATTCTTTTTTGCTTATATGCATGTGCATGCTTAGTTGTGTCTGACTCCTTGAGACCCCATGGACTATAGCCTGCCAGGCTCAATGGGATTTTCCAGGCAAGAATATTGGAGTAGGTTGCCATTTCCTTCTCTAGGGGGTCTTCCCCACCAGTTAAATCCCATCTTCACCTGCTAAGGCTCTCATGCTTCAAAATCCAGTTCTCTCTCCTAACTTTTCTTGTTGGCTGCTTCTGTACCTTTGTTTCACAAGAAATTCACTTCATCGGGATGTTTGCACTGAAGGAATACCAGGAGCCACTGGAGAGTACTGTTAACATAGTCATACACCAATTAACATGGAAGTAATAGGAATTGTTGAATGAACGCTGAACCACTTAAGAGTGCATATGAACCACTTAGACAGAAATTGGGAAAACAGACTCTGGCCCGTTGTGGAGATGAAGGAACAGAAGAGATGAAAGGCTTGGGGGAAGTGGGCAGGCAATGTGCAAAAAGACCTGAGGAGGAATGAATGTAAATATTCAAAATATCATCTCTTAATTTCCCTCCCTCTCTGCTTTCTACCCTGATATAACATGTTTAGACTGATATTTCATCAAATTGAACATTTTGACATACTCTTTTCATGTGCCATTTAGAAAGAAAAATCTCAAACTAGAATACAATGTTTTCTTATCATTTATGACTTTTTTTACTTAGTTCCTTTGGACTTCTATTGACAGATATTTTTAATTATACATACCTCTTATGCATACATAGTCTTTGGAACTATGCCATAGTCTTTTGGGTTTGTTGGTTTTTGAAATCTGACTTAGTGAGGTTACCAGTGACCTTCACACTGGCAAATCCAGTGGGTAATTTTTGTTTTTTCTTGATCTCTCAGCAGCACCCAACACTGATGATGTCCATTTTGAAAGTTTCTCCTTCAACATCCTTGAAAGTTGTTTCTTAGGATCCCTCCTAAGAATTCTGTTCTTCTCTTTAACCCAGAAATGTCTACGATCCTCAACCCAGAGCCCTTCTCACTGTATGCATACACTCTGAGTGACCTCTCAAGGCTGCCTCTCCCACCCAGATCTTGCTGCTGACCTGAAGGTTTTTATATTCGCATTTCATCCACTCATCACCACTTGGATGATCCATGTGCGTTACCTCTTCAAACAACACATTCAGAATAAAACCCTTCATGTTTTCTGTGACCACCTCTCATGAAACAAAAACAAAAAATGTGTTGGAAGTGATAACATTCGTCCTCTAGTACCTAAATCAGAAACCGAAGATTCCTCCCTTTTTACTCTCTCCTCCTCCTTTTCTGTGAATTCTTTCTCACTGACTATTTAATCAGTGCCTTCATGTTTATTAATTTCTGCCACCTACTTACTTGGTTTAGAGTCTTAGCACTTATTAAATGGATTATTACGTTAGCCTTCTAATTGATTTGCGTACTTCCCTTCAACTGCTGGAATGTCTTTCTCAAACATAAACACTTCATCGTGTTACTTCCCAGCTTAAAAGTCTTTGTTTCTTTTCCCATAGTTTTCAGAATAAAATTCAGACTGCTGAGGTTAGCACACAAGACAGTCTGTGGCCAGTTCCTGCTCCTCTCTGGTTTCCTCCCCTCTTGCCTGTCTGTACACTCCCCTTCCCACCTCACCCCCAGTGAAATCAGCTGGAATTATCATTGCTCTGAACTCACTGTGCCATGTTAGGCCTCTGAGCCTTCACATGTATGTTTCCCTCTGGAGTATTCTCCCTCTCCTTCTTATCTAATTCTCATTAATTAGACAAAATCTAGAATTCAAGAATAGGTACATATATCCCTTATTTGGGGAAGCCTTTCCTGACTTTGAGGTCTGATTTAGATACTCTCTTTTAAAATGGACAAAAGGGCTTGAAGAAAGGCTTTGTGAATGAACACAAAATGTCTACTAGGTAAATAGATGTTTAGGTGCAGATTGAAACATGCACTTCACTTTTTCATCTCATCAAATTGGCAAAGATTTAAAGAGTGGTATCACTCAAGGAGAACATGAAAAGATGGGCCCACTCCTATACTGATATTGGAAATATAAATTTGCCATTTTGCTGGAGAGCAGAAAATGGATGTATGTTTCTAGAACCATTAAAAATAATAGGCATATACACACACTATTTTACACCTTGGAATATATCCTAAGAAAATAACTTTTTTGTAAAACATACTTTCACAAAATTTCATGATGTTCATTCATAAGAATATTAACAATGGTTATTTCTGAATTGTGATGTGAGTAATTACAGTGTTTTTCTAACTTTTCTGAGAATATGTATTCATTATGAGAGCAAAATGGAAAAGAGAACCTCTACCTTTGTGCTCCTGATCTGTGCTGTACTTGCCTCCCTGGTTGCCCTGATTAAATAGTGAGTGTGCTGAGGGCCATCACCAAGAACTATTCAGCATCATCCCACCAACATCTGACTCAGAGGAGAAAATGCTGGATAAGTGAGTTATACCAGTAACAGCTAAGAGTTATTGAGCATTTCCGGTGTCTTAGGCATTGTTCTAAGCGTTCAACATATTCACTTAATCCTCATGAGATGATTACTATTTTTATCTCTGTTTTGCAGGTGAACAGGCTGATAAAAGTTAACCAGCTTCTGTAAGGCCACATAGCTGTTGGTGGCAGGTGTGGGATTCAAACCCATGCAGACTGGCTTTTACTGAGAGACGTAAGATAGCATCATAGTTCTGAGTTAGATTGTATCTCTGATTAGGAATAACTGGATTAGATTCCATGTCTAGGATTCTAGCCGTACAATTGGGCATCAGTTGAATCATGGTCTAAACAAAAAGGCAGAATTTGATACTCACAGAATCTGAACCAAATACCAGGAGAGTAATCTTCATTTCTTTTACCTTAAAAGAAAAAACCCAAATCATTTTACACTGTAAACTTCTTATTGAAACTGGTGCCATCCCTTGGGATTTAGTTTTATATTCCCTCTCTGTGATATTCATGTCCCTTCAAAACTTAAAGACCTAAATTTTTAATTAGTTCTTTAGCTCTTCTTCCCACCACTTCTCTTTCTCAGTAAGATTACTTATGACAGGGTCATCAGATTTCATTTTTAAAACCTATCAGTCTTCATTTTTGTTATATCTTCTCAGATATTTTTTTTTTCAGATTTTCTTTTAAAGTCTCAGAATTTCTGAAAGCTGCCTTCCTACTATCTGGGACTATACTGCATAATATGGTGGCCGCTAACCACATATGGCTTTCAAAGAAATTATTTGGAATTAATAAAAATAGGCAAAATATTTAAACACTACTTCTCTAGAGACATATGGGGCTGGTCAGTAGCACAGGATAAGATGTTCAACGTCATTAGCTAGGAGGGAGATGTAGGTTAAAGCTCCACTGAGATAATACAGCACACTATTGGAATGGCTAAAGTAGAAAATACTGGCAATCACAAATGTTGAGGAGGATGTGGAATCAGCTATGTCTCTCATACATTACTGGTGGGAATGTAAAATGGTGTAGCCACTCTGGTAAATAGTTTGGCAGTTTCTTCTAAAAATATGCTTAACATTCAACCTAACCATCAGACTTGTAAATGTGGTTATTTACCATAGAGGAATGAAAACCATGTTATACAAAAACAGCAGCTTTATTTGTAATAACCAAAACTGTAAACAACATAAATATGCTTGAACAGGTGAATGGGCAAACAAATTGTGATATATCCATACAGTCAATAGACTCAACAATAAAAAGGGATGATGAACTGTTGAAATCTTCAGTAAAGTGAATGACTTTCAAAATCACTGAGTTCAGTGAGAGAAACCAGTATCAAAAGCTTAAACATTGTGTGCCTTACATAAATGTTCTTGAAATGACAAACTCATAGTGACGCAGAACAGTTTAGCGGTCTGTTTACTGTATGACTACAAGAGAGTAGTGTGAGGGGTTCTGAAGAGTGAAGGGGTAGTTCTGTATCCTGATTGTGGTGGTCCTTACTGTAAAAAGAAGGGAGGAAGTAAAGAAAAGGAAGGAGTGAGTCATATAAAACTGGTGAAATCTAAATAAGGTCTGTTAATCATCAGTTTCCTGCTGTTGATCTTTGTGATGTGGTGATATAGGATGTTACCATTGGAGGAAACTGGGGGAAGGGCACATAGGAACTCCATATATTATTTTTGTAACTTTTCCGTGAGTCTAAAATAATTTCAAAATGTAAAATGTTTAACTAAATAAAATTAAAATTCAGTGCTTCAGTTACAGCAGCCACGTTTCAAGTGCTCAATAGCCACATGTGGCAGATGGCAGCCATATCATGGCAGACATGGAATGTTTCCATCAACACAGAAAGTTTTATTAGGCAGACTGGCTAAAAGCAGTATGTCTGACTCTGGCCAGTATTCTCTCCCTTGATTCCTTCAAATTCTAACATCACAACAATACTTTTGTATTTTCTGTCATGACCTTATTAACTGGTTGTTTTGCCCATTTTCAAACCTAGAGAAAGATTTCTATTTAGTTTCTCAAATTTCAGAGAAATAAAAGAGTCTTATGTCAGTTTAGGAATTTATCTGGTGACTGTTTTAATAGTTTAAATTTAATATTTAAATATCCAATTTAATCTGGATATTTAAATTGTCTAACAGTTATATTTTTGCTTCAGGACCACTTTTATCACCCATATTAAGATATAGTCCTGGGACTTCCCTGGAGATCTAATGATTAGGACTCCGTGCTTCCACTGCAGGGGGCACAAGTTCTATCCCTGGTCAGGGAACTAAGATCCTGCATGCCATATAGAATGGCCAAAACAAACAAAAACGATATAGTCTTAATAGCTCTCATACAGTTATCCTAATATACTTTCTTGATAGTGTCCTTTGATTTTCCTTCTCTCTTATCCTTACCCAAAAACTCTTCAAAATCATGTTTTCTGAAAAGGAGCATAGTTTTTTGTGTTTGGTGCTATTTCTTCCCTGTCTCCTGGATGTACATCTTTTAAAGATGTATTTCCTTCCATTGCTGCATTCTAGTCTTTTGCCCCATAACACTTATTCCTCTTGGGCACTTTTGTATTTTCAGTTAAGAATGATTGGGTAGGTACTCCCTTGTGGCTCAGCTGGTAAAGAATCTGCCTGCAATGTGGGAGACCTGGATTCGATCCCTGGGTTGGGAAGATCCCGTGGAGAAGGGAAAAGCTACCCACTCCAGTATTCTGGCCTAGAGAATCCCATGGGGTCACAAAGAGTCAGACACAATTGAACGACTTTCACTTACTCCCTTTACTATGGATCTTCTTTATACTTGAGCTTCAGCCAATCTGCATGATATTCAGCTTTATAGTTTTATATGAGCCACCATCTTGGATTTGAAGGCAAGGCAGTAGAGGACAAAACAATGCCTAAGGATCCATTCACATAGCAATAAAGTTGAGACACTGAAGGTAAAGAAGAATGGGGGTGAAACACTGAAGAAAAACCACAAAGAAAGAAAGAAAGGAGTGTTGGAATTACGATTTATATGTTTGTGGAAGGAAAATCTGAATATTATAGTGATATCAGTGTTCCTTCAAAATAATTCACAAGTTTACTGTAATTATAATCAAATTCCTATCAGATTTTTCTTAAAACCTGACAATGCAGAAATTCATCTGGAAGACAATCAAAGGAATCATATTCAAAATATGAGGGAAAAAGGTAATAAAACTTAGACAACAGTAATTATGTTAGTATTATAGGATTGGCATAAAAAAAGAGTAATAATATTGAATCTAAAGAGCCAAGAAATATATCCTAACCAGTATAAGAATTCAACAAAACAAAGGGTTCTTCATGAATTAATTGTATTAACTATTAACCATATCTTATTTCACTGTCTCAAATACAGAAATAAGCAAAAGATTTGAATAGAAACTTTACCAAAGAAGAAATATAGCAAATAAGAAAAATAAACAATTTTCTAGGATTGAAGAAATAAAAATGAAAACAGTCAAGTTCTGTTTCTCATTATTAAATGGGTAGCTGATTTTATTGTTAAAATACCAGTGCAATTATTGATATTGTTAAACTGATGCCCTTTCTCTGCTGTCGTCATCTCCTACCTGTCATTGTCTTAGTCCACCTTTCTTGATGCAGTAGTATTGCACACTCTTATCATTCAACAGGTCATATTGGCTCTACCTTTTAAATATATTCAGCATTTAAGATCCCCTGGAGAAGGGGAAGGCTACCCACTCCAGTATTCTGTCTCGGAGAAGTCCATGGACTGTATAGGCCATGGGATTGCAAAGAGACACGACTGAGTGACTTTCACTTTCACTCTGCCTCTCCTGGTTCAGGTCCCCCGGCCTTCTTACTTCATTTACTGATATAGCTCCTACCTTGTTTCCTTATTTCCTGTCTTGCTCCTCTGCAGTCTCCTCTGAACACAGAAGCCAAAATTACCCATTTAAAAATGTGAGTCTGATCATGTCATTCCTCTGCTCAGGAGCCATCAGTGGTTTCCCAGCTCACGCACAGTGAAGCCAGATTCACCATAACAGTCTACAGGCTCTGTGTGATTTAGACTCCCACCTTTCCTTTCTGGCCTCTTCTCCCACGCTGCCCACCACCTTGCTTTCTCTACTCCAGTCACTGTAGCCTCCGTGTCACTCTTTTAGTAAGTCAAGCATGCTCATACCGCAGAGCCTTTTTACTTTGGTTATTCTGCCCAAGATGATTTAACCCCAAATACCTCCTCAACCTGCTCCCTCTCTTCTTTCAGATCTCCGTTCAGATATCAGCGAGGTCTTCCTTGACTGCCCTTTGTAACACAGCACCTTCTCATCCTTTCTAAACCCTTGCTGTGCTTCATCTTTCTCTGTTGCGCATATCACCATCTAAGTCAGGTTTACTTACATGTTGTTTTTCTTCTTCCAGCTAGATTGTCAGTTCATTCAGGACAGGGACTTTATTCACTGCCCTATCTCTAGCACTTGGCAGGTGCCTGTCACACAGTAAGCACTCAGTATTTATTGATTAAGTCAGAACATTGACTGAACCTTTTTATTTTGTTTTGCTTTTTAATGTTTTTTCTCTTTTTATTATTTTAAATTAATTTTTATTAGAGGATAATTGGTTTATAGTGCTGTATTAGTTTCTGCTATACAGCAAAGTGAGTCAGTTATACATAGTTTATAATAGTTTGTGTCCCTCCATCTGGCAGATATAACAGAAACATGTGTATCTAACAATAGAATATCAAAATACAGAAAGCAAAACAAATTAAAGGAGAAATAGAAAGCTCAACAATAATGTTTAGAGAATTCAGTACCCCCCCCTTTCAATAATGGATAGGACTACTGGGCAGCACTGGATTGAACCTTTTTGGACAGCAACTTACAACATGATTTAAGTGCCCTTTAAAAAAAAAATAAGAGAATGATTAAATTCTATCCATTGATGACAAGAGAGGGAGATCTGCATGTGGCAGGGTCTGAGAGGATGAGGTCAAGATCAGTAATAAAGGTTGTTTTTCTCTCTCAGAAAGAGTAAGAAAAGAGTTGAAGGTAAGGGAATAATTTTCAAGTGTCAAGGAAGGTGTGCAATCAAGAACAAGCACTGTCTGTCAGCCATCTTTAAGAAATCAAGGTTGATGGAAGCAACATCAACCTGTCCTGTTGATGCAGGACAGTAGCAGAAAATAAGGGTACGTGTGGATGGGAATAGTTGTTGAAAAATAGTCAAAGAAGCTAGGCCTGCCATGATGCATTTTAGGGATTGGTAGTGTGAATTCTTGATCTGTAAGAGGTGATAAAGCTCTCTATATCCAAGCTGGTTAGTGTCATGTTAGGAAGCAAAGAGTGTGGGATTAGAAACGCCAACTGGGAGGCAGTTGTAACAAGGCAGAGTTGAGGTAATACTGTTACTGTAGTTAAGTTCCTAAGTCATATCTGACTGTTTTGCGACCCCATGGACTGTAGCCCACCAGGCTCCTCTGTTCTTGGGATTTTCCAGGTAAGAATTCTGGTGTGGGTTGCCATTTCCTCCTCCAGGGGATCTTCCTGACCCAGGAATCAAACCTGCATCTCCTGCATTAGCAAGCAGATTCTTTATCACCGAGTCTCCAGGAAAGCTGGTAATACTACTTTAGGTAATAAGGAGTGTAGGGTGTAACGAAACAAAGGCTTGAATCAAAGATAAGCCATCAGTGATGTGGCAAAGAAAAAGATAACTGCATGTGGGATACAAAAGAAGAGGAAATAAAAGATTCTGTCAGTATTAAGAGATTGTATTTCCTTTAAATTATTTTCTTTTTTCATTATAGGTTTTCCTGTCATTCACAAAAAAAATGGATCATTTAAGCCTTTGGAGGACTCAGTTATCACAGTACTTCTATACTACCAACTGAGATTTATGACAGTACATTTGTGATCATAAATGTCTGCATCATAGAACTGCTGAAGAACTAAAAGAGAATATTCTTTATTCTTCTTAAAATCTATTCCTAAAAATAATCCTATAGTATATGATATTACTAAATGAAACTAGAAAACACAATTATTAAATTATTAGACTTGCTGATACAAGCACGCATGTGCAACAGCTACTGTATCTGACAGTTACCAAACCTCAAATTTGATGATTTCCCTTTGCGGGAAAGGTCATTATATTTGCAAGAAACCACTGAACATTGTCAGTCAAATATATTTTTAGCTGAGTGTCATTTAGGAGAATTTACTTGAAACAAGTTCTGGAAAATTTACATCCTACCACCCAGTGGATTTGATATTATGGCAGCAACTTACAGACTTGTGGTTAGTACTGTGAACCACTACAGCAGTGTGGTGATAGACCGGCGTTTTGAGCAAGCGATACATTATTGCACTGGAACCTGCCACACCTTCACACATGGAGTTGACTGCATTGTGATACACCATAGTGTTTGTGCAGACCTCTTACACATCCCTGTGTCTCAGTTCAAAGATACAGATCTGGACTCTCTGTTTCTACCCCATGAAAATGGGTTTTCCTCAGCTGAAGGTGACTATCCCCATCAAGCCCTCACGGGCATACCCAAGGTCAGGAAAGGATCTACATTTCAGAGTACCTGTAATTTAAAGGACATTGCAGGAGAAGCAATCAGTTTTGCCAGTGGGAAAATAAAAGAATTTTCCCTTGAAAAACTCAAAAACTCTAACCACGCCACTTACAAAAAGGGAAGGAAAGTTAAATCTGACTCATTCAACAGGAGGTCAGTTGATTTTGACTTGCTCTGTGGCCATTATAACCATGATGGGAACTCTCCATCCTTTGGTTTACTCCGGAGTTCCTCAGTTGAGGAAAAATCTTTATCCCATAGAAACTCACTCGATACAAACCTGACTTCAGTGTTTCTTCACAACTTCTCTGAAGAAGACCTAGTTACTCAGATTTTAGAAAAACATAAAATAGATCATTTTTCTTCTGGTACAGACATAAAGATGTGCTTAGACATCTTGCTAAAATGCTCTGAGGATTTGAAAAAATGCACAGACATCATAAAACAGTGTATAAAGAAAAAGACAGGGAGTAGCATCAATGAAGGAAATGGTAATGATGCGATTTCTAGCTCTGAAACTGTCTATATGAATGTAATGACCAGGTTAGCATCCTACCTGAAAAAGCTACCATTTGAATTCATGCAGTCTGGGAATAATGAGGCTATAGATTTAACAGAACTGGTCAGTAATATGCCTAGTTTACAACTGCCTCCCTTTTCCCCAGTATTTGGCACTGAACAGCCCCTAAGTATGAAGATGTTGTCCAGCTCTCAGCCCTTGACTCTGGACAGTTTCAAACTATAGAATTGCAAGATGACCAGCACAGTTCTAGAAGAACAGACACTATAAAACCCATTCCAAATAACTCCACAAATTCTTTATATAATTTAGAGAAAAGTGATCCCAGAACTCTAAAAGATGTCGTAAATCCTTTAGAAAATGTTTCTTCTGGTAATCTCATGGAAACCCTATATATTGAAGAAGAGTCAGATGGAAAGAAAGTATTATATCAAGAACAGAGGACAGAAAACGGACCCTCTCAGGAGTTGATAAAGGTAAATGAAGATAGAGCAGAATTATCAGACCATGGTACTCATCTTAAAAAATGTCCTGCCTCAATGCAAAATGAAATTGGTAAGATATTTGAGAAATCAGTTGTTAGTCTACCTGAAGAAGATCTTAAATCTAAAGTTCCGAAAGTTGAAGAGGAAAACCACAGAGATTTTATGAATTCTAACAGTCAGGAAGAGATAGATAAATTGTTAATGGACTTGGAATCTTTCTCACAGAAGATGGAGACCTCTCTAAGAGAGCCACTTGCTAAAGATAAAAGCTCTAACTCTCTAAATAGTCAGAGTCAGTTGATTGATCAGCTCCCAGATCTTGAGCCTAAATCTAAAGTCTCCTCACCCACGGAGAAAGTGTCACCTTCCTGTTTAACAAGGATTATTGAAACCAATGGACACAAAATAGAGGAAGAGGATCGAGCCCTCTTACTGCGGATTCTAGAAAGCATTGAAGATTTTGCTCAAGAATTGGTTGAATGCAAATCAGGCAGAGGCAGCCTATCCCAAGAAAAAGAGATGATGCAGATTCTACAAGAAACCTTGACAACTTCCTCCCAGGCCAATTTATCAGTCTGCAGAAGTCCTGTTGGTGATAAAGTCAAAGACACTACCTCAGTGGTTTTGATTCAGCAGACCCCAGAGGTGATCAAGGTAAGACCTAACAATCTTCAGTCCCAAGAAGTCTCCAAAGAAATGTATAATGTTTGCAAAATTTAGAAACAAAAAAATTTTGTCAGTCGTTTTATGTTCCACTAAAGCTCCTACTGTACACTAGGCATGGTCTCACTAAGTTCAGTGGAAAAAGCTAAAAAGCAAAGTCTCTATAGACTTAAGCAGATTTCTTTCAATTTCCTTCCCTTTATCTTCTTCCTAGCTCTGTGACCAAAGGAAACTTACTTGGTCTTAATATCCTCATCTGTATAATGGGAGTAATAATGATCAAGATAAGTCAGGTGAAGCGCAAGCAAGGTGCCTTACACAAAGAGTTATTTAGTATTAGTTTCACCATCCTCAACCAGTAAGCCACTCTTCACTGCATGCCTTTGTGGACTACAAGCCTGCGTAGAACTTTAAATCTAATTGTGGAAATAAAACTAACATACCAGAAAAAGTATGTGAACATATAAGCACATCTCTGAAAGTTTTGTTAGTGCAGTAGATCTTCAAAGAAGGTAAAGATTAGAGTATATGAAATATCCTTCATCATGCAAGTGAGAATGAATGTCAGTCTAGAGTTACAAGGTAGAAGTATTTTCAGAAAGCTTTGAATATACCCTGCTACTGATAGCATTACTTTTGAATAATCCAAGAAAGGAAGTTATCTGCCCATTTGTAGGTATGTATATGTGTCTTAGCCCAATAGGATTATTCTTACTCATTTTACATGTCCAACGCAATTGGTAAGAGGCTCTGCTCAACCTCGCGCAGGGACCCAGACTGATGGATGTTCCATGTTCCTACAGCTGCCCCATTGCCCCATCTGGAAGATATGGCTTAGGAGTGCACTGAAGAAGGCTAAGAAAGAAATGGAGCTTTTAGCCACCTTGTCCCACTCTTGACACAATTCCCATCTGCTCACAGCCTAGTGATTCCAAGTCTAAGAATCATATGGGAGCACATAGAATATTTGGTGAGCTCTGTCTCTACCATGTGAATACACTATATGTGTCAACATGTATGAATTCAGACATGAAGCAAAGTCAACAAAACTAGTTGTAAATAATGATAGGAATTATTAGAGGTATTTGTATTGTATAAAAAGTATGAATAAATACATGGATACATCAGGTACAGTGTTCAGAACAGTGATTAATCCATGGAAGAAGGAAGAGAGAACTGAGGAAGAATGCACAAAGCCTCAGTAATATTTAATCTGGTAATGAATCACCAGTATTTTGTCATGCCATTTTGTATATCTTTAATAAATTTTAAAACAATGGATATTAGGGATGGCATATATATGGCCCAGGTAAAAAACAAGTTGTTATTTTCACATTAATATTTTCATTAGAACAGGAAAAAATTCATATTATGATCAGATGAATAATTTTTACCTCATATTTTTTTGTGGCTGTTGTTATCTTGTTCACATTTTTAGTTACCAGTGATGCTGGTAACATATTTAAAGTATTAAATAATTTAGGTCTAAAAGATCCTCAGTTGTCCACTGAGCATTACTGTGAAATCTCTCCTGAGTCTCTTCACTCATTGATTCACAGATGGTAGTACTCTTTCGTTAACGTGGGTCAATGCTGAAGGGGAGAAACTATGTCAGCTAATTAGAAAAAAAATTTTTAATCCTTTCATGTACATAGGCAAGACTGATGTGCTTATTATTTTATAAGGAAAATACCTGTATAGTAACCAAAATGATAATAAGATCTAACAGTTCTTGTGATCTGTGGTATACAAAAATATTTAAATGTGTTATCTGTTTTCCCCATTAAAACAAAAGTCTACCTTCTCTAATGGCATATTCCAATGTTTCACAACTACTATGGCCAAAAACACTTACTGTAATACAGTGTTTTGAAATTTGTTTAGCCTTCTTGCCCCATTATCATCTGTCAGGGGGAGGGGAGGGAAACAAATTCTTCCAGAAGAAGTAGACTGCAGAAAGCAGAAAATGTGAACCTGAAGCCAAGAATAGATCCCATGCAGCATCTCTCCTGTGTGCCTGGCTGACAACTCATAAGTGGGTCACCAATCTAAGTACAGCTACCTAAAAATGGCACACTAGGCCTAAATGAGCCCCCCCGTTTTTTGACAAGTATGGACTGACTGAAATCAAAATCATATTAAGTGATTCTCCCATAGGTCTTTTAAATGAGTTCCTCACAGAACTCATTTTCTGTGAGTTCCAGCCTCATAGAATAAAATTTGATGAGATTTCTTTTTTCCCACAGAGGTACATGATTTTTTTTAATTGAGGTATAATTGACATATTAGTTGCATATACGACAACCTGATGTTTGCATACACTGAAATAATCCCAGTTAAGTCTTATTGCCATCTACTGCCATACATAGTTACAATTCTTATTACTTTGATGAGACGACTTCTTCATAGAAGTTGAAAAAATAATTCATGAAAAGCTAATTTAAAGAAACAAGCATATAAAATGTCTCAGGAAGATACTTAAGGTAAGAAAACCAAACCATCCTTCCTTGACTCAGTTGCCTCCTTACCTCTTCATTTTTTAAATCTTTTCTTTTTATGAAATACTTAAATTCAGAAGTTGGCAAATGTTTTCTATACAGGGCCAAGTAGTTAATATTATAGTCTTTGCAGGTCACAAGTTTCTGTCATATAGTCTTGTTTTTTGTTTTTTCTTTTTTAAACAGCCTTTCAATAATGTAAAACTATTCTTAGCTCTAAGTCTTAAAAAATGGGCAATGGGCCAAATTGTAGTTTGTCAACCCCTGTCTTAAACAAATAGAAAAGTATTATGAATGACAGAAAAAGGTTTTTTATTACTCACCACTTTGCTTTATCAGATCTTAATGCTTTGCTGTAGCTTTGCTTCAGATCTTTATTTTTTTCATTAATATCACCGTTTTAAAAAAAGTCACCTAAAAATAGTTGAAATCCCAAGGGTTCCCCTCCTCAGTATTCTCTCCTCTTCCAGAAGTAACCATTTCCTGAAATGTCAGTGTTTTTATCTCCTGGTCATGTTTTTATTCTTGTATACAGAGATCGAACAGAAAGTTTAGTTCAGTTCAGTCGCTCAGTAGTGTCTGACTCTTTGCAACCCCATGGACTGAGCACACCATGCTTCCCTGTCCATCACTGCAACTCCTGGAGCTTACTCAAGCCCATGTCCATCAAGTCAGTGATGTCATCCAACCATCTCATCCTCTGTTGTCCCCTTCTCCTCCCACCTTCAGTCTTTCCCAGCATCAGGGTCTTTTCCAGTGAGTCATCCCTTTACATCAGATGACCAAAGTATTGGAGTCTCAGCTTCAGCATCAGTCCTTCCAATGAATATTCAGGACTGATTTCCTTTAGGATGGACTGGTTGGATCTCCTTGCAGTCCAAGGGACTCTCAAGAGTCTTCTCCAACACCACAGTTCAAAAGCAAACAAAATCAGAGAGGTAGGTTGGGGCCAACTTACGAATGACCCTGTTTGCTATGCTAATGTGTTTCTTTCACAAAAAAGCAGCAGACTCACAGATATAGAGAACAAACTAGTGGTTGCCAGTGGGGACGGGGGAGTGGGTAAGGTCCAATATAGGCTTAGGGGAGTAAGAGGTATAAACTACTAGGTATAAAGTAAGCTACAAAGACATTTTATGCAACACAGAGAATATAGCCAGTAGTTTATAGTAACTATAAATGGAGCATAACCTTTAAAAATTGTGGATCACTGTATCATACACCTGTAACATATTATACAGCAGCTATACTTCAATTTTTTTTTTTTTAAAGAGATCATTCTAAGGGAGTGGCTAGCTAATGAAGATTTTAAAGCACAGGACTCCCACAGTATAGTTTTTATGAATAATTTTTTAAAGAATAATAAATTTTAAATTGTCTTATTTTTTTAACATTTTGAACAGTCAAAAATTTTCCAGTTGTTCAAAACATTTAAATTAAAAGACTTATGTAAGGGACATATAGGAATTGCTTTTATTTGACTTTGATGATTATCACTGAAAAGATCTACTTGACAATATTATATATCATTAATATTTTAATATGTATTTCAAAATAATTTCTCAAGAGGAATAGTATTTGTTTTCCAGAAATACATTTCAAATCTGTATTGAGAGAGGGAATCAAATAAAAATGCTAGAAAGATGTTGAGAGATTGGTACAGAGGATATCAGTCTAAATCAGGGGTGAGATGAACAGATAAAGAAGTTGTGGTACCTATACAATGGAATATTACTCAACCATAAAAAGGAATGGATTTGAGTCAGCTGAACTGAGGTGGATAAACCTAGAGCCTATTATACAGAGTGAAGTAAATCAGAAAGAAAAGCAAATATTGTATATTAGCATATATATATCGGAGAAGGCAATGGCACCCCACTCCAGTACTCTTGCCTGGAAAATCCATGGATGGAGGAGCCTGATAGGCTGCAGTCCATGGGGTCGCTAAGAGTCGGACACAACTGAGTGACTTCACTTTCACTTTTCACTTTCATGCGTTGGAGAAGGAAATGGCAACCCACTCCAGTGTTCTTGCCTGGAGAATCCCAGGGACCGGGGAGCCTGGTAGGCTGCCGTCTATGGGGCCTCACAGAGTCGGACACGACTGAAGCGACTCAGCAGCAGCAGCAGCAGCAGTACATATATATGGAATCTAGAAAAATGGTACTCATGAACCTATTTGCAGGGCAGGAATAGAGATGAAGACATAGAGAACAGGCTTATAGGCAAAGTGGGATAAGGAGAGGGTGGGATGAATTCAGACAGTAGCATTGAAATATGTATGTTACCGTATGTAAAATAGGTAACTAGTGGGAAGTTGCTATGTAGCACAGGGAGCTCAGCCCTGGTGCTGCATGACAACCTGGGGGCAGTGGGTGAGAGGCAGTTTCAAGAGGGAGGGTATACATGTGTATTTATGGCTGATTCACACTGCTGTATGGTAGAAACCAACACAACACTGTAAAGCAATTATCTTCCAATTAAAGACACAAATCAGCTTTAAACAGCTTTTAAATCAGGGGTCAGAAACCTGTGGTCTGTAGGCCGAATCTGACCTGACACCTGTGTTTGTAAATAGTTTTATTTTAGTGCAGCTACAGTCCTTCATTTCCTGTGGACTGTGACTGCTCTTGTGCCCTGTCTAAGTTGATAGTTGTAACAGAGACCTTAAAGCCTAATATACTTACTGTCTGGCCATTTATAGAAAAAGTTAGCTAATTTCCTGGTCTAGATATTATTTTGTGTAGATCAGCAAAACAGATTTTTGATAAGGTTCAGTGTGATATTTTTTTAAAGACATCAGTAGCAAAAACTACCAGTGTGGCAATCAAATAGTCAAATAGAAATAGAAAAATAAGTAAGTCCAGAGTTTCAGAATTCTTCATCATGGGTTCTTATCTACATAGCTTTCTCCCTTTTCCTCTCCAGTCATTCCCTATCTCTGACTTTTCCACTTAAAACAGATTCCTTTTCATCCCATGTCTTATTCTCTGCTCTTTTTTCCTTTCTTTGCTCATGAACACTCTCGCTGTGTCAAGTTCCATATAACTGGTCAGCAGGTGACAGGAAACAACCCTGTAGGTCCTGGAATAACAGACGTTACTCAGATAGGCCTGAAATGAGTTGAACAAAGAGAACGGTATGTTTATGTATAGAATCTTAAAAATTAAAGCAAATGAATATAACAAAACAGAAACAGACTCACAGATATAGTGGACAAACTAGTGGTTACTAGTAGGTTGAGGGGTGGGACATAGGGCAGGAAAGGGAAGGACATTAAGCAATACAAACTACTAGGTGGAAAATAAACTACAAAATATATTATACAGCATAGGGAATGCAGTCAATATTTTATAATAATTGAATGGAGTAAAATCTATAAAGTATCAAACCACTATAATGTACACCTAATGTAAAACTAATATAATATTGTAAATCAACTATACTTCAGTTTAAAAAAAAACATTGTGGAGGAGAGAAAGGGGGTGTGGCTAAGGTTTCAGAGGGTTTCATAATAACAGATGAGTGAATTACATGTCCATGAGTGTGACACGGACTTAAAATTTTTCTTAAAAACACATAGAAAAATATACTACTTTAGAAGTTCACGTAATAAATGATGTTTTAATTCTATGTTTTATTACCTTTAGCAGATGATATTACAGTAATTTTGGTCTGTTTTTAGCTTTATGGGATAATAACCTGTTGCTGTTATTCACAGGTTAAAATAATAAACCCTAGCCTCCCCTGAAAATTATTTACTTTTACTTAATTTTAGTGAAAACAAAGCCTGGGAAAAGTTTCCATTATTGCTTGTCTCCATTGAAAGAGTGGAGGGCAGGGGGGAAGGACTTGTCAATGAAAAAGGAAAATTTTAAGGTAAACAAAAAGGAAGTTTTTTTTTTTAAGCTATACTGTAATGCTTAAGTCTAGTGAAACCTTACAGATTTCACTAACTGAGGGGGCTGCTGCTGCTGCTAAGTTGCTTCAGTTGTGTCCGACTCTGTGCGACCCCATGGACTGCAGCCTACCAGGCTCCTCCATCCATGGGATTTTCCAGGCAAGAGTACTGGAGTGGATTGCTATTGCCTTCTCCGCTGAGGGGGAACGGTGTCTAAATTATTAGGAAGTTCAAATTAAAACTCTGATTTTCTAAAAAACTATTAAGAGTAAAACTGTTGTCAAAGTATTGCCAGATGTGAACTTTAGCAGGACCTATTTCAAAAATGGGATAAAGATCACTTTTATAATTGTTTAAAAATTATTAAAGAAGAAGGTATATGAATGGCTGGCACCCCATAGTCAAGCTTGTTTGGAGTGAGAAGGCCCAGAATTCACTTGGCACTTGGGGATTAGTTGACTGAATATACTACATTTTTGGTCAAGTAGACCATATACAGGGACATATAAGTTATCCAGATTTTGGATTGGTGATTTGGCAGGAGCTCCGGGCAGGAATGGCTCCATCATGAGCCTGGAAGTTTATTTCAGCATAGTTAATACATTATTATGTAAATGGAGGTTGCCAGAATGATTTAAAAAGGATAGTTTCTAATTAGCTTATGCATGTACTGTGTAGAGCACACAATTGGGGATTAAGATGAATCAGACATCATAAGCCTTTTTGGAGCCCACAATCTAGTAAAAGAGATGAGCTGTTTACTGTGATGCAGAGTGAAAAGAATGGATTCCATAGAGAGAGATGAAATGTTACAGGAGTTCAGAGGATGGAGAGAGAGATACCAGCTTGTGCAATTCAGGGAAGTTTCTCTGGAGGATATAGCATTTGGATATGCATACCCTTGTCTCATTCAGTAAATTTAAAGTCCTAAATGTTAGTGTTTTTATAGTGTTAATGGTACTAAGGTTAGAGATTTATTTATCTTATTGGCTTAGACCATTTCCGTTCTGTTCTAAGAAGTAAAAATGCACCTTAATCTTCTCCAATTCAGTTTAGTTGCTCAGTTGTGTCTGACTCTTTATGACCCCATGGACTATAGCACGCCATGCTTCCCTGTCCATCACCAACTCCCAGAGCTTTCTCAAACTCATGTCCATCAAGTCTATGATGCCATCCAACCATCTCATCCCCTGTTGACCCTTCTTCTCCCACCTTCGATCTTTCCCAGCATCAGGGTCTTTTCAAAGGAGTCAGTTCTTCACATCAGGTGGCCAAAATATTGGAGTTTAAGCTTCAGCATCAGTCCTTCCAATGAATATTCAGGACTAATTTCGTTTAGGATGGACTGGTTGGATCTCCTAGCAGTCCAAGGGACACTCAAGAGTCTTCTCCAACACCATGGTTCAAATCAGTTCTTCGGCACTCAACTTTCTTTATAGTCAAACTCTCACATTCATACATGGCTACTGGTAAAACTATAGCTTTGACTAGATGGACCTTTGTCAGCAAAGTAATGTCTCTGGTATTTATTATGCTGCCTAGGTTGGTCATAGCTTTTCTTCCCAGAGGCAAGCATCTTTTAATTTCATGGCTGCAGTCACCATCCGCAGTGATTTTGGAACCCCAAAAAATAATATCTCTCACTGTTTCCATTGTTTCCCCATCTATTTGCCATGAAGTGATGGGACTGGATGCCATGATCTTAGTTTTCTGAATGATGAGTTTTAAGCCAACTTTTTCACTCTCCTCTTTCACTTTCATCAAGAGGCTCTTTAGTTTTTCTTCATTTTCGGCCATAAGGGTGGTGTCATCGGTCGTATCCGAAGTTGTTGATATTTCTCCCAGCAATCTTGATTCCAGCTTGTGCTTCATCCAGCCCACCACTTCGCATGATATACTCTGCATATAAGTTAAATAAGCAGGGTGACAATATACAGCCTTGACATACTCCTTTCCCGATTTGGAACCAGTCTGTTGTTGCATGTCCAGTTTTAACTGTTGCTTCTTGACCTGCATACAGATTTCTCGGGAGGCAGATCAGGTTGTCTGGTATTCTATCTGTTGAAGAATTTTCCACAGTTAGTTGTGATGCACAGAGTCAAAGGCTTTGGCTTAGTAAATAAAGCAGAAGTAGATGTTTTACTAGAACTTTATTGCTTTTTTGATAATCCAGTGGATGTTGGCAATTTGATCTCTGGCTGCTCTGCTTTTTCTAAATCCAGCTTGAATATCTGGAAGTTCACAGTTCACATACTATTGAAGCCTGGTTTGGAGAATTTTCAGCATTACTTTGCTAGCATGTGAGATGAGTGTGCAATTGTGCAGTCGTTTAAACATTCCTTGGCATTGCCTTTCTTTGGGATTGGAATGAAAACTGACCTTTTCCAGTCCAGTGGCCACTGCTGAGCTTTCCAAATTTGCTGACATATTGAGTGCAGCACTTTCACAGCATTATCTTTTAGGATTTGGAATAGCTCAACTGGAATTCCATCACCTCCACTAGCTTTGTTCATAGCGATGCTTTCTAAGGCCCACTTGCCTTCACATTCCAGGATGTCTGGCTCTAGGTGAGTGATTACACCATTGTGGTTATCTGGGTCATGAAGATCTTTTTTGTATAGTTCTGTGTATTCTTGCCACCTCTTCTTAATATCTTCTGCTTCTGTTAGGTCAATACCATTTCTGTCCTTAATTGTGTCCATCTTTGCCTGAAATGTCCACTTGGTATCTCTAATTTTCTTGAAGAGATCTCTAGTCTTTCCCATTCTGTTGGTTTCCTCTATTTCTTTGCATTGATCACTGAGGAAGACTTTTGTATCTCTCCTTGCTATTCTTTGAACTCTGCATTCAAATGGGTATATCTTTCCTTTTCTGCTTTGCCTCCAGCTTCTCTTCTTTTCTCAGCTATTTGTAAGGCCTCCTCAGACAACCATTTTGCATTTTTGCATTTCTTTTTGTGGAGGATTGTCTTCATCACTGCCTCCTGTACAATGTCACGAACCTCCACCCATAGTTCTTCAGGCACTCTGTCTATCAGATCTAATCCCTTGAATCTATTTGTCACTTCCACTGTATAATCATTCAGTTCAGTTCAGTCGCTCAGTCGTGTCCGACTCTTTGTGACCCCATGAGTCACAGCACGCCAGGCCTCCCTGTCCATCACCAACTCCCGGAGTTCACTCAGACTCACGTCCATTGAGTCCATGATGCCATCCAGCCATCTCATCCTTGGTCGTCCCCTTCTTCTCCTGCCCCCAATCCCTCCCAGCATCAGGGTCTTTTCCAATGAGTCAACTCTTCCATGAGGTGGCCAAAGTACTGGAGCTTCAGTTTTAGCATCATTCCTTCCAAAGAAATCCCAGGGCTGATCTCCCTCAGAATGGACTGGTTGGATCTCCTTGCAGTCCAAGGGACTCTTCAAGAGTCTTCTCCAACACCACAGTTCAAAAGCATCAATTCTTCGGCACTCAGCCTTCTTCACAGTCCAACTCTCACATCCATACATGACCACAGGGAAAACCATAGCCTTGACTAGACGGACCTTAGTCAGCAACAGAATGTCTCTGCTTTTGAATATACTATCTAGGTTGGTCATAACTTTTCTTCCAAGGAGTAAGCGCCTTTTAATTTCATGGCTGCAGTCACCATCTGCAGTGATTTTGGAGCCCCCCAAAATAAAGTCTGACACTGTTTCTACCGTTTCTCCATCTATTTCCCATGAAGTGATGGGACCAGATGCCATGATCTTCGTTTTCTGAATGTTGAGCTCTAAGCCAACTTTTTCACTCTCCTCTTTCACTTTCAACGAGAGGCTTTTTAGCTCCTCTTCACTTTCTGCCATAAGGGTGGTGTCATCTGCATACCTGAGGTTATTGATATTTC
>SJXQ01012516.1:144121-211369 GCA_006408695.1 Aepyceros melampus
GTATTCCCATCTCTTTCAGAATTTTCCACAGTTTACTGTGATCCACACAGTCAAAGGCTTTGGCATAGTCAATAAAGCAGAAATAGATGTTTTTCTGGAACTCTCTTGCTTTTTCCATGATCCAGCGGATGTTGGCAATTTGATCTCTGGTTCCTCTGCCTTTTCTAAAACCAGCTTGAACATCAGGGAGTTCACGGTTCACGTATTGCTGAAGTCTGGCTTGGAGAATTTTGAGCATTACTTTACTAGCATGTGAGATGAGTGCAATTGTGCGGTAGTTTGAGCATTCTTTGGCATTGCCTTTCTTTGGGATTGGAATGAAAACTTCCAGTCCTGTGGCCACTACTGAGTTTTCCAAATTTGCTGGCATATTGAGTGTAGCACTTTCACAGCATCATCTTTCAGGATTTGAAACAGCTCCACTGGAATTCCATCACCTCCACTTGCTTTGTTCGTAATGATGCTTTCTAAGCCCCACTTGACCACATTCCAAGATGTCTGGCTCTAGGTAAGTGATCACACCATCATGATTATCTGGGTCATGAAGATCTTTTTTGTACAGTTCTTCCGTGTATTCTTGCCACCTCTTAATATCTTCTGCTTCTGTTAGGTCCAGACCATTTCTGTCCTTTATCGAGCCCATCTTTGCATGAAATGTACTCTTGGTATCTCTAATTTTCTTGAAGAGATCTCTAGTCTTTCCTTCTATTCTTTTCCTCTATTTCTTTGCATTGATCGCTGAAGAAGGCTTTCTTATCTCTTCTTGCTATTCTTTGGAACTCTGCATTCAGATGCTTATATCTTTCCTTTTCTCCTTTGCTTTTCGCTTCTCTTCTTTTCACAGCTATTTGTAAGGCATCCCCAGACAGCCATTTTGCTTTTTTGCATTTCTTTTCCATGGGGATGGTGTTGATCCCTGACTTCTGTACAATGTCACGAACCTCATTCCATAGTTCGTCAGGCACTCTATCTACCAGATCTAGTCCCTTAGATCTATTTCTCTCTTCCACTGTATAATCATAAGGGATTTGATTTAGGTCATACCTGAATGGTCTAGTGGTTTTCCCTACTTTCTTCAATTTAAGTCTGAATTTGGCAATAAGGAGTTCATGATCTGAACCACAGTCAACTCCTGGTCTTGTTTTTGCTGACTGTGGTTCAGCAAAAAGCTTCTCCATCTTTGGCTGCAAAGAATATAATCAATCTGATTTCGGTGTTGACCATCTGTTGATGTCCATGTGCAGATTCTTCTCTTGTGTTGTTGGAAGAGGGTGTCTGCTATGATCAATGCGTTTTCTTGGCCAAACTCTGTTAGCCTTTGCCCTGCTTCATTTTGTACTCCAAGGCCAAATTTGTTACTCCAGCTATCTCTTGACTTCCTACTTTTGCATTCCAGCCCCCTATAATGAAAAGGACATCTTCTTTGAATGTTAGTTCTAGAAGTTCTTGTAGGTCTTCATAGAACTGTTCAGCTTATACAGCATTACTGGTTGGGGCATAGACTTGGATTACCATGATGTTGAATGGTTTGCCTTGGAAAGGAACAGAGATCCTTCTGTCATTTTTGAGATTGCATCCAAGTACTGCATTCCAGACTCTTCTGTTGTTATGAGGGCTACTTCATTTTGTCTAAGGGATTCTTACCCACAATAGTAGATACAACAGTCATCTGAGTTAAATTCACCCATTCCAGTCCATTTTAGTTCGCTGATTCCTAGAGTGTCAACATTCACTCTTGCCATCTCCTGTTTGACTACTTCCAATTTACCTTGATTCACAGACCTAACATTCCAGGTTCCTATGCAGTATTGTTCTTTACAGCATTGGACTTTAGTTCCATCACCAGTCACATCCACAGCTGGGTGTTCTTTTTGCTTTGGCTCTGTCTCTTCATTCTGGAGTTGTTTCTCCACTGTTCTCCAGTAGCATATTGGGCACCTACCAAGCTACGGAATTCATCTTTCAATGTCCTATCTTTTTGCCTTTTCATACTGTTCATGGGGTCCTCAAGGCAAGAATGCTGAAGTGGTTTGCCATTCCCCTCTACAGTGGACCGTGTTTTGTCAGAACTTCCATCATGACCCATCCGTCTTGGGTGGCCCTACATGGCATGCTCATAGTTACATTGAGTTAGATAAGGCTGTGGTCCATGTTAATCTTCTCCATCTATCTTACAAATAGAAGTTATTGGTCCTTGGGGAATCCAGTAAGGGAGGCTAGATGGCTAGATCATAAATCCATTATTTCAAACCCAAGCTCTCTGGTAGTCTAATCTTGATGATTAAGAGTAAGTCAAATTGGCTTAACAGAACTCTCCTTCCTAGAGAGTATAAAAAAAAAAATCAGGCTGCTCTGCTTATCTTATTTCAAATTCTAAGTTGATAGGACTCATGCTAAT
This sequence comes from Aepyceros melampus, assembly GCA_006408695.1. Taxonomy (NCBI): domain Eukaryota; kingdom Metazoa; phylum Chordata; class Mammalia; order Artiodactyla; family Bovidae; genus Aepyceros; species Aepyceros melampus. The sequence goes on from SJXQ01012516.1 coordinate 146,520, forward strand.
AAAGTAAAGGGTTAGATGGATAGTTCCCATTGTTTTTTGCAGGTTTTAAGTCACACTTTAAGCAGATAGTCTTATCTGACAGCCTGATTCATATCTTATCTTCTCTTTTACCACTTCAGGCTCCAAAATTACAATCTCCAGCTCCCAAACCTATACCTAATAAAGATGAAATATTAAAGTAAGCACATGCAGAGAGATTTATGAGTCCCTCTCAAGTTTCTTTGCCTGGCACTATCCTCCATTGGCCTTTATTTAACAAATGATAGCATTAAATAAGTATTTATTGAATGAATAAATAAGTGAATGAATAATCAAATGAAGGGATTTTTGCTTGTCTGGTTTGCCTGCTTCTCAAGTAGAAACTGTGCTCTCTTTCCTGAAGGCCATCTCTTTCCTGGCCCTTGGCTTCTCAAGGATACGTGCAAAAGGACCTGACAACTGGTTCCCTACTAGGACTTGAGGCTTGTGCCTCAGCAAGACTCAGATCTCACCCAGACCTGTAGCCTGTTACTTCCTCTAGCTTGTAACACCTAAAAACCTATGGAGTTCTGGGGAAAATCCCATCACCTCCCCTGACAAGAGAGAAGAACCCCATTAAGAGTATAGATCATTTTACCTTATCAGAGGATGAAAGTCTCTTGATTATAGACTATAGGCATTTTGAGTGGGTGCTCTCTATTTACCACTTCACCTTCAGCCCTATTGTAGTGCCTCCACATATGAGCTGTTTATTGAAATCCTGAAAATTCCTTTTCCCCATCTTAGAAGTCGCACCTTCATCCCAACAGATTTAGCTTGGAAAAGAACTTTTCTGGCCACTTACCTTCAGTATAGCACTTGTTTTTTGTTTGTTTTTGGATGCCCAAGAGGGTCAGAGAAATAAGGTGGGTAGGATTTGTATCGTTACTAGAACTTACTTTGTTTCTTTCTGACCCTGATCAGTAATATGTGTCTCAGATATCATTCCAGGGGGAACCAAGAGCCTTCCTAGGTTAATGATCTAATATTATGAGTCTTTTCAAAGTTTAGATTTTATATTGTATAATTTCATATATGTTTAAATGTAGAATAATTATGAAAATGAAATTATAGAAGAACACACTTTTGGAATCTTATTAAAAGCTTCTTCTGCAGCATTCTTCTTTTACTTGCCAGGTTTGTATCCATACCTTCATTAAGATTGAGCAGTCATATCATTGAGGGAAAATGTTTCTTCTCCCTCAGCTTTAGGTGTTGACGGTTTCTTGGGTTCAGTGCTGCAAATATTTGAATAGAAATCAAAGCACTCACCAATACAGCAAAAAACTATTCTCCCTTCTACTTCATTTAACCACCACAGAGATTAATAAAAGTAAAGGGATCTGGCTAGTGGCACATATAAATTTGTAGGATGAGTTCAACAGGTATTTCTGTTCCACCTTTAATGTCTTCTGAGATCAGGTCCTGCTGCATCTCCATCCTTTCTAATTATTCACATCAATTGTCAAGATAAAGATATAAATTGTAAAACAAATATACCAATGTGATCCCTTTTTGTAATTAGTATGTTTATGTGTATGCAAAAAATTGGGGGGTAAATGCACTCTAAATTACACATGTTCTTGGAGAAGTAAGACTGAGACCCATATTCCTGATATGTATAGCCCTCCCCAGCCTCCAAAACAGAAGTGAAAGGAGCTCCCAGAACTCAGATTGTTTCTGGTCAGCCTGTGGTTCCCTCATGGACCTACCCAGCACACAGCTTCAATATTCTCTGCCTTAAGATCAGGACTAATCTAATAGCCCATCATCCCGGTTTACACCAGTCACCACAGAAGTCTAGGAGTTCACATAACCACTCACCTCCTCACTCTACTCTTGTATATCCCGTTTCTGAGTCCAGCCCTGAATCTTTCACTGTGCCCTCTTGATCATTCACTGGCAAAATGTCCTAGGTCATCAAACTCTTCTAAACATTCCCTTTACCCTCTTGTTCTATCTGAAACCCATCTCTCCCTAAGGGTGTATGCTAAGTTGCTTCCGTGGTGTCCGACTCTCTGTGGACCCATGGACTGTAACCCGCCAGACTCCTCTGTCCATGGGATTCTTCAGGCAAGAATACTAGAATGGGTTGCCGTGCCCTCCTCCAGGGGATCTTTCTGACCCAAGGACTGAACTCCTGCATCTCCTAAGTCTCCTGCATTGGCAGGCAGGTTCTTTACCGCTGGCACCACCTGGGAAGCCCAGGGGTACTATAGCCGTGTGAAATGGTGACTCTTTTTTCCCACTCCACCCCGTCTCACTGGATCTGGAGGAAGCAGTAAATGTTCTTGCATTTCATTGCAACTTCCAGAGTATTATTTTTCCCACTTCTCTGAAACTACCATCCCCCAGCTTTGAGCTAATGTCATCAGACTCACTACCCACCATGCTTAGTTGCTCAGTCGTATCTGACTCTTTGCGACCCCATGGACTGTAGCACACCAGGCTCCTCTGTCCACGGGATTTTCCAGGCAAGAATCTGGAGTGGGTTGACATGCCCTCCTCCAGGGGACCTTCCCAGCCCAGGGCTCAAACCCAGGTCTCCAGCATTGCAGGGAAATTCTTTACCAGCTGAGCCACAAGGGAAGCCCTACCCTTCCTTCATTGTAGTCATCTGCCAACCCCAGGTCCCTTCCTTGATGATTTTAGCTCCTGGCTGTTTGACACTTTTCGATACTACTTGCCAAGATTCTCGTGAGTTTTCAGTAGATGAGGCGTCAATCCATGAGCTTCTCAGTTCTTTGATCTCTCCTCCAGTGAGCTTGTCGTCTGCCCCTCTTTAGCGAGTCATTCTCTGGTCTTGTTTTTATGTCAGTGGCTTTAGAAGTGTAGTTCCCAACTAACAGCATTAGCATCACCTGGGAACTGGATAGAAATACCTATTCTCAGGCCCCAGCCCTTTTCTCCCCTGCAGTCATCAGTTTTTTCGCTTTGATCATTCCACCAGCTGATAAACATGCACAGTTCTCCCCTCTTTAAAACCAGGCATTCAAAAGACACTTTGGCATGCAGGAGATACAGCTCCATCAGCTATTGTATTTGCAACGTAAAGATCATCCCTAGGGTCCTTGACCATCAATTCTAGCCTTGTCTCTTGACATCTCTTAATTCACCCCAAATTACTGAGAAACCATACACATGCACACCCCCCACAAAGACTAGGGGGCAAGGTATTTTACAGTACTGCCACTGTGCATTCACTGATATTCAACATGGCAGTATCAGTGGATTAGAAACCCTCTATTCCTTCTAACTTAACTTGTCTGACATATTTATGAGCCCAAAATGAATTTCTTATGCTCTATAATGAGCAGTCTCTACTTGAAGTAATTACTGAGGAAGAAGAAAGACAGACTAAGAAGTACAGTACTCTAGGAACCAGAAGTTGTAGAGATCCAAGAATTATCATATGTAATAATTTTAGGTTCTTCATTATCTCTCCCTGCCCCAGATCCCAGAAGAACATCTGCTCCCAAGTGTTAGGAACACTGAGAGGTAAAAATACTAGATTTGTGGGTTCTTTCTCTTACGTGTCATGGAATGTGTTCCTATCATTTCAATACAGTTGAAGCAAGACACAGAAATGCTTATTAGATCTGCTGCTGTTTTTCTGCAACCAGTGAAGTTAAGGCTAGAGGAGCAAAGAAACCATAGATCACCACAACCACCCAGCCTCTATTCCCTACTCCCAGCTTCATTACTTAAGAGTAAAATAATGTTACTGGCAAAATAGAGCAAGCATTAAATAAATAATGCAAAGACACCAAGTTGGAGCATAAATGAGGATATAAAAATTTAGGATTAAGAGTAACTAATTGACTTACAATCAGTTTTCTCTGTTAAAGCTTTATGATATTTTAAGCGAAGTCTGTGATTCCAGGTTATTATACCTTTTTTTTTTAATTAATAACTGCTTTGCCAGTTAGAGCCAAGATGAGAAAGACTTTTTAAAATTGAAATATAGTAGTATAACATTTACCCTTTTAAAAGTGCCTAATTCAATATGTACAGTTGAGTTCCTTTGCTGTCCACCTGAAACCTATCACAGCATTGTTAATTGGCCATACTCCAATACAAAAATTAAAAGTTAAAAAAATAAAGTGCCTAATTAAGAATCACTACACTGTACACCTGTAACATATAATATTGTACATCAGCTGAACCTCAGTTAAAACAACTGTATGCCCTGTCATGTTTACTGTGTCACTTTATGTTTATACATTAATAAAATACAACCACACAAGTGTGGTTGTAGGGAATAGAGTAGGGAATAGAGGCTGGGTGGTTGTGGTGATCTATGGTTTCTTTGCTCCTCTAGCCTTAACTTCACTGGTTGCAGAAAAACAGCAGCAGATCTAATAAGCATTTCTGTGTCTTGCTTCAACTGTATCGAAATGATAGGAACACATTCCATGACCCGTAAGAGAAAGAACCCACAAATCTAGTATTTTTACCTCTCAGTGTTCCTAACACTTGGGAGCAGATGTTCTTCTGGGATCTGGGGCAGGGAAAGATAATGAACCTAAAATTATTACATATGATAATTCTTGGATCTCTACAACTTCTGGTTCCTAGAGTACTGTACTTCTTAGTCTGCCTTTCTTCTTCCTCAGTAATTACTTCAAGTAGAGACTGCTCATAGGTTTTTAGTATATTCAACAAGATTTTGTAACCATCAGCACTAATTCCAGAACATTTTCATCACTTCACAAAAAATCTATTCATTAGCAGTCACTCCCCTTGCCCCCAGCCACCAGCCCCTGCAATCACTAATCTTTCCATCTCTATGAATTCTGCCTATTTTGGACATTTCATGTAAATGGAATCATACAATATGTGGTCTTTTGTGTCTGGCTTCTTTCACTTAGCAAATGCTTTAAAGGTTTATCATGTAGTATGTGTCAGTATTTCATTCCTTTTTATGGTTAAATAATGTCCCATTGTAGGAATACACCACATTCTGTTTATCCATCAGTCAACTGATGGCCATTTGGGTGTTTCCACTTTTTGGCTACTGTGAATAACACTACTATGAACATTCACATATAAGTTTTCATGTAGACAGAAAGGCTTTTGATTTAGCCTTTTCAAGTTTTTTGAAACAGTCAGCTTCCTTTTTAAAATCAGAAGTACCTTCTTCATGTAGCAGAACTTCCTCTATAATATGTAACTTTTTTTCTCCTGTAGCATCTTAAGAGCAAAATCTTTTGATGTGAATTTAGAGTGACTCTGCTGCTTTCTGGACCTGGTTCTGATCTTCACCTCAACACAGGTCCTCACAGCTGAGCTGATTCCCAGGCTTGCTGTGCTTCACGCAGATGTTGATGGCTTTGCTGCATTGTTTATTCCAACCAGGTCTTAACTCTGAGACCTTGGTGGATGCTGATCTCTCAGTTTCCAAAGTCATCTTCATTTGAGGCTGCTCTGACTTTACATGTTGGTTTGTAAAATAAAAGCTAGACTTATTTTAGGACAAAATGTTGCATACACAACATTAACTGTTTAGCAGTTTTATATAATTCAAAATAAGTGATTTACATCTTCAGCAGGTATTCAAAATTTTCTCTATCTTGTGTAATCAACCCATTTTTCTTTTCTTAAAACATCCCATAGAACTGGTGGGGAAGGGCAAAGAGTTGTGAAAGGATTTGGAAAGCTCTGGAAAATCCATCCTGAATTTCAAACTAAACTTCAAAAAGTGAATTCTACAAAAACAGAATATGTCGGTGTCATATACAATTTTATCCTCTGTCTCCTCCCACTGTCACCTTCCTTTAGGATGCAGCTCTTTCTGGACTCACTCCTCAGTTCTGCAGGTCATTTCAGGACATGATGAAGGAATATCTTTTCTCACTTGATATACTGGATATACTTGATATACTGGAGGCTACCCTAAAACAATTCTTTAGTTTTTAGGGTCATTTCAGAGAGACCAGCCTCTCTTCTGTGTACCCCTGCCAGGGAGCCTGTAAAACCCTGTAACTCAAGAACCCACCACCAAACTTGTTTTCTTTGAGAAAGGTTATCCTCCTTACTCAAGCATGTTTGCTCTGGGAGAACATATATAGAATGATAATTCAGGAAAGGAACCCCAGTTGAGGCAGCTGGATCTTGAGGTAGCACCTGATCTATCCCAGTCATTCTCACAACAAGAGAGCACCAGTCTTTCTCATCGTCGAGTCAGCACAGCTGCCCTGAAGACCCAGGTTGGGCCTGTGGTCCAGACAGGACAACATGGCTCTTCAGGCAGTGTATGCACATGAATGATCTGCAGGCCAAAAAAGAGATGCAGGTTGCTGTGCAGGAGACACCTACTGTTGGCTTGCTGTCTTGTTATGAGAGACTTCATGTATGCTGCAGAGGGCAGGAGAGAATATCTCATGGTTTATTCCAGAAGGACACTGGGAAGACCCTTACAGTCCACTCTTTCCATTATAACTGCCCAGCTTTCCATCTTTTCAAGCTGAATTTATAAACTATAGTTTTCTCTTCTTCCTCATTCTGTTTAGTCCCTCCAGGGAAACCTGTCACCTAGAAACAGCTTTTCCCTTCTAGCACCCGGCCTCGAGGGTTGTATACTTTTCTCTGTGATCAAAATAGAGAATAGAGTAGATTATAGGCTGTGTTTGAATTAACAGTGAAATTCCTTATGTTTGACCTTTTCCCAGTAAAGAAGAGGTCACTCTAAAACCCATGTTCTTTGCTGCTGTGTTCTAGTTATCATATACTTCTTGAAACCAGCTCACGTTCTCAGATTCTTTCTAGAACCAAGCAGGTATACTTACATAGAAACACAAGTAAATAAGTAAAGGCAAATAAATTTCAAAATAGTCTTTCTCTATCAGTAACTCATTGCCACAGACCATTTCTTCCCTAACTCCCTTTAGGGGACCTGGCCTTTTCTCCCCTCTGAATTTTTGGGAAAGCACTTGGATAAATAAAAACTTAGAGCTTATTTCACCATCAAAAGATGTGGAGAAATGTTTTCTTCTTGCCTAAGAGGGATAGCAGGACAGGCGTTTAACCACTGTTCTGACTTTGAAACTCAAAAGATTATGAGAAGTAAATGAAATGAAAGTATTCATTGTCCTTTGCTCTAAACTGAGATTGTGCTAGGTGCAATGAAGAAAGGACCACTCCTTTATCTTCATATCCTCAGTACTCAGCAAAGTAACTGCATATAAAAAGCATCAGAAAAATATTTGTTGAATGATTGAGTGACTTTAAAATTGACCATACCCTTGACAGTTTAGACACTGCTGGAAAATATTGTCAGATTATAAAATATTACAGTGGAAGCCCATTTACCTGAACATGATTGGGTTATGGGTAGTTACTCAGTAGGACATCATAAACCCTATGTATTCTGTAAAATGTGTATGTTAAGCATTTTAACTCAGACATCAAGTATTCAGATCTTTTAATGTAGTGCCAAAGTCTTTGAAAATAAGTGTCATAGCTGGAAATTGAAATTTCATGACATCTTTCTTTAATAAATCATACTTAGTACAGTTGTTCCCTTATTTCCAGGAACTTGAGTCAGCAGTAAAACAGTTTGAATGTAGATACATTCTAGATTTTAATGTTTTTTCTTTCATTGCACCAATTTAATTTCACAGTGACAAAATTTCAGTAGTTTTTTGCCTTTACTACTACTACTTTACTACTTTAGAATCTTCCCCTCGATTCTAAAAATATCAACCATTTTCCCACACTCATTAGTTTATGAATTGAATAATTACTGTGAAAAGTACAACCAGTATAAACAAGTGGGAATGAGTACAGCTAGCTCTTAGTAAGCATTAAACTCAGCTACTGATAAGACACAGAGAGCATAACAGAAGCTAAACTATTAGCCATGAATCAGTGTGTCCAGGGCATTGGTGGTTTTCTTTTATAGATGAAATGGAGAGAGAGCATTGGCTCATCCAGAGAATAAATGGAATCATTCAAGAAAGATTCTACAGTATTTTATTAAGAGAATTGCAATAAGGGGGCTTAAATAGGTAATCCTTTATGAAATAGGTAAAATTTGAGTTGAATTTTGAAGGGTGGTTAATGTGTATATAATTTGAGAAGGAGTGTTCTCAGGAAGGGGATGAAAAGTCACCCCCAAAAGCCAGAGGTTGATATTGGGAAGGGGAGAAATACAGCAAAGATGTGATTTAATTGAAAAAGCATTATTTCACAAGTCTAAAAACCCAGTTGCATTCATAACAAACTTATTAAATGTTTTAATTTGGAGGTAAATAATGAAGGAGGAATTAGAGTATTACAAACAAGAGTGTAGGGGAAGCCTCCTAGCTCAAAGAGTCAACCTGAAATGAGGAAAATTGGGGGGACAAAGGAGAGGCCCAGGTTAAAGCATTAGCCCAGTGCTTTCAGTGTAATCCTCTTTGAATCAGAATATATACTAAAAACTGTCAGGTAAGATTTTGTACGAGTGGAGAATTCTACAGCTTAAGAATTTTGAAAATTATGGATTTAGATATATACGCCAAATATACATGTTACAAAATGTTGTCAAAACTGAAGAATTTAATTCCCAATAATTAGACAAAGGTTCAGCTAAAGAGAATCATAAGCTCTTTTTGATTTAGGGGGTTTATTTGATAATATTTGATTTATACTTTCAATTAGTAGAAAATCAATATGGATTTAAATATGGGTGATTGAAAATAAATATTGAATTCTGAATATTAAATATGAGTGAGTACTTGATTCACTTGTAAATAAGACAGCTATTCAATATATGATAAAATAATAGAATATTTTTAAAATCTGAGAATTCTTCAAAACTTCTTAAGAAAAACAAGTCTCACAAATTCAAGATCTGTTATGTCATTGCTGGTGATCATCTTTCGTACCTTTATTATAATCAAATTTCATTCACTTCTCTGCATCTAAATCTGCTTTCTTTTGGAATCCTGTCATTTTCTTTGACAATAAATTTTCAAATGTATCCAGATTCAGAATCACTTCAGAAAAGTGTATTTGATCACTAAGATAGTCTTCTGCAAACAAACCAAAAAAAGTTTTTTAATTTTAAAATCTGAGACTTAACAAATCTCTTTGTATATTCCCATTTGAGGATAAAAGTGTTTTTCTCCATATATCCTGTGGATATATCTAGAAGGTGTTGGATATTTGCTTCCCTTCTAATAAGGAAATTTTTTAAAGTTAAAATGATAGTTTCACATTTGAAGTGCAGCATGGTTTGGTTTTTTTTGGTCGTAAAATATTAAGTAACAAAATCAAAAATCCTCTACATATTCTCTTCTAGCTTGAGCAGGAACTGTTTTATGTGGGTTGACACCTCATATACTCTTGAGTTTAAGAAGTTAGCTTTATCTGAGAAGTCACTATTTTTAGGTCCAGCTGTAATGTTTCTAACTTTGGTGTGCAGAGTAGTGGGTGCTTCCTTTCCCAGAAGGCTGTGTATTCTCTACATGGGCAGGTCAATTTGACATAAGGCTACCTACGTGGAGCAGCAGGCCCGTTGCAGCCCATTTCTTACTTGAAAATTATGAGCAGGTCTTGGGAGCCACAGGCTTTACTTGGGAACCAGCTGCATGTCAGTACAAGCATGGATTGTGGTCCCTGGAGGCTGGGAGAGCACAATGCTTGAACTTAATTTTTTTGGGAGATAAAGAAGAAAAAAATACCTTCTACCTGACAAGATTGACACCGTATAAAATCTGACTATCTTCAGAAGTGTGCTGGACAGTTGCTAAGTAAACATCCACTTTTCAGAGATGATGATCAAGGAAACATCTCTACGAAGGGACCCGGATTTAAGGGGAGAGTTAGCTTTCCTGGCAAGGGGCTGTGATTTTGTTCTCCCGTCACGGTTTAAGAAGCGGCTGAAGTCATTCAGCAGACACAGGTTTGAAACTTGGGTGTTTCTTTTAAAATATTTTTATTACTAATAAAACCACCCAGTGAACTAACTTACAAATAATTTTACAGCTCACTTGATATTAGATCAAGGAATTAATCTGTGTCCTCTATTCAGCTATTTCCAGAAAGCTATTTGTAGAGAGATTCCAACAGGTTTAAAAATAGACCTTCTGGACCTGAAGTACAGTACTCACATTTTTCTCTTGTAGAGAGAGAATCCAGTTTTAGAGACAATAAATACAACTTAACAAATATTTTGTAATTTAGAATTTTTCATAAAAATATCTTTGAGAAATTAGAATTTCCATTTAAAAGCCTGTTTGCACTTTGAATCAGTAGACTAAATTTGTTTTAACATGCATACATCTGTCATTAATCTTTTTTAAAAAGGAATATTGATCCTAATAATCATGGTTTTTTGAAAAGACTATTTTTACATATATCAGCAGTTGTGTGTGTATGATATGCTGTATATAGGTAATAAAGCATGGCAGTTACTTCTGGGTTGTGAAAGAATGTCTTCCCTCAGCTGTGAGGTTGAGTCATTTCTGTCTGCAGAGACCATGCTTGCTTGCTCACAACCATAGGGCTAGTATCTCATTAAACAAGTTGCCTAGCATTGAATACAGTACAAATTGTGAGCCATATCATGACGGACATCCAGAATCCAGCAAGAAACCACAGTTTCATAGTTATTCTGACCTACAGTAATTTCAAATTATTTGACTGAACCATGTGAAATTGCTTTTTTAAAAACAGGTGAAAAATGGTCAAATATTGGAACTGCTACAATAACATCATAGCGTTAGGGTACTGTTCAGAATGTCTATTTAAATGATACTGTAAGGTTACGGAGAGCTGAGATACTTTGCACAGCTAATTCTCTTTATCTCTTTTAATTCTCTTGTAATCCTAGATTTGAATGAAAAAGTTTTATCAAAGTGGGCAGATGCTAAACTTAGTAAATCTGACAAACTTTATATTACTGTTTTATCTATAATGTTGTAAAGTGTCAGTTTTATTAAACTCCTTTAAGGTTTAAATTATACCTCTCCTATTGAACTCAGTGAAAAGTAAATCAGTATACCTGAAAAGTTCATAATAAATGCATTCTTTTTCTTTCCCCTTTAAATATTAACATCAGTTTTATTAAATATGGGATTACACAGTGAATTAATAAATACTTGGCTATTAGTGAACTGCTCTATGTTAAGTACACTGAGGAAAGCAAGGTAGGCTATTATATAATTGAATATTTTCCTATTCAAATTAAAACTTTGACAGGTAGCCTGGGTTTGTTCTGAATGTCACTTACTTCTGTCAGAGCAAAAGCAAAAACAATGAAAGGCTTGCTCTAAACCTTCTCCAGTAGTGTCTGTTCACTAGACTATTGAGTTTCATCTCCATTGGGACTGTGGCCTTAATCCTGTGGTCATAACTGCCCTGAAGTTATCCATAACTGCCCTGGCTGTCATACTATGGGCAACATTTTGGGGAAACAAAAAAGACTTTTGACAATTGTATGCTTGTAGTCTCACAAATCTCTTTAGAATTTTAGAATAATAGAAAGGAAATGACAATACAAATGACCTAAGTAAAGCTGCTGAAGAATTATATGCCTTATTTTAGAAATTTAAGAATGGTTTCTTCTGTTATTGATTCATAGGACCGTGTAATAATAGTTGTGGGTTTAGCACCAAGGCAGAGAGAAATATTACTTAGAATTGATTATCAGTTTGTTGACTTGAAAGTAGTGTGTAAACTTTAAATTGCCTTACAAGTGTAAATTATTATTTTATTTGTTATTGAAGCTGAAAGACCATGCCACGTTATGTTTAATCTTTTGAGAACCCCATCCTTTGGCATCTTTGAGCCGTTTCCCTGTGTTACATCCTGTAATTTCCTTTAATCCTCCCAACAACCTTCCAAGAAAATGGGTTATAATCTGTTTTATTACTGAAATTCTGAAAGGTTAAGTAACTGTCCTGAGGTCACAGAGCTAGTAACCCATCACTGTCTTTGTTAAGTTTTTCGTATTTCATTGGCATCACTTCCCTCTGCCACTTCTTCCTTGACTATTGCTTTATATGGGTGATATCCTTGTACTGCAGCAAAGGCTTGGTGTGACAACTGACCTTCATATCCTTAATAGTGTTAATATATGAGCAGACTCTACTCTGTGTTAATGTCAGATATTAACATGAAAAATGGGCCATGTTTAACAAAAGTAGGAGAGTAAATCATATTTACCACATATTTATGTGAGTGAAGCCTATCTTCCTGTAATACTCATGCTTTTCAAAGGTAGCTAAAAATTTTACCCTGAATTTAAAAATCATAAGTCCATATGTCAGAAGGGAATATGGCATTCAGATCTGCTTTGTACTGATAAACCATTGTTCAGACTTTAGGAATGGCATTAGGATATAGTTTAAGAAAGATGAACAGTGGAGTAATATTTTGAGTTCACAGGGAATTGAGATAAATTCAGCTAGTCAACAGTCATATCCATTTTTCATACTTTATGTAGCATCTAATAGTACCATGGTCATGAGCTTTGATAGATAAGTTGGTCAAAATTAAGAATAGCAACTGATCTCTGAAAATCTTCATGAAATCTTTTTTGCTTTTTCTGCTAGGAATCTCAGAACTAAATTTAGTCTTCATTGGTAAACTAAACTTCTACCTGAATAGTAATGTATCTCCCCTCCCCTTTCCCTAAATCATGAATAATCTTAGTCTCCCCATTGCCCCCCACTTTTTTTATACTGTCCTTTCTGTGTCTCTTTATGGTTTACCACATCAAATTCTTTTTGGGGAAAGGGATGATATAAATGATTAATGAATTAATAAACTGTAAAGAGGGTTTGGCCCTGGTGAAGTTAATGACCATAATCTTTGCCTATTGGGGTCTACCAGGAATGAGAGAAACGTGCATCGCAGAAAAGATGGCATGCCCCTGGCTGAAAGCAAATCAGCCTGGGAGAAGATATTCTAAAACTAAAATGCTTTAATTTTTTTAACAAGGACTTTCTCTGTCAGGCACTTGTAATGATTCTACCTAGATAAAGCCAACCCAAGGAAGAAGGTAGAAGGACCCCCACACACAATATATTTTAGATCTACATATTTAAAGAGAACTCATTCTGTCTCCCTGTTGAAGGACAGATGAAAATGTACAGAAAGACCAAAAACAGTCTCCAAGAAGAATTTACTAATCCAGGTCCAACAGACTGAGAATTCACCTAGAGATCCTTAATATGTCAGCTGACATCACTCTTCCACATCACTCATAGAAAACATAGCATAGGATTTTTTAAGCACAGATCTGTGTAAATTCAGGTATTGGCAAATAAGTAATGTATTGATTGATTCAGTGTAGAAAAGCATTCCCTCAGAGCATGCCTGCCCCCTCGAGTAGAGTGCGCTCTTCATCTGTACTGCTTCTAATTGTGTTTCTTTTTAATATTTAACTTCCTATTACTGGTGACGATTTTCTAGTAATACATACTGTTTAGAATTTTTGTGTCTCATATTTTCCCTACAGATTCAAAATAAACCAGAAAAGAAACCTGGAACACCACTTCCACCTCCAGCCCCCTTCCCAAGTAGTCCCCGACCTCCCTCCCCTGTTCCTCACGTGAATAATGTTGTGAGTGCAACCTTATCCATCAACATTCCACGGTTCTACTTTCCCGAAGGGCTCCCCGATGCCTGCAGCAATCATGAACAAACGCTAAGCAGAATTGAAGCTGCTTTCATGGATATTGAAGATCAGAAAGCAGACGTTTATGAAATGGGAAAAATTGCAAAGGTAATGTAACTACTAAATGATGGATAATCTCCCTTTCTCTAGCTATCCCAATCTCCCTCTCTTTCCTGCCTCCTTGATCTCTATTTTTAAGCATGCATAAGAGGTTTTTTTCCCACATTGAAAAAAATATATTTGATACTGATGTATTAGCTGTGGTACAATTTGAAAAACACCTAGTGGTCTCCCAGTCCAACCTCCCATTTAATATAGGAATTTCATTCATAGCATCACCAAAACATAAATTTCTGCTTGAGTGCCTTCAGTGACAGGAGACTCACTCCCTTGCCAAGCAGCCTGTTACATCATTAAATAGCTTTACTTGTTAGAAAAAAATCCCCTTGTTGAATACAAATCTCTTTTTTCATTCTCATTCGTTGATCATAATTCCTTGCCCTGAAGCCAGGCAAGGAACTATTAGGCCAACTCAGTGCTGGGATTCTTCTCAGAAATAGATGGATTTATTATTGCAAGTCTTTGATACTTTTCAATACATCCAGCTGCTTCTAATTTAAGCTTTTAGTCCCTAACCCTTGGACTACTGTAGCACCTTCGGTAACTGGATTCTACACTTCCAGCCTCCTCCTAGAACAGTTAATACTGAGCATAAGCACCAGTTTATATTTGATCATGTCATTCCCCAGCTCAGCAAAATGCAAGGATTCCTACCATCTATAGCAGCAGTCCCCAACCTGTTTGGCACCAGTGACTGGTTTCATACAGAAGCCAATTTTTCCATGGACCAAGGGGATGAGGGAGGGATGGTTTAGGCAGGAACGCAGTGGTGGGGAGCCGCAGATGAAACTTCGCCCGCCTGCTGCTCACTGCCTGCTGTGCAGCCCAGTTCCTAACAGGCTAAGGACCAGCACCAGGGTCTGGGGACCCCTGGACTAGAGGAGTGCTTTGTTTCGTCTGGGTTCTGTTTTGATCATGCACGTACACTATTCTGAAGAGTCAGATCCAGCCTCAGGATTTAGCTGTGCTTCAGGAGGCAGGGGTTAGCAGGGTAAGGGCTGCATTGTGGACAAGGAGACAGCAAGGGGAGTTGCCGAGGCCCCATGCACCCTTCTACTCGGAACACTACCTCTGTCTTCAGGAAGCATATTTAAAAGCTTGAAAACTACCACTTTTGAAGATAAAATCCAAACTACTATTCCCTGTATCTGCCTGACCACCTGCACCTGACTCTGCATCTGGACTTTCATGCTTCTCCCCTCCAAAATGGACTTCTACCCTCCACTGCCACATCACCATACTCTAAGGCCCTGCCCGTCATGCCCCCTCTGCTTTCCTACTTCTAACCCTAGAACATTTGTTACTGCTGTTAATTTGTAAGTAGAGTGATTTTCAAGGAAATGAAAAAGAATTCTTTATTTTTTTTACTCCTTTTTTCATCATCCCCCAGTCTTGCTTTCTTGTTGACACCTTACGTGTTTCTAGTGAAAAACAAACTCTTTAATCCTAGAAATAAGATCTCACCTGTTTCCACTCTATTGTAACATGAGGAAACTGATATCCCACAAGTATGTACCTGAGGTCACAGTTTGTACATGTCAGGAGACATGTCCTCTGACTCCTGCATCATGCTGTTTCTACCTTATCTCCCCTGAAGTGGGCTAATGTAAAATTAGCTACTTCTACTAAGCAGTATCCACTCAAATAAATTATAAGTTCTTTCAGGGCATTTGCAATTTTTTACCCCAAGCTTTATTATGAATCAAGGTGGTAAATTATCTGAATGGGCTGGAATGTTGAACCTAAATCCAAGAGAGAGAATTTAGCAGAGATGAATGAAATCTGCATTTGGAGATAACATGTTAATCACATAAATTCCAAACAGGTTATGTCTAACATGGCAACAGTTTGCGTAAGAGAGACAGGAGGCTTCATGGACAAGTTTGAGCAAGCAGGAGAAACTGCAGATTGAGCACCGTGGTAGTTCCCTCGTGCTCTGCCGGGCTCCCCACCTCTGGAGAGCCAATCCAAGGGATCAGTGCCTCACTGTCAGAGACCTGCAGCCAGCTCTGTCTTGAAGGTCTCAGGTCAACCTTCCTCCTCTTGAATATTCCCAGCCCCTGCCTGAGGAGCTTTCCTGCATGCTGCCTCCACCCTCCTGCTCTGGCACTCCCACCTGGCTCCTGGTAGCCCTCCCTGCCTGTGGCTCAGCAGCCCACCAGCACTCCACAGTGAATGCACAGTGAGAAGACAGCAGGGAGCTGACCACGAGGACTCCACGTGGTCACAGGGAATGTAGGAGAGAGTGTAGTCAGGTCAGGGAAGGGGTTGGTGCTGGGAGTCAAAGGGAGGACTTTCCTGTTCACAGACAGTGGGGAATCTATCTGTAGGTGGCATCAGGAAAAACTGCCAGTACAGCTGACAACATAGAGAAGTTTAAAAAGAGAAAACTGGGGCTTCCCTGGTGGCTTAGGGGTAAAGAATCCACCTGCCAATATACAGGTTCTATCCCTGATCCGGGAAGATCCCACGTGCTGCAGAGCAGCTAAGCCTGTGTGCCAAAACTATTTAGCCTTTGCTCGAGACCCTGAGAGACACAACTGTTGAAACCACATGCCCTATAGCCCATGCTCACAACAGGAGAACCTACCACAATGAGAGAAGCCTGTGCACCGCAACTAGAGAGTAGCCCCTGCTCGCAGCAACAAAGACCCAGCACAGCCAAAGATAAATTTTTTAATTATAAAAAAAGATAGAAAACTTGTTTAGCCATAGTAACAGTCATTTACATAATAATTTACTGTTTATACCAAATTACCATGTGGCACAATAGTCAGTATACACATACATATCTGATTAACTTGTCTGAATTGTGCTTGATTGTAGTCCTAAATTCCATTCAGGGGTGCCAAGCATTTGTGTTCATTTCCCTCAGACCTTAATTGTCAGTTTAGGTAGCAAAGTGGAGAAGGCCATGGCACCCCACTCCAGTACTCTTGCCTGGAAAATCCCATGGATGGAGGAGCCTGGGGGGCTGCAGTCCATGGGGTCGCGAAGAGTCGGACACGACTGAGTGACTTCACTTTCCCTTTTCACTTTCATGCATTGGAGAAGGAAATGGCAACCCACTCCAGTGTTCTTGCCTGGAGAATCCCAGGGACAGGGGAGCCTGGTGGGCTGCCGTCTGTGGGGTCGCACAGAGTCAGACACGACTGAAGCGACTTAGCAGCAGCAGCAGCAGCAGGTAGCAAAGTGAACTAACATTGCAGGTAAGATGAGGATGTGTGTATGATGACCTCACAAGTACTATATTAGCTCATTTTATTGGATTTTATCTCTTTGTTCTTAAAATCATTTATTTAAAAAATTCATTTAATCATGTCTTCCAGTTCGCTAGTTCCATGTAATCCAACTTTTTCTCGGCTATGGCCAGTCTGTTAGGACTCACTACACCAGCCTTTCTACCACTCTTTGTTCTGCAGACTGTCCTAGCTCCTTGGAGAGATTGCTCTCCATTTCTGATTAAATTCTTAGTGTAGTAGTTTGTATTTTTTTCCACAGCTTTATGAAATGATGGAGAAGAAATGAATAGAGAATGATCTAAGAGGGACAAAAGCAGCATAGGAACAGAAACTGAGCAACAGCAAGGAAAGTATTTGGCACCACTGAGTTTTAGCCTGTGACAGCCTTGAGGGAGAAGAATGAAACTATCTTCTGAACTGTATAGAGCGCTCCAGCTCTTCTCACTAGCTGGCATAGCACCATCTTAACCCTCTTGCCTGTGGCCTATAAGGTAGCCTCTTGGTACCTTTATTTCTTTGTCTGCAGAATGAAATTAAAATACCTGCCCTCTTCTGTATGGGGTCATGTAAGGACTGAATAAAATAACAAGCATAAGACATTTTAAAATGTTAAAGAACCTTACAAATGTTGGGTGAGTATCTCTTCCTACATATCATTAGACAACTTGATTCAGTTCTTTATGTTGTTGAGTCATTTTTAGATGAAATTACAGGTGTTAATCAAGTTTTCTTGGCTCCAGCAACACTGACGCTTGCCTTCTCCTCTAAACCTGTTTTCTAAACCCATTTTCAGCATGTCCTGTACCTCCTCACTTGTCATCCTGTCTTCTCCTTTGTGAAGAGCCTTGACATGAGCTTGTTCTCTCCTTTGTTATAAAAGTCTCTATTCTGTTGCCCTCAGATTAATATTATTTACTTTTTTTAGGTTTGTATTGATCTGGCTCCTTTTATCGTAATTCTCTGTTTTTAAGAAGATGCGGGCCAGACATACATTTATTTTTTAAATAGCGGGAAAGTATACTTATTTTCTCTGATTTCAGAGCAATGTTTATTTATTAGTTTATTTTATTTTGGCTGTGCGGGTCTTCCTTGGGGCATGCAGGCTTTCTCTAGTTGTGGCACATGGGGGCTTCTTTCGTTGTGGTGCATGGGCCCACGTCATGTGATATCTTATTTTCCCAGCCAAGGGTCAAACCCAAGTCCCCTACACTGGAAGATGGATTCTTAACCACTGGACCACCAGAGAAATACCTACATTTTTAAAAAACAGTCAAAGTATAATATCTGCAGCCCTTGCCATCCACTGCCCTTCTCGTTTCTGCCTTTAGTATTTCCTCCAAGGGCTTGATAACTTTATGCTGCTCAACCCTTGGCTACTCAGGGTGTCCCACTACAAGAAAAACAGGTCAGTCCTTTCACACCCACTTCTCAGTTCAGCTCAGTCGTGTCTGACTCTTTGTGACCCCATGAATCACAGCACGCCAGGCCTCCCTGTCCATCACCAACTCCCGGAGTTCACTCAAACTCATGTCCACTGAGTCAGTGACGCTATCCAGGCATCTCATGCTCTGTCGTCCCCTTTTCCTCCTGCCCCCAATCCCTCCCAGCATCAGGGTCTTTTCCAATGAGTCAACTCTTCACATGAGGTGGCAAAAATACTGAAATTTCAGCTTTAGCATCATTCCTTCCAAAGAACACCCAGGGCTGATCTCCTTCAGAATAGACTGGTTGGATCTCCTTGCAGTCCAAGGGACTCTCAAGAGTCTTCTCCAACACCACACTTCAAAAGCATCAATTCTTCGGCGCTCAGCCTTCTTCACAGTCCAACTCTCACATCCATACATGACCACAGGAAAAACCATAACCTTGACTAGACGGACCTTTGTTGTCAAAGGAATGTCTCTGCTTTTCAATATGCTATCTAGGTTGGTCATAACTTTTCTTCCAAGGAGTAAGCGCCTTTTAATTTCATGGCTGCAGTCACCATCTGCAGTGATTCTGGAGCCCAAAAAGATGAAGTCTGACACTGTTTCTACTGTTTCTCCATCTATTTCCCATGAAGTGATAGGACCAGTTGCCATTATCTTTGTTTTCTGAATGTTAGCTTTAAGCCAATTTTTTCACTCTCCACTTTCACTTTCACCAAGAGGCTTTTTAGTTCCTCTTCACTTTCTGCTATAAGGGTGGTGTCATCTGCATATCTGAGATTATTGATATTTCTCCCGGCAATCTTGATTCCAGTTTGTTCTTCTTCCAGCCCAGCGTATCTCATGCATAGAAGTTAAATAAGCAGGGTGACGATATACAGCCTTGACGTACTCCTTTTCCTATTTGGCACCAATCTGTTGTTCCATGTCCAGTTCTAGCTGTTGCTTCCTGATTTGCATACAGATTTCTCAAGAGGCAGGTCAGGTGGTCTTGGTACCATATTTCTTAGGTTTCTGCCTTTGGGTCATAATAAATTTGTTTTTTGTTTATATATATATATATATAACTTTATTTATTTTAATTGGAAGCTAATTATGTTACAATATTGTATTGGTTTTGCCATACATCAACATGAATCCACCATGGGTGTACACGTGTTCCCCATCCTGAACCTCCCTCCCACCTCCCTCCCCATCCCATTCCTCTGAGTCATCCCAGTGCATCAGCCCTGAGCACCCTGTATCATGCATCAAACCTGGACTAGCGATTCGTTTCACATATGATAATGTTTCAGTGCCATTCTCCCAAATCAACCCACCCTCTCCCTCTCCCACAGAGTCCAAAAGACTGTTCTATACAACTGTTCTATACTCTTTTGCTGTCTCGCATACAGAGTTATCATTACCATCTTTCTAAATTCCATAAATATGCATTAGTATACTATATTGGTGTTTTTCTTTCTGGCTTACTTCACTCTGTATAATAGGCTCCAGCTTCATCCACCTCATTAGAACTGATTCAAATGTATTCTTATGTACCACAGGTTTCTTATCCATTCGTCTGCTGATGGACATCTAGGTTGCTTCCATGTCCTATCTATTATAAACAGTGCTGCGATGAACATTGGGGTACATGTGTCTCTTTCAGTTCTGGTTTCCTTGGTGTGTATTCCCAGCAGTGGTATTGCTGGGTCATAGGAAGTTCTATTTCCAGTTTTTTAAGGAATCTCCACATTGTTCTCCATAATAAATTTGTAAATATTAATCCCAGTGATTTGCTACTCTTTATGAGCTGACATGTACATTTTAACAAAGTCTTCTGAATAAAAATCATAATCCAAGGAAATGAAAGTGGTTTAATAGTGGACTTAGTCCCACAGGATGGTAAGTGCACAGGCCCTGAATGTGTTTCAGCTGAGCTGGTGACCACTTCCCAAGGATGAGCTAGACAATTCCTGATCCCTTCCAATTCTGAAAAATCCATAGTGACTCTAATGTTGGGAGCTTCAAGTACTTTGGCAAACCAGTCCCAGTCTCTCTCTATATTTTCTCTCTCTCTTTGTGGCTCTGCACCACCACCTCCATAAGACAGGCTGTTGTTTTAATTTGCCCAGCAGTTGCCAATAGCCTATCACATATAAGAGCATTTTCTTGGCATACTACTATTCCTTTTGAAAGGGAGACTTGGGATTAGGGAAAGTGGATTTGACAGTAACCACCCAAAGTATATTAATTGTGAGCTTTGTACCTTGGCAATCATAATTTACACAATAAACAAAATCCATTTGGTTGCTAAGTAACACCTTTCCCTCATTCTTGACCTCAGTGGAGGTATTTGACCTCTGGACTTAAGAAATTTTAAATTCCACCCTGCTTGCAGAATGTGATTGGGTGGCCCTGGTAGAAGCAATCTCTTATTTCTGCCCTGTCCTTACTTATCACCCTTGGCTTGAATCTCATCATCCATGTCCTCATCTCTGACATGAACCTAGCAGTCCTGGGCATTCTCTCAGCATAACTAATATCAGATGAAGTATTGTTCAGGCTTCTGTAGGATCCCCTATGCACAGAGGCCCCACATCAGGAGCAGCCTCACCTCAGCCTAATATGGATTCACATCTAGTCATCTACCAGAGGAGAAGCTTCCTTTTGTAGAATAAGACTCAACAGTCCTGTATCTATTAAGAGTATCTTTATCCAGTAATAAGATGTGACTCTTGAAGAGCTTCAGATTTGGGAAGACATTTTATGTGTGTATACAAAATTGGGAACATGTGGAGATTATTTTTCTGCTAATATTTAGATATTAATACTTGGAAGAATTTTCCCTCTAGGAAAAAGAGCAGGTAAATTTGGTATGAATTATTTCTTATAAAAGGATGAGAAATTTTTTCTTTTTTATTATTATTATTTTTAATATAAATTCATTTATTTTAATTGGAGGCTAATTACTTTACAATATTGTATTGGTTTTGCCATACATTGACATGAATCTGCCATGGATGTACATTTTTCTTAATTGAAAGAAAAAGGTTTTTTATTGAGAAGAAAATCATTACCTTTTAGGATATTGTATTTTAGTTCTTTCTAAGGCTGTTATAATATTTTGTCATTGGTGATATGTTCTGATATATAAATAAATGATAGCATTTTAATTTTTGCCTCCCATCTTTCACCTGAATTGTAACCATTTGAAAAGATTTATAGCTGTTTGCTAAAACAGTCCAGGCTTTTCTCTTTCTCCTTGAACCTGGGGCCTAATCACACAGTTAGCAGAGGAGAAAAGAAGAGAGAGGTTAGAGCGTGTTGATACCAAGTGACTGGGCAGTAAAGGTGGCTGTATTTTTCTCCCATAGAAAAGGAGGCCATTTACACAACCACGACATTCAGTCACTTATTTTTCTTTCTAAAAGTAGAAAATACATGATGTAAGAGTGGTAGGAAGGGAGGGAGACTGGTTGCTTTAACTATAAAATTTACGGGAAAGAAACATCACTATAAATGTACTTTAAGAAAAGGCAAATGGATATTCATCTTCTTTATGAAACATGTCATCCTCTTGTATTGTTTTCCCTCTGTCTCGCTGAATCTACCCCAGCTGATGTATCTGCCTCCATCCCAGTTTTGCTCCTCCAGGTCCCCTTCTGTCCACTGTGGCCTGAAGGGTAAAAGCCACAAAGGCCCTTTCTTTGGCCAGTCATCTTTTCACCCCTTGGCTCACACTACATTTGTGTTTTATTTCAGGCCTGTGGCTGTCCTCTTTATTGGAAAGCCCCCATGTTCAGGGCTTCAGGGGGAGAGAGGACAGGATTTGTGTCAGCACAGTCATTCATCGCCATGTGGAGAAAGTAAGTAAGAGAGCAGCTACTCGGGCTGGGCAAGGAATTATCTGGTCCTCGTGACATGCTTTATAAAGGACACTAATTTTATTCATTCATTAATTTCCCCCTTACCCTTTGTTTCAGCAAGTAAAATTCAGTGATTCACAACTTTTTATGCCCACAAACAAATTCTTTCCCTAAGCCTTTATCTTACATGTCTCTGATTGTTAAAGCAGATCTCCAAAACTACTTGTTTAGTAACTATTTGATAGTTTCTTAGTTTCACTTGTTAACAATTTGAGTGGTAGGATTTGACTCTTGTAGCAGTGACATAAATGCTGCTTTAAGGGGAGAAAATCATACATGTCACATGCTTTCATTCTCATCTGATCCAATTTAGAATTGTATCCAGTTGATTTATTAAAAAATAACTGAATTCTGGGACTTCCCTGGTGGTCCAGTGGCTAAGACTGTGCTTCTAACCCAGGGGGTTCTGGTTCCATCCCTGGTTGAGAGTTAGGATTCCCAAATGCTGCACGGCCAAAACTAAATAAAGACCTTTCTTTTAAAAAATAACTGAATTCTAATAGATTTTAGTCATTACTTTTTGAAAGCTCTAGTTAAGGAACAAAAGGTTAGTATATTTATAAAGATACTCCTGGATTTTAATATCCTGACAAGTTCTCTTGAATTTAAATCCAACTTTCTTCTCGCTTTTCTTTTTTCTCTCTTTTTTTCTTTAGAAATTATTTCTTGATATATTTATGAACAATTTAAAGGAATGTTATAGCTTGCCCCTTCTACCTCTTTTAAATGATCAGCCTTCTCTAAGTATGTTGTTCTCACTTTCTGGGCTGGATACCCTTCCTGATGAACTACTGGGAAATGCTGTTCACCTGCCATCACTATCATCATTGTTATTTAAAATCAGCATATAATAGCGCAAAACTCAGCTTACAGATTCTTCTAATCCTTTCCTGCCATCTCAAAGCCCTTACTAGTATAATGCTTGAGAACATCATAGGTGATTAATAACTATATTCTTATTTCTAAAAATCTAGCCACAAGTTGAGTTAACCAACTTCTTCTTGCATTACAATAGAACTAAAGTGATCAGGAATGGGAAAGAAGGCAATGGCACCCCATTCCAGTACTCTTGCCTAGAAAATCTCATGAACGGAGGAGCCTGGTGGGCTGCAGTCCATGCGGTCACTAGGAGTCAGACACGACTGAGCGACTTCACTTTCACTTTTCACTTTCCTGCATTGGAGAAGGAAATGGCAACCCACTCCAGTGTTCTTGCCTGGAGAATCCCAGGGACGGGGGAGCCTGGTGGGCTGCTGTCTATGGGCCGCACAGAGTCGGACACGACTGAAGCGACTTAGCAGCAGCAGCAGCAGCAGCAGCAGAACTATACAGAAAAGATCTTCATGACCCAGATAACCACGATGTTGTGATCACTCACCTAGAGCCAAACATACTGGAGTATGAGGTCAAGTGGGCCTTAGGAAGCATCACTACAAGCAAAACTAGTGGAGGTGTTGAAATTCCAGCTGAGCTGTTTCAAATCCTAAAAGGTGATGATGTTACAGTGATGCACTCAGTATGCCAGCAAATTTGGAAAACTCAGCAGTGGCCACAGGACTGGAAAAGGTCAGTTTTCATTCCAATCTCAAAGAAAGGTAATGCCAAAGAATGTTCAAACTACCACACAATTGGACTCATTTCACATGCTAGCAAAGTGATGCTCAAAATTCTCCAAGCCAGGCTTCAACAGTACGTGAACTGTGAACTTCCAGATGTTCAAGCTGGATTTAGAAATGACAGAGGAACCAGAGATCAAATTGCCAACCTCTGTTGGATTATAGAAAAAGCTAGAGAATTCCAGAAAAACATCTGCTTCATTGACTGTACTAAAGCCTCTGACTGTGTGGATCATACCAACTGCGGAAAAATTCTTAAAGGATAGGAATACCAGACCACCTTACCTGCCTCTTGAGAAATCTATATGCAGGTCAAGAAGCAGCAGTTAGAACCTGAAATGGAACAACAGACTGGTTCCAAACTTGGAAAGGAGTATGTCAAGGCTGTATATTGTCACTCTGCTTATTTAACTTCTATGCAGAGTACATCATGGGAAATGCCAGGTTGGATGAAGAACAAGCTTAAATTAAGATTTGGGAGACTGTCTTTTCACCTTGCTTATAGTTTCCTTTGTTGTGCAGAAGCTTTTAATTTTAATTAGCTCCCATTTGTTTATTTTTGCTTTTATTTCCAATATTCTGGGAGATGGGTCAAAGAGGATCCTGCTGTGATTTATGTCAGAGAGTGTTTTGCCTATGTTCTCCTCTAGGAGTTTTATAGTTTCTGGTCTTATGTTTAGATCTTTAATCCATTTTGGGTTTATTTTTGTGTACGGTGTGAGAAACTGTTCTAGTTTCATTCTACAAGTGGTTGACCAGTTTTCCCAGCACCATTTGTTAAAGAAATTATCTTTTCTCCATTGTATATTCTTGCCTCCTTTGTCAAGATAAGATGTCCATAAGTGCGTAGATTTATCTCTGGGCTTTCTATTTTGTTCCATTAGTCTATATTTCTGTCTTTGTGCCAGTACCATATTATCTTGATGACTGTGGCTTTGTAGTAGAGCCTGAAGTCAGGAAGGTGGATTCCTCCAGTTCCATTCTTTTTTCTCAAGATTGGTTTGGCTATTCGAGGTTTTTTTGCATTTCCATACAAATGGTGAAATTATTTGTTCTAGCTCTGTGACAAGTACTGTTGGTAGCTTGATAGGGATTGCATTGAATCTATAGATTGCTTTGAGTAGTATACTCATTTTCACTATATTGATTCTTCCAATCCATGAACATGGTATATTTCTCCATCTATTAGTGTCCTCTTTGATTTCTTTCACCATGAAGCAACTGACAAAGGACTAATCTCAAAAATATCCAAGCAACTAACTCCTACAGCTCAATTCCAGAAAATAAACAGCCTAATCAAAAAATGGGCCAAAGAACTAAACAGACATTTCTCCAAAGAAGACATACAGATGGCTAACAAACACATGAAAAGATGCTCAACATCACTCATTATCAGAGAAATGCAAATCAAAACCACAATGAAATACCATTTCACGCCAGTCAGAATGGCTGTGATCCAAAAGTCTACAAGCAATAAATGCTGGAGAGGGTGTAGAGAAAAGGGAACCCTCTTACACTATTGGTGGGAATGCAAAGTGGTACAGCCACTATGGAGAACAATGTGGAGATTCCTTAAAAAACTGGAAATGGAACTGCCTTATGACCCAGCAATCCCACTACTGGGCATACACACTGAGGAAACTAGAATTGAAAGAGACACGTGTACCCCAATGTTCACTGTTTAAATAATAGCGAGGACATGGAAGCAACCTAGATGTCCATCAGCAAATAAATTGATAAGAAAGTGGTGGTGCATATACACAATGGAGTATTACTCAGCCATTAAAAAGAATACATTTGAATCAGTTCTAATGAGGTGGATGAAACTGGAGCCTATTGTACAGAGTGAAGTAAGCCAAAAAGAAAAACACCAATACAGTATACTAATGCATATTTATGGAATTTAGAAAGATGGTAACGATAACCTTGTATGTGAGACAGCAAAAGAAACACAGACGTATAGAACAGTCTTTTGGACTCTGTGGGAGAGGGAGAGGGTGGGATGATTTGGGAGAATGGCATTGAAACGTGTAATATCATATATGAAACGAATCGCCAGTCCAGGTTCAATGTATGATACAGGATGCTTGGGGCTGGTGCACTGGGACAACCCAGAAGGATGGTATGGGGAGGGAGGAGGAAGAGGGGTTCAGGATGGGGAACATGTGTATACCCGTGGCAGATTCATGTTGATGTATGGCAAAACCAATACAATATTGTAAAGAAATTAACCTCCAATTAAAATAAATAAATTAAAAAAAAGATGTGGGAGAAACATCAATAGCTCAGGTATGCTGGTGACACCCCCTTATAACAAAAAGTGAAGAGGAACTCAAGATCCTCTTGATGAAAGTAAAAGAGGAGAGTGGAAAAGCTGGCTTAAAATTGAACTTCAAAAAACAAAAATCATGGCATCCAGTTCCATCACTTCATGGCAAATAGATGGAGAAACAATGGAAACAGTGACAGACTATTTTCTTGGGCTCCAAAATCACTGCAGGTGGTGACTACAGCCATGAAATTAAAGGACGCTTGCTGCTTGGAAGAAAAGCTATGACAAACCTAGAGAACATATTAAAAAGCAGAGGCATTACTTTGCCAACAAAGGTCCATCTAGTCAAAGCTGTGATGTTTCCAATAGTTGTATGGATGTGAGAGTTGGACCATAAAGAAAGCTGAGTGCCAAAGAATTGATGCTTTTGAACCATGGTGTTGGAGAAGACTCCTGAGAGCCCCTTGGACTGCAAGGAGATCAAACCAGTCAGTCCTAAAGGAAATCAATCCTGAATATTCATTGGAAGGACTGATGCTGAAGCTGAAACTCCAAAACTTTGGCCACTTCCTGCAAAGAACCAACTCACTGGAGAAGACCTTGATGCTGGGAAAGACTAAAGGCAGGAGAAGGGGATGACACAGGATGAGATGGTTGGATGGCATCACTAACTCGATGGTTAGAGCAAGCTCTGGGAGATGGTGAAGGACAGGGAAACCTGGCATGTTGCAGTCCATGGAGCCGCAAAGAGTCAGATACGTCTAAGTGACTGCACAACAACAAAGTGATCAGGAGAAATAAGACTACCAGTTCACACCAAAGCTTAAAGTTATAAGTGCTTCATGTTTTCCAAGTGAATTTTGATCATTTTGTTACAGGGAATAAGTCCTAAGTTGTTGAAATCCCAAGGACTGCAGTGGCCATGGGAGAATCACTCCTTATACACTAGTGGAACGACCCTCCAGAAGTCAGGGTCGTGGTCTCTCCTACTGCAAATAGGACACAGCTGGATAGAAGTCTAAAAAATGGGTTTTTTTCCAGTGTATGGTTAGGCATAATAAAAATAGAATAATTTCTTGGAGTCGAGAATTAGCAAAAAAGCACTAATTAAGCAGGAGTAAGGAGATCAACCGTGGGACTTCTTTGGAAGGAATGATGCTGAAACTGAAGCTCCAGTACTTTGGGCACCTTATGCGAAGAGTTGACTCATTGGAAAAGACCCTGATGCTGGGAGGGATTGGGGGCAGGAGGAGAAAGGGACGACCGAGGATGAGATGGCTGGATGGCATCACAGACTCAATGGACGTGAGTCTGAGTGAACTCCGGGAGTTGGTGATGGACAGGGAGGCCTGGCGTACTGCGATTCATGGGGTCGCAAAGAGTCGGACACGACTGCGCGACTGAACTGAACTGAACTGAAGCCAATTTAAAAAAATAATATGGTATTTGCCATTCTGTCTCTTGTGGCACCTAGAACCGGAGGGAAGAAAATAGAGCTAAAGGCCTAGGATTCCCTCTCCTTTCCCCACCAGTAAATCCAGGACTTCAGCAGGGTGGTCTGCTTGTCTATTATTAGTTACTATTGTTGTTATTTTAAATCAGCATATAACAGTAGCAGAATTGAAGAACTTGAAATGTGTAGATATTTTGGCTTTCAGCTACCTTCTCTCCCCTGGGTCGGTGCCAGGCCCTAAAAAAGGCCTCAGGTGGAGTGTGAACAAAGGGTAGAAAGAATAGGGATGTTACACAGCTCTGACTGTCAGGGTATCTTCAGCCCCTGAATTCAGCATTGTTGGCAAAACCCCTCTAACAGTCTGGGAAAGCAGCAAGAGTGAGTTGTGATTGTTTCAGATAAAAGTTTGAACAACCTGGGAGATTCAAAAATAAATAAATAAATAAAAGGAAGTAGTTCATTCTATAAATGATTAGAGCCAGAGAGAAGAGCTTGCATTCTAAGTTATTTTCACTATGCATTCTAAGTTATTTTCACTATGCGAGGACCCTGTGTTTGTGAGCCTGAAGCTGACTGTGGCAGAAGAAAACTAGTAATCAACTTGTTTACCTACAATTAACTTTAGTTAAGGATAGTAACAGCCAGGTTTTTTTGGTCTTGAGATTCTGTGTCACTGAGATAGAGTGGACATTTATGTTGGTGGATAGAGCAGCAGCATCCACAACAGCTGTATTTCTTTATTGAGATGAATCATTTTCACTTTATCTCCAAGGAAAAGAGATTTCTACAAAGTCAAAAGGGGGGAAAAGGACATGAAGCACAAGTCCTCATTTTCCATTACTGCAGGAAACTGCTTATGAAATATATAGCATAAGCAACTGTCCCTGTCTTTTTTTTTTTTTTCATCAAAAAAAAAAAATCCTATGAATAGATAAGTTTAAGGTCTTTTTTTCTATTTTCTGGCCAGATACTATAATGACTGGAGCGCCCTCTAGTGGCAGCTCCTCTCTTGCGCGCTCAAAATGCCTTTTAAAAACCAGGGTGCTTTAAAGGAGCACCAAGTAGGGCTATTTTGGAAGACTAAGCAACTAAGCATGATGGTTTGAATTACCACACTTACCTTGAAGAAGACATGCGTTTATTTTTATAATTTTTTACAAACTGTACCCTTTGCTTAGTGACCTGGGTCCAACTTTAGCATATTAAGACTTTCAAGTACAAAAAAAATAACAGAATTTTAAAACATGTTGGCATATACATACACATGCTGACTTATCCCAGTAATAGGCTGTATATAATCTTGTGGGGAAAGTCAAATACAAAAGTCACAGCATAACAGTTAATAATTTTCCTCCTGTCCCAGTGCTCATGGGGTGGAGGTTTCTGAGCCCTCTTCTGAGTGTTTCGAACATGAACTCCTCACCAGGCTTTTGTTCCTCTGCCTCTGATCCCCCTCCCTTCCCTGTTCTGCTGCCCATTTCCTCTCTATTCTTTGACAACTGTTTCTACTAGAGTCAAGACGTTTTAAGGGGAAAGAGATTGCTCCACAGCATTTCGTTTTGAGTTCCTAGATCACCAACTTGGTGACAGAACTCCTCTCAGAGTCGGTAATATTGCTAGAACTTTTATATGCTTTACTTCCTCTTTCTTTTCATGTCAAAGTGTCATTTGTTCATTAACATTTCGTCTTAAGAGCTCTGGAAGATAGTTTAGAATAGCTATGTTTACCTTCTTCCTCCAGTTTTCTTGACTTTTATTATCTCTTTTTCTCCTGGTGAATGAAGTTCACCAGCCTCTAGCACTGGCTGAACATCATAATTCATCTTTTCTTTCTGTTGCATGCTTCTAACACTTACCTTCACCCTCTCAGAATCTCTCTCATCTGGTATATCTGTGCAGTTTGTACATAGTGCTGCTATCCTTTCTTCATGAAAACACTGTTTTCCAAAGACCTCACTGCCTTTCGGTTGTGATCATCCCACTCATGTTCAAATCATAAGAGATGGTTCCCATCAGCACCTGTTTCACTAATCTCTTTCTGAAATGTGTACTTATTTAACTTTGGGAGCCTTAAGAAGAATGCTGAAGAATGATAAGGAAAATAACTTTGAAGAGTGTTCTATGACTTTAATAATCACAAATGGAATCAGTTAAGTGGATATCTGTTGGTCAGATCACAAACATTTTTTAAGAATCTTTAGTATAAAAGTCACTGTTTCTAGTGCTAAAGGGGAAAAAAAAAAGAGCTATAACTTCGCCTGCCCTTTGGGTGCCAGAGAAATAAAAGGAAATTCATGGTACAATGGCATATGTAATACACATAAACTAAATATAGTACAAAGATCAGTAAGGGATTTAGTTATCAGAGAAGGCTTTTTGAAAGAGGTGGGTTATTAGCTGGACCTTAAAGAATAACCTGTATTCAGATAGCAAAGTTGGGAGAGGTGGTTTTCTAGGAGAGATAAACAGCATGAGAAATGGCACTAAGGCAAGAATGCACACGGCACACTCAGCAGAATGGGTCAGGCCGGCTGCCCAGAGTGGACGTTTCAATTTAGCAAAGTGGTGAGATAGGCATACTGGCTCTAGCCTAATTAAAGAGGGCCTTAAATGCCAAACTTAGATATCTAGATTTCCTCATATAAGTGGTAGAAAACTGTTGAACATTTTGGAAAAGGGAATTATATAATCAAAGAATGTTTTAGAATGATGAATTATCTGTGATGTGAGGTTGGATGGACACTGAAGCCTGTTTTGACCTTCTTCCCTTCTGAAAGTCTCAGCATGAAATAAAAAGACCCTGGACTTAATGGTAAACTGGAAACAGGAAGGAAGAAATGGTTGTTTAAAGTGTGTTCCCATCCTATATTCCAAGCACCTAGTGGTCCAGGCTAGAAACCTGGAAGTCATCATGGACTTTCCCCACTTTTATCCCCCCACACCAATCAACTATTATGTCCTTTCGTTTTCAACTCTCACGCTGCCAGTATTATTGCTCAAGCCCTTAGACAAACTTCTGCCTGGTATTTATGAAAAACACATCTGATCATGTTCCTGTCCAAGTTAAAATTTTTCTGTGAGTAGGCAGAAGTCCAGGCTTCTTGACCTGGACCTGAATGTGAAAGGGTCTCCAGGATCTGATCCTAATGCTCATGTCCCCTTCCCTTCCCACCTCCAGTGCTTGCAGTTGCCCAAATAATTTGTGCAATCTCATACCAGGCATTTGTACATGCAGCCCTCTTGATCCACAGCAGCCCCTTTTCCATTTCACAACTCTTCAGGGAATCTCACTGGCCTTCCTGTGTCCTTCCATGACACCCTGAATTTATTGTTTCTCTAATAAGATTATCTAGGAGTATGATCTTATTGGTGTACCTCTCTCACTAGACTGTAAGCTCCTTACAGGGCACAAAACCATGTCTTATTTTCTTTGTATTCCAAATATACACAAGGCCAGACACAGTATCTGGGACACAATTAGCATTCAATAAATGATTAAGGAAGAAAAGCAAGAAAGTTTGGTGACTAACTGGATGTGGAGAATAAGGAAGAGAAATAAGTTTGAAATGACTTCAAATTTTCAAGCCCAAATAACTTGGAGTGGTACCACCATTAACAAAAATAGATATCCATGAAAAGAACTGACTTTGAGAAGGATTCTAAATTTGGTTTTCACTATTTTGACTTTGCATGTGAGTATAGCATCCAAATGGAAATGTCCAGTAATTAGCTGGATATGAGGAATTCTTGGAGCTTTATGCTTTAATAGGGCCTTCATTTTTTCTTAAGCCTGGTCCTTCAAAGTCTCATTTCAAAAGCCCCCTCAGGTTGGATCTGAATGTCTGCAAACCTGGACAAACAAAAGTTCATGTCTTATGTGGTATGTGGTGGTCCATCAGCTGTGTTCCCTCCTTGTGGGCAGCTCTGGAGTTCTGGTTCCAGATACCCTGAACTAACCTGAATGGACATTCTTCATGTGTGTTTTTACCTGCATTAGTTCAGTTGACTTGGTGGTCTCAGAAGCATTCTACAGAAATAATATACCATCTTGTTGTTGAGCTTTTATTAAGAAGGCCCTTGAACAAAATCAGCAGCATGGAATTTTTTCCTGTTTTTAATCATTTTAAAAGAAAGCACTTGATTCTTGACCTAAATGGCCTTCAGACCAGTCTGAAATTCCCAACTATTGATGTTGTGGTCACTGTTCACAGTAGTCAATCTTCCTAAGCAGTCATTTCTTTTCTAGGTTGCTGAGTAACCATCATGATGATGCCTCTAAGTTTATCTGTCTTCTTGCAAAGCCCAGCTGCAGCTCTCTAGAACAGGATGATTTTATTCCTTTACTTCAGGTAATTTTCATTTCCGTTTAAAATGGGTTTTATTTTTAGAGTTTCAGAAGCTTTAAAAATTTTTTCAACTGTAAGATATGTCAATTGAGATATACTAATTTAGAGATTAGATTTCTAGATGAGTGATTTCCAAGCTTATTTTAGCAGCAAAATCCTTTTGTTAAGTAAAAATTGATACAGATAATAGTATAAACAGATAGTATAAAACAGATAATAGTACATATATATTATAGCCCAGATGAAACAGGGCTACTCCCACTGAAGCAGAAGAGAGAGGCTTTACTTAGGCTCCCCCTGTGCCCACCCACAGCAATCACAGAAGCACCTCCTGAAATCAGGCATTTGGCCTAGCTAATCAAGTTGCCTTCATTAAGGTTAAAGAGAAAGAGATCTCCAACAGAAAGAGCCCAATGGGGGAATATTTATATCCAGGCCTTCTGATGAGAATCAGTTGCATGCCAATATTGAATCTGTTTTTATTACAGCATTCTTCATAGCTTGATACATTGCTTGTTAATGTATTGCATATCTACATATTACATTTTCCTAAGTAGTTCACAAATTCCTTGAAGCTGAGGTCTGCCTTTCATTTCTGTTGAATGCACATCATTTTTTGAGTTGTTCTAGTAAATCCTTGTTGACTGTTAGTGAGGATGCCTAAAAAAGGGCAGAAAGATACACGGACATACTTTAGGTTTTTTTAAGTTATATTTGTGGCTACCATCTTTTTTTTTTTAGATTTTTTAATTGCAACATATACACATAAAAACACACTAATCATGATGCATCAGTTAATTTTCACAGTGTGAGCACTTCTGTGTAACTAGCATGCAGATGAGGAAACTAAACATTACCAGCACCCCCAAACTCTTCATGCTCCCTGCCAGTCCCTGCCACCGTAAGGGAACCACTACCCTAACTTCTAACGCTGTATGACAGATTCTAATTGTTAGAACAGTTTTACATGTTCAGAAAATAAAGTTTGGATGTAATTTATTTTATGTGCAGGGGTTTTGAGCTTATTTTAATCTGCATGATAGCTTTGATTATTCTTAAACTCTTCTGCGATATGTTTTTGTTCCCTTTTAAAAAGATTCATGGGAATGAAGATTGTTAAGTTTTTCACATTTAATCAAGACCATCATGTATAAAACCCAATGTTATGTATTCCTCTTTATGTTTTCTGTAAATTCTTCAGCCACCCTCACCCTCACCCACTCATCCAGTCCCAGCCCTGCTCTGTCTCGTATAAACTGCATCTTTTTTACCCCATTTGCTGACTAGCTTCAGGTTGGTCTGGCCAGTGGATCACACTGCCAGGAGGTGAGAGGGCAGAGAAGAAAGAAGTTAGCATGTCTTCCCAGCTGTTTGCTTCAGCATACTAATGTATTTTTCTCCATAATTCAGCTAATGCTGCAAGGCCCCTTCTCCACAGTTGTGATGCTTACTGGGCTCCTGCTGGTCTGTTCCTCCCTGGTCCCTTGGCCCTAGGGATTGTAACAGTATCTTTCTGTTGCTCATCCCTGGCACTTCCCATTCCCTTGTTTGTTCCCTTACCCACAACTCTTCACTTAGTTGCTTTGTGAAAGATTCATATGGGAGAATTCTTTTTCCTGTGGGGACTACCCTGACTGAGTTTTATCAGAAGCTTTAATAAAAGCTTTGACAGGAATATAAACTAAGCTATGCCAAGAGAATTATGAACAAACAACAAAATTAGTGGACATTTTTACTTCCTTCCCTTAAATATAAGAGTTCTTATATTAAAAGTGGATATGTGGAGTCTGCTCATAAAAGAGGACAGACTGCTACCCCTTTCATTCTTTTCCAAACTCCTCTGAAGATAAATATTGATATGTTAAAAGGAATAAACCAATGAAAGTGAGTGGAATGTCAGAGAGGAACAGAGGAAGAAAAAATCAGTGTACAGGAGATCTAGTATTTCTTGAAGATAGAAAGTGGAAGCAAGCAAACGAGACCACAGCCCAGAGCAAGGGGCTCTGGGAGAAGTGAGCTGCAGTGGAGAAATGAGCTACTGTATTCCACTCTGCTCATTAGGATCTCCCAGGGAGGCTATGAACTCAGAGCTGGCAGAGCTGATGTGAAGTACTAGGAATAGGGGATCACTGAAGGATGGGGTGCAGAGCAGTTGACCATTTGACTGCTTACCTGGTTCCCAAATATAAAATGCAGCCAGACTGCACTTGGAGCATGTTAAGACAAATTTTAGTAGAGGAATATCCTAAATAGTGTCTGGCCAGTACCTCTCAAAATTATCAATGTCATCAGAAACAAAGAAAGTCCAAAAAACTGTCTAAGCTAAAAGGAGCCTAAGGAGGCACAACAACTAAATGCAGTATGAGATGCTAGAACAGAAGAAAAGACATTAGGCAGCAACTA
This sequence comes from Aepyceros melampus, assembly GCA_006408695.1. Taxonomy (NCBI): domain Eukaryota; kingdom Metazoa; phylum Chordata; class Mammalia; order Artiodactyla; family Bovidae; genus Aepyceros; species Aepyceros melampus. The sequence continues at coordinate 180,934 of SJXQ01012516.1, forward strand.
AGGAAATTGAATTAAGTATAGCCTTGAATAATAGTAATAATAATGTATCAATATTGGGTTATTAATTATAACAGATGCTGATGTAAGATGTTAATCATTAGAGACCTGGGTGCAGATATATGGGAACTTGACACATCTCAACTTTTCTGTAAGGCTAAAACTGTTCCTAAAAAGTCTTTTTTTAAAAAATAATTACTATATTCAGAGAGATTATATAAGACAAGAATAGATGCTGACATAAGAAAGAGCTGTGCGAATTTTAACATGTAAGTGCCAAAATTTTAAATTTCAGCATAAGGCCTGGCAACTAAAGTTAAGGATGTCTCTGGGGCACGCAAATGCACACATGTTAGAGAGAGAGAGAGGCAGAAGTGACGACATAAAGGACCAATTCAAGAATTGCAACATCTCACTAACTGGAATCTAGGGGAGAAACTAGGCGGGAAATAGAAAGAAGGAAATCGTCACAGAAGTAATACAGAATCATCAAATAAATAATACAAGATGGAGAGAATTGGAAAGACAGGAGTGACAGGATGGGTCCAAACAGCAGACACCCGGTGGGACTCCTTCAGATTCCTGTTTACTTTCTTGGGGAAACACATCGTGCCTGTGTGGCCATCACATGATCAAAAACAGAATATGGCCTCCAGCCCAGCTCTCACGTTCCCTCCAGTCACTGCCCACAGAACCAGAATATTCAGAATATAAGTCTTTTGGTTGAAAGGAGCCTCTGAGTGGCAAACACAATGAGTTTAAAAAAGACGTACATAAACAAGTCCTCTTGAAATTTTAGAAAGCCACTGAAATCCTCCAGAGAGAAAAACCAGATCACTCTAATAGGAATAAGAATTGGGGTGGTATTACATTCTCATTGGCAACCCTGGGGAAATGGATTTGAACTCAGATTTCTAAATCCTGCCAAGCTGTAGATTAGAGATGAGTTTAGAATAAAGACATGTAAAAACTCAGAAAGTTTATCTCCTGTTTTCTTGGAGAGTTACTTGAATATATACTATAGCAAATTAATAAACCAAGAAGAAGAAATGCATGAGATCCAGGAAACAATGGATTCACTTCAGAGAATCAGTGAAATAAAGTCCCAGGTTGGCAACTGAAGAGCAGCCACTGCAGAACAGAGAAGATAGGGTTTTTCTCTGGGAAGGAGCTAGGAGGGGAGAAGTGAGTCCATGCAATAGTTTTTATATTTAAGAACAGGGGAACTGGAGAGTATGATGAAGATGCAGCATTCTGTGTCATAATGCTGAAGAAAGGCAATTAGAAACTCGTAAGCTGAAGAAAGGTAATTAGAAACTCTAAGAAAAATGAAAAAAAAACTCTGAAGTCATGTATAAACATGATACAAACTAAAATATGACAGGATTATGAACAACTGGTGGAAAGTAAGAAAAGGAAGTTCCCTGTCCATCACCAACTCCCAGAGTTTATTCAAACTCGTATCCATTGAATCGGTGATGCCATCCAACCATCTCATCCTCTGTTGTCCCCTTCTCCTCTCACCTTCAATCTTTCCCAGCATCAGGGTCTTTTCCAGTGAGTCAGTTCTTCACATGAGGTAGCCAAAGTATTGGAGTTTCAGCTTCAGCATCCATCCTTCCAATGAATATTCAGGACTGATTTCCTTTAGGATGCCTCACCTTAAAAAAAGAAGAAACAGAAATTCATTTAACTTCAGTACCAGAATAGTATCCTTTGAATGCCCAAGGGACATGATGTTAGACCAGTAAGAAATGACATCCATTCCTGGTATGCTGCTTGAGTCATATTTTAATGTATAACACCTAAAGTCATCCTATGAATAAACTGCAGAAAATTTTATTATGGTTGCAGAACAGTATTTAAGCAACCTGAACAATGTAGAAGCAAAATATTGCCAAAATGTGAAGGAGAAAAAGAGAAAATAAAAGTAGAAGTGCTATTGTCATCATCCTGTAAATAGAACTTAAGGCACTAAGGTGAAACGGGGTGAAAATTAAATGTATAAATAGATTATTTCTCATTTACAGATATAACCAATATAAAAACTAAAATCATAACCACAAATACTGGGTAAAGGGGAGTAAATTGGGCCAGTATAAATGAGCTAAATCCTCATCTTCCCTAGCAGAGAATCATAAATATTGTCTAAAGTTGATAAAGCTATAAAGAAAAGTAATTGTAACAGAATATTTTGTTATACTTAAATAATTTATGTTTATTTTAAATTTATGTTTAATTATAGAGGTAAACAGCAAAAGAAATAAAAACATAAGTGATTCAAAAGAAGTAGGGCTAAAGGTCCATGGATTGGGTAGGTTGGTAGAATGGTTCTTTCCATCATAAGTTTTTATATACTGCTTGAGTTTATACCACATGTATATATAATTTTTTAATTTTTATTATGGAGAATTTTGAGCATCTACAAATGCAGAGTGATCTATGAATCTCCATATACCCATCGCTCACCTCCAGTAATGATCAAAACCTAAAGAGACAGCAAATTTAAAAAACAGTAGCATTTTTAGTAAATTGAAATCTTGCTATGGGGAAAACATTATCAAAATAGACCAACAATTAGCTAATTTCATCAAGAAAAAGGAGAGAGCACTAATACACAAAATAAGAAATGACAAGGAGGAATAGAAATTTTTTAAAATTAAAAGACTATTTTTGCAGACCTCATATTTATTCAGAAATAAAATTAAAAACCTAGCTGGAATGTATAATTTCCTAGGAAACTGCTCCTGCTGCTGCTGCTAAGTTGTTTCAGTCGTGTCCGACCCTGTGCAACCCCATAGACAGCAGCCCACCAGGCTCCCCCCATCCCTGGGATTCTCCAGGCAAGAACTCTGGAGTGGGTTGCCACTTCCTTCTCCAGTGCATGAAAGTGAAAAGTGAAAGTGAAGTCGCTCAGTCGTGTCCGACTCCTAGCGACCCCATGGACTGCAGCCCACCAGACTCCTCCATCCATGGGATTTTCCAGGAGGGGTGCCATTGCCTCCTCTGTCCTAGGAAACTATATCTGACCAAAATTCACTCCATTTTATTTAGAAAGATTAATAAAGTAGTTTCCTGGAAGAAATAGAGATCTTTATTAAGGAACTACCCCACAAAAAGGAACAGGCCCAGGTAGTTTCAGGGGAATTCTATAAAACCCTCAAAGATCAGAGAGTCCTAATGCTCAGTAAATTATTCCAGAGAATTGAAAAGGAAGGAAAACTCCATAGCTCTTCAGTAAAGACAAGTAAAGACAGTACAAAAAAGAAAACTGCAAATGAACCTAATTCATGATTAATGATAAAAAGTAACAAAATATTACCAAGCAAATGCACATAACCTGGTGGGATTTATTCCAAGAAGTCAAAATTGGTTTAAAATTAAGATCTTTATTAATATCATATATTGTATCTAAGAAAAATCATGATTGTCTCAACAGATGCTGAAATAACTTTGGACAAAATTTTAACAACCATTCATAAAAATGCTCAAGGGACTTCCCTGGCAGTCCAATAGTTAAGGCTCAATGCTTCCCCTGCAGAGGTCACAACAGGTTCAACACCTGGTTAGGGAACTGTTAATAAGATCCCACATGCCATATGGCACAGCCAAAAAAAACCTGCTCAAGAAAGGTGTTTAAGATACTTTCTTAACATAGTTACGATGTATATACCTAATGCTAAAGCCAGTGTGTTATTTAATAAGGAAATATTAAAGGCCTTTCTATTAAGATCAGAAACAGGGCAAGGATGCCACTGTCTCCAGTACTGTTCAGCATTGTACTAGAGTAATTATACAAGAGAAAACAATTAGAGGCATAAGAATGGTTGGAGACATTGTTCATTGGCTGTAGTAAGTGAAAGTTGCTCAGTTGTGTCTGACTCTTTGCGACCCCACAGACTATACAGTCCATGGAATTCTCCAGGCCAGGATACTGGGTAGGCTTTCCCTTCTCCAGGGGATCTTCCCAACCCAGGGATCAATCCCAGGTCTCCTGTGTTGCAGGCAGATTCTTTACCAACTGAGCTGAAGCCCTGCTTCAATACAAAATTAAAAGTTTTTATTTTAAAAAAAGAATGGTTGAAGAAATATCTATCTTAAATGGCATGACAGTAAACCTGGAAATTCAAGAGAATCAGTGATAAAACTCAAACAATAAAAGAATTCAGTAAAATAGTAGGAAATAAAATTAACATACAAAATCAATAGATCTTCTGTTTATTACCAAAATGGAGTAACTGAGACTGGATTTGCCTTGCCATTTGAAACAACAAAAAACATCAGGCAAGAAATACAAAACAGTGGTTTTCAAGATGCCAGACATCTGGCAACAAAAGATAAGAGTGATTCCTGAGAAACAGAAAACAAACAAGATTAGCCTTATAATTTTCTTGAGAGGGTTTCCAAGCCACAGTGTATTGATGGGGACCCTAAGCGGAGTTCAACGAACTCCCTGAGTTTAGGAGAGTTGAGAATCTGGAAGAAAAAGTAGCTAGAATTCTCAAGGCAGAGCACCAAAGAGGAAAGAAGTGCACAGAGAGAAAATTCCAGAGATCTTCAGAACTCCTCCATGAGTATCCAGCAGATATATATATGAGGATAGTAACCAAAGGTGAAGAAGTGAAGTGAAAGTTGCTCAGTCATGTCTTGATTCTTTGCAATGAAAATTGGGATAATACCTGTGGGTCACACAGAGCCAAGAATAGTATCTGACCCTACCACCCAGACTGGAAAACTTCATGAGACGTAGCACTTTGAGTAGTCATAGGAGTCTTGCCTCAGTTGTTATTTAGTCACTAAATTGAGTCTGACTATTTTGCAACCCCATGGACTATAGCCCACCAGGTTCCTCTGTTCATGGGACTTCCCAGGCAAGAATAGTAGAGTGGGTTGCCATTTCCTTCTCCAGGATATCTTCCCAACCCAGGGATCTTACCTGTGTCCTGTATTGGCAGATGGATTCTTTACCCCTGCGTCACCAGGGAATCCCTCTTGCCTCAGTAGTGAAAGTGAAAGTGAACTCGCTCAGTCGTGTCTGACTCTTTACGACCGCATGGACCCTAGCCTACCAAGCTTCTCTGTCCATGGGATTTTCTAGGCAAGAGTACCAGAGTAGGTTGATTTCCTTCTCCAGTGGATCTTCCTGACTCAGGGATCGAACCCAGATCTCCCACATTGCAGGCAGACCTCTAAGCCACCTGCCTCAGTAGCAGGGGAGAATAATTAGCCCCAGAGTAGACAGCGCTGGGTCCTGTCTAACAGATCAGGAAAGCACAATCTAGAAGGATGAAAAAATTTTCAAAGTGACTTAATAGCATCCCAAAACATAAAATATATATTCTATTCAGAAGTTTAGAATAAGAATATAAAAATATCAATCCTCAAAAAGACAAAATTCAAAATGACTGGGGTCATCAGGCATGCCAGGAAACAGAAGAATACAATTGATGATTAGGAGAAAAACCAATCAATTGAAACTGACTTGGAACTGATATAGATTTTAAAATTAGCAAATAAGTATACTAAATATCAAAACTGAACACTTTTTTAAAGACCCAAATTGAACTTATAGAGATGAAAACTAAGGTATGTGGAGTGAAAGCTATACCAGATTGGGTTGACAGCAGATTAAATATTGCAAATGAAATGAATAGTGACCTTGAAGACATAGAATAGAAACTACCCAAAAGGAGACACAGAGACATAAAAAAAGAATTAAAGGAAAATGAAAAGAGCATCAGTGAGCTGTGGGACCTGGCTTCAAGCAACCTAACATAAATGGAAGAGAGGATGCTGTAAAATATTTGTCAGGTCTTAGCCCAAGGTTTCTGGGACAGAGCTTCTAAAGCCTTGGAATTTCCTGAATGATAAGTATCTGTGTTCTTCATGGTGGGCTCCTGGGACCATGCCTGCACTTATACTAATAAGGTGACTCATCATGAGCCCCAGTATAGTTCTAGGATGAGAACCTGCCATGCTAGAAGGGCAACCACATGAATAGAGGTTGAGGCTTTCAGCCAGGTGATAACCTGAGATCAGATTATCAGCCTGATCTCCAAAAAAGGGAGGAAGCATGGAGATTGAATCCAATCATATGGCCAGTGATTCAGTTAATCATGTCTATATAATGAAACCCGGTTAAAACTCTGGACACTGAAGCACAATTGAGCTCCTCTGGTTAATGATACACAGTGATGTGCTGAAAGGGTGACTTGTCTTGGGGACACAAAAGCTCCACGTTTCAGACCTTCCCAGACCTTGCCCTGTGCATCTCTTACTTGGCTTGTCCTGATTTGTATTCTTTATAATAGAATAGAAATCATAATATAGTACTTTCCTTAGTTCTGTGTGTAGTGTTTGCCAAGTTCTGTCATTTGGGAAAGTTGTTGAACCTCAGAGGATAATGGAAACCCCCAAATTTATAACAAGTTAGTCAGAAGTGTGGGTAGCCTGGGAACCCGAGAGTAATGGCTGGTGTCTGAAGTAAGACGAGTCTTATTTAGGACTGTGTCCTTAACCTCTGAAATCTGCACTAACTCTGGATGGTTAGTGCTGAAATTAGATTGCACTTGGACCAAAAATTATTTGAAGAGATAATGGCCCAGAATTTTCTGTACTTGATAAAAACTATAAACCCACAAACCTAAGATGTTCAATAAGCCCAAAGCTCAAGAAACACAAAATTATACCATGAAAGTAAAAGTCACTCAGTCATGTCCAACACTTTGCTACCATTCTTCAGGCCAGAATACTAGATTGGGTAGCCTGTCCCTTCTCCAGGGAATCTTCCCAACCCAAGGATCAAACCGAGGCCTCCTGCCATTGCAAGAGATTCTTTACCACCTGAGCCACAAGGGAAGCCCAAGAATACTGGAGTGGGTAATCTATCCGTTCTCCAGCAGATCTTCCTGACCCAGGAATTGAACTGGGATCTCCTGCATTACAGGCAGATTCTTTACCAACTGAGCCATGGCACATCACAATAATAGAAAGTTTGAAAAGTAGCCAGAGAAAATAGTCACATTTCATAGAGTTGAACAAAGATAAAGATGACAGTGGATTTCATGTTGGAAAAGTCCAAGCCAGAAGACAGAGGAGCAACATCTCTAAAGTACTGAAAGAAAAGAACAGTCAACCTTGAATACTATACCCAATGAAAATATCTTCAAAAATGAAGGTGGACTAAAGATTTTTATTTTTGAACATAAAAAAGCTCAAAGAATTCATTACCAGCAGAAATGCATTACAAGAGATGTTTTATTTGTTTGTTTTTTAAAAAAGTTGTTTATGCAAGGAGGAAAATAATAGCAGATGGAAATACAAATCTACACAAAGGAATGAGCTCCAGAAGTAGTAACTACATATATGTGATTTTTTATTATTCACATCTCTTTAGAAGAAAATTAACTCTTTAAATGAAGCTATCAACACTGCATTATGTTATTTCTAACATATGTGTAAGTACAATTTAACAACAGTAGCATAAAAATTAGGAGAAGAGAAATGGAAGTATATTGTTATGGTTCACAGATAATCCATGAAGTTGTTTAACATTTCTTGCAAGTAGATTATACTAAGTTAAAGATATATATTGTAACCTCTGATATACCTCTGAAATAACAAGAGCTATCGCTATAGTTCTAGCTAATAAGCCAAAAGAGGAAATAAAAGAATTATAAAGCATACTCAGTTAACCCAAATGGAGGCAGAAATGGAAGGAAAAAAAGGAACAAAGGCTGGATGGGATAAGAGATTTAAACCTAACCATATCAATAGTCACCTATAAGTGGTGTGCATATCCCTCAAAGGCAAATGTTAGACAAAAATACCAACACCTAAAATAATAAGAGACAAAAAGAACAAGGACCCAAAGATTAGACAAAAAAACAAGACCCTGAAAGAATCATAAAGACACAAACAGGTTAAAAGTAAAAGGAGAGGAAAATATATATATATCATACTAACACTAATCAAAAGAAGGCTCTTGAAGAAATGCAAATAAAAACTATAATGAGGTATAACCTCACACCAATCAGAATGGCTGTTAAAAAGTCTACAGATAACAAATGCTGGAGAAGGTGTGGAGCATGGTGTGCATATCCCTCAAAGGCAAATGTTAGACAAAAATACCAACACCTAAAATAATAAGAGACAAAAAGAACAAGGACCCAAAGATTAGACAAAAAAACAAGACCCTGAAAGAATCATAAAGACACAAACAGGTTAAAAGTAAAAGGAGAGGAAAATATATATATATCATACTAACACTAATCAAAAGAAGGCTCTTGAAGAAATGCAAATAAAAACTATAATGAGGTATAACCTCACACCAGTCAGAATGGCTGTTAAAAAGTCTACAGATAACAAATGCTGGAGAAGGTGTGGAGCAAAGGAAACCCTCCTACATTGTGGTGGGAATGTGATTGGTACAGCCAATGTGGAATACAGTATAAAGGTTACTCAGAAAACTGAAAACAGAGCTGCCAGCAATCCCACTGTTCAGCACCTATGTGGAAAAGGCAAAAACTCTTAACTTGAAAAGATACATGCACCCCAATGTTCATAGCAGGACTGTTTACAGTAGCCAATACATGGAAGCAACCTAAATGTCCATTGACAGAGGAATGGATAAAGACGATGTATATAATGGAGTGAAATAATGTCATTTGCATCGATATGCATAACCTAGAGATTATCATACTAAATGAAGTAGGTTAGATAAAGATAGATATCATATGCTATCACTTGTATGTAGAATCTTAAAAAATGATACATATGAACTTATTTAGAAACAGACTCAAACTTCAACAAAAAAATTAGATGAAAAAAATAGCTGATACAAATTTGTAAAACAAATGTCTATAGTCTAAAAGATACAGAGATAAAAGACAGGACCATCCCCATAAGGGAAATATAGTTAATAAATAGTTGTGTTTAGTTGCTTAGTCTTACTGACTCTTTTGCAACCCCATAATCTGTAGCCTGCCAGGCTCCTCTGCCGATGGCATTTCCCAGGCAAGAATGATGGAGTGGGTTGCCATTTCCTTCTCCAGGGGATCTTCCCAACCGAGGGCTTGAACTTGTGTCTCCTGCATTGTAGTTGTCTCCTGTATTGTAGGCGGATTCTTTACCACTAGCCACTAGGGAAGCCCCAGACAGGAGAATGTTAATCTCACTAGAAATCAAAGAAATGTAAATGAAAGTGGTCTGAAGATAACAATTTACACATTCTAAAAGGACCCCCCAAAAAGCTGAATGTTAATATCCAATGATGGTGAAGTTGCCCAGAAATTGACTCATACATTCATTTACAGCCATGTTGTTCCCACCTTTTAGCCAGAAATCTTATGGCTAAAAACTCAAGAAAGAAATAATTTGGCAAAAGCAGAAAAGTCCCTCCGCATTCTTCTGATTTCTAAATGTTGGAGCTCCCAGGGCTGAGCCCTATGACACCTCTTTTCCATGTATACACTGTTTAGAGGATCTCACCTATATACCCAGACCTGTCTCCTCATGGATCTCCGAGAAGAAAGCAGACCCCAGTAGAGATTTCCCAGTGGGTAGGGAGTGGAGGATTTTGAAGGCACTTCAAGGGCTCTGACTGAACTCAGTCAAAAAGTGCTATGAAGACAGGGGCCAGAGGGAACCCTAAAGCAAGTTTCATCAAAATATTAATTTCTTACATTGTTAATAACCAAATGTCCCAGGGTTTATCTGCTGGGGAGTAAGGATGAGGTACCTAGGATTCCCTCATTGCAGGCCCCCAGAGTACATGTGCCTTGGCACCCACCTCCAAAGTCTGGGAATTATTTTTGCGAGGTAACCCATTCTCCAGAAAGAATGAATGGCTGGAGCCAAAGCAAAAGCAATACCCAGCTGTGGATGTGACCAATTGGAAGGAATGATGCTAAAGCTGAAACTCCAGTACTTTGGCCACCTCATGCAAAGAGTTGACTCATTGGAAAAGACTCTGATGCTGGGAGGGATTGGGGGCAGGAGGAGAAGGGGACGACCAGGATGAGATGGCTGGATGGCGTCACTGACTCCATGGGTGTGGGTCTGGGTGAACTCCGGGAGTTGATGATGGACAGGAAGGCCTGGCGTGCTGCAGTCCATGGGGTCGCAAAGAGTCGGACACGACTGAGTGACTGAACTGAACTGAACTGAACTGGGGAAGCAATGGAAACAGTGAGAGACTTTATTCTCTTGTGCTCTAAAATCACTGCAGATGGTGACTGAGCCATGAAATGAAGACGCTTGCTCCTTGGAAGACAAACTATGACAAAGCTAGACAGCTTATTAAAAAGAAGACATTACCAACAAAGGTCTGTCTATTTGAAGCTATGGATGTCCCAGTAGTCATGTATGGATGTGAGAGTTGGACCATGAAGAAAGCTGAGCACCAAAGAATTGATGCTTTTGAACTGTGTTGTTGGAGAAGACCCTTGAGAGTCCCTTGTATAGCAAGCAGATACAACCAGTCCATTCTAAAGGAGATCAGTCCTGAATATTGATTGGAAGGACTGATGCTGAAGCTGAAGCTCCAATACTTTGGCCTCCTGATGGGAAAAATGGACTCATTGGAAAAGACCCTGATGCTGGGAAAGATTGAAGGCAAGAGAAGAAGGGGATGGCAGAGGATGAGATGGTTGGATGGCATGACCATCTCAATGGATATGAGTTTGAGTAAGCACCGGGAGTTGGTGATGGACAGGGAGGCCTGGCGTGCTGCAGTCCATGGGGTCACAAAGAGTCAGATGTGACTGAGTGACTGAACTGCTCTGATCTCTGTGTGGAGATCTGATAAGGGGAGAGTATGGTGAGCTGGATATTGTACAGAAGGTTCACTCTGTGCCTCTGTTGGTCTGGACTCCCCAGTATTGCTGAGCTTTACTGCATTTACACCAATTTCCCCCAAGACAGGCCCACAATTATGGGAGTCCTCATCCAGGAGGGGTTCAGCCTCAACCTCATGGAGAGTGATTGGTTCTACCCTCCTGGAGGGTGAGCCTGGCCCCTGAGTCAAGACCTTATCAGAGTCCCAGGTTCCCTTTGTGTCTTGGAGTCTCTGGTATTACATCAACAAGAGACCCCTTGATAAGGTCCAACCCAAGAGCAGTCAGGGTCTCACAGGAGGTTCACTGGGCTTCTAGCAACTCTGGAAATTATAGGTCAGGATTCTCCAGAGAAAGAGAATGAATAGGATATCCATATGTCTTTCAGAGACATTTAGTAGAAGATACTGGGTCACATGATTATGGAGGCTGAGAAGTCCCAGGACCTTCCATCTTTAAGCTGAAGACCCAGGAAAGCCAAGGCTATAGTTTGAAGGCCTGAAAGGCAGATTGCCGAGGGCACAAATTCTGTTTTGGGTCAGAAGACCTGAGCACCAGGAGCACCAAGGATGTGAGCTCCATGGACCAGCTCACCAGTCAGACAGCTCGAATTCAAGCGTCTCCATCTTTTCTGTCCTCCTCAGTCTCTGAAACAGATTGGATGGACCCCATCCACACTGGGGAGGTCCACCTGCTTTGCTCAGTCCACCAGTTGAGATGCTTCAGCCAGAAACATCCTCACAGGCACCTCAGAGATAATGTTTAGCTAGATACTTGGGTACCCCTTGGCTTAGTCAATCCTGCACAAAAAAGCAGCTATCATTGGTGTAGGGACTCCTTTTCCCAAGTCTCCAAAAGTCTTCTTATACCCTTTCCCCACAGTTTCCTAACCCTAGTTGAGTGTGTGTGTGTGTGTGTGTGTGTGTGTTTAAAGAATGCATTTCCATTTCCTTGCCAGCAGAACCAGAAGACAAGTAGATTTTCTTGCTAAATAATTAAAAATTTCTACTTTTCTGGGTACCTGAATATACACTGCACTGTACTGTCCTCAGTCATGTCTGATTCTTTGTGACCCCACAGACTGCAGTTTTCCAGGCCCCTCTGTCCATGGAATTTTCCTGGCATGAATACTGCAGTGGGGTGCCATTTTCTCCTCCAGGGGATCTTCCTGACCTGGGGATTGAACCCATGTCTACTGAGTCTCCTGCATTAGCAGGTAGATTCTTACCACTGTGCCACCTGGGAAGTCCATTATTTATATATTCTTACTAAACAATAAGCATTTTTTACAATGTTTTTTAATGTATAAACATGTTATATAAAGCCTTTGGTCAGTGTGGGAAAATCTGACTGAATATAATACATTTGGTTCTCAGAGTTATAAACAGTAAAATCGTAAGAATAGAGTATAATTTTAGAAATTTCAGATCCAAGAAAATAAACTCTTAAATAGAATACAATTAGAAAGGTGTTAAATAAAATGTTATAAAAATGAAGGTGTTAGATAATAAATATGCTTGTCAATATAGTTCTTATTTGTACCAATATTTTTAATAAAGCATGATTAGCTTTAGCTGTTGGTCAAGAATGGGTTACTATCGAGGATGGACAGTTATCACAGGTTTGCAGAGGAAATCTTTCCCATGACCTATGGCCTCACGCTTGTCACCTCTACTCTTATTTGGAAAGAAAAACAGGATACCTGGTCCAGCGCTCAATTAGCGATTTTAAAGATATATATTTCCTTATTAAGACAATGGGGACAGTTCTAGGCAAGCTAATACTTGCCAAGAGGCTATATTAAAATTTTCCTTAGACTCCTTGGGTGTAGAGAAAATAGTGAATACAGTTTAGGAATGTGAAAATCTTTGTATTTTATATTTGTGTTTAGTCTCTTGAAGTGAAGTGAGGTGAAGTTGCTCTGACTTTTTGCGACCCTGTGGACTGTAGCCCACCAGCCTCCTCTGTCCATGGGGATTATGGACCTTCACTGCATTTTTACACATCTCATTTCCCCTGTTAGACTGTAAGCTCCTTGAGGGCAGAGGGCAGTAAGGACAGGCCTTCACTGCCCTCCAGGCAAGAACACTGGCGTGGGCTGCCATGTCCTCTTCCAGGGAATCTTCCCAACCCAGAGACTGAATCCAGGTCTCCTGCATTGCAGGTGGATTCTTTAGCATCTGAACCACCAGGCAAGACCATATTTTATATTTATGTTAATGTAAATATGACTTTATATTACTTACATATGAAATCAATACCATCAATATACATAAAATGTATAATGTACCTCTAATGTTCTTAATAGTGAGTGGTAAAAATGATCTGCCCTCAAGGAGCTTACAGTCTAATGGGAAGTGAGACATGTGAAAATAAATTTTAAAACAAAGATGTTTGAATTGTGAATGATTGGAGACGAGGTAGGGCAAGAGAGTTTGGTTGAGGAATTGACGTTTGTGGGGACTTTGAAGGAGAGAGAGAATGGTAACAGGCCTAAATGGGATGAGAGCATCATGAGTAGACAGGAGCTAAGGTGGGACTAAATTTGCAGGTGGGAAGGTCACAGGGAGGAGGTAACACGGAAGAAAGTGAAAGAAGTCAGTAGAGGCAATATGACAACATCCAAGCATTACTTGGAAAAGTTATGACCAACCTAGATAGCATATTCAAAAGCAGAGACATTACTTTGCCGACTAAGGTCCGTCTAGTCAAGGCTATTGTTTTTCCTGTGGTCATGTATGGATGTGAGAGTTGGACTATGAAGAAGGCTGAGTGCCAAAGAATTGATGCTTTTGAACTGTGGTGTTGGAGAAGACTCTTGAGAGTCCCTTGGACTGCAAGGAGATCCAACCAGTCCATTCTGAAGGAGATCAACCCTGGGATTTCTTTGGAAGGAATGATGCCACAGCTGAAGCTCCAGTACTTTGGCCACCTCATGCAAAGAGCTGACTCATTGGAAAAGACCCCGATGCTGGGAGGGATTGGGGGCAGGTGGAGAAGGGGATGACCAAGGATGAGATGGCTGGATGGCATCACGGACTCAATGGACGTGAGTCTGAGTGAACTCCGGGAGTTGGTGATGGACAGGGAGGCCTGGCGTGCTGTGATTCATGGGGTCGCAAAGAGTCGGACACGACTGAATGACTGAATGGAACGGAACGGAAGCATTACTCAAGAAAGGTTGGACTTTATGTTGAGATCAGTATGGCTCTTTCAAGAATTTTTACAGTGAAATAGGATGAACCAGGTTAGAAAATGCCCTTGGATAAGTAATAGAAGGTGTAGACAAGGCAAGATGGTTTTGAAGGGTATGATCACCCTTTAGTTCAGGGATAGGCACACTTTTTTTTGTTGCAGAGGGTCAGCTAGTATACTTTCCGGCTTTGCCAATCCTCTTGCAACTGTTCAACTCTGGTGTTGAAGTACAAAAGTAACCATAGATATTGCAGAACAAGTGGATGTGTCTGTGTCCCATGAAATTTTGCTGATCCCTGTTCAAATTTTAACCTGATAAATGACTTTCAGGTAAGGAGGCAGCATTGCATTTTAGAAAGACATTGGGTTTGGGATCATACATGCATGGATTTTAATCCTAGCACTTATTCTAGCTACAAGAAAATAAATGTGATCATGTGAGTCTAAGCACCGATCACTTAGCAGATATTCAGATAATGTAAGATTCTTTCCCTATATTCAATGTCATGAAGTTCAGTCTAAGAAACAAGTCAGGTAGAAACAGTGTTCTTTCTTTTTCTAGAGCATATAATAAGCTCATGCTTACAGAGTCAATTTTCTGCGTTCTCAGTCACATTCAAGTACTTTCACATCCATGTTACTTCCCTGGTTTTAGTTGCCTCTGTGGTCTGTTTGAAACATTTAATCCATCAGGCTGGTTATGTTCTTTGTCTAAAGACTTATCACTGTTAACAAAAGCAACAGCAGTGACAACAATGATAGCTACTATTTATTATAATTACCAGCCATTGTGTTAAATCTTACATAAATTACCTTATTGACTACTCACAACTACCCACAATGTAAGTAAGCACTATTGTTTTTATTTAAGAGATGAGAAAAATGAGAATAAGGGAGCTTGTTTCCAAAGCTAGGCATCTAGTAAGTTAAATAACTAGTTTTCAAACTACTTTCTGCTTCTCTATGGTTTTTGAATTGTTCTTCCCTTGAATTTTTATCTCTTCTGTACACATCATGTTAACAAAAGCAACAGCAGTGACAACAATGATAGCTACTATTTATTATAATTACCAGCCATTGTGTTAAATCTTACATAAATTACCTTATTGACTACTCACAACTACCCACAATGTAAGTAAGCACTATTGTTTTTATTTAAGAGATGAGAAAAATGAGAATAAGGGAGCTTGTTTCCAAAGCTAGGCATCTAGTAAGTTAAATAACTAGTTTTCAAACTACTTTCTGCTTCTCTATGGTTTTTGAATTGTTCTTCCCTTGAATTTTTATCTCTTCTGTACACATCAAAATATGATCAAATTTGGTTTAAATCTATTCCTTTTCATAAAATATTTCTAGAGGTCCTCAGCTCCCTTTGATCTTTCCCATCTTTCACGTCTGGTATTATTATTTTTTCTTTTTTTTTTAATTGATTTTTATTTTTTAGTTTGTTTTGCTTTACAATACTGTATTCGTTTTGCTATACATTGACATGAATCAGCCACGAGTGTACATGAACTCCCAATCCCGATCCCCACAGCCCCCCTCCCGCCCCACACCTCTCTGGATTATCCCCGTGCATCAGTCCCAAGCATCCTGCATCCTGCATCAACCTAGACTGGCGATTCATTTCACTTATGATATCATACATGTTACATTGCCACTCTGCCAACTCATCCCACCCTCTCCCTCTCCCACAGAGTCCAAAAGGCCGTTCTATACATCTGTGTCTCTTTTGCTGTCTTGCGTACAGGTTTATCATTACCATCATTCACGTCTGGTATTATTTAGAATTGATTTCCATTTGCTATATTAGTCTCTGGATGTTTGTGTCTTGCATGAAAGGGGACTTTAACTTTCTCAAGGGCTATGACCAACCCAACCATCATTTTGTTTGTGCCTGCTATATGATGTAACTTATAGGTCCTTGAACATTCAGCAAATGTTTACTGAACTCCTGCTAGATGCTACGTGATATGAGGTTTCTAAAATGATGTGACAAAGGAGGACCCAGGAGAAGAGACCAGTTTCCAGTTTCAAACGTGAGCATAGACTTCTTGGGCTACGGAAGAAAGGCAAAGTCAAACTAGGGAAGGGTGAACTGGGTAATGTGGGTGAGCTCGGAAAATTGACTCTGTACTGAGAAATAAGCTGGCTCCTTCAGAGATCCACTTGAAGGATGTGAAGGACTAAGTAAGAATTATCCTTAAGGGCTGGGCATTCCAAACTTTATGTGTGTCTAGTTTCTGAAATTATAGCATGCCTATTCCTGTCTGCAGCAAAACACTGGCAAAGACAAGAAAAAGTATTCATCGTGGTGGGAAGCTGGGCTGTGATGACAAGTGGTATAAGTCATGGAAATTGTCAGAAGAGAATAAGGACAAGTAGGGGGATGGGGGAAGTGGAGATGGGTTTCCAAACCACAGCGGCCAGGGAAGGGATCTCCAGTTCCTACCGGCCTGTGAGGGGGACTTTGAAATTGTAAATAGTTTTGTGGCTAACGCACAAGACGCAAGTTCTTATCACATGATCCAAGGTGCCACCATTTCAGAGGTTTCAACCATCCAAAAATACTGGGTGCATTTGATGCAATATTTCTGCATAATGTAATCAGGGAAACTGAGGAGTGCTTTGCACTATTAGACAACAATCAAGGGTAGTTTAAGACAGTCAAGTTGCTTCACTGCATGTAGCTGCTCACACTTGGGAAAGCCTCAGGAAATCAGGCATGGATTTAATGAGTCACAGATTTTATTACCTGTCCAACCAGTATTTTAAATAGCACTTGTTTTTCCTTTCATGTCAAATGCAAAATGAAGTAAGTGGCTTTGAAAATCATTACTTGGAGAGACAAAAGGAAGGGTCATGATCCAGTTTTTAAATTGGTCCAAAAAGATGCTGAAAGCAAGCATAGTCCCTTCTGGGATTCGTAAGGGAGTGATAGTATGAGGCTGCAGGACAAATGCAATTCTGTGTAGGGCAGAATTCAGATTACAGGGCGAGCACTGTTGTGCGAGTAAGCGGCTACCATTCCTCATCAAGCAGCTAAGCTCTGGACTTTTACACTCTGGTCTTTTAATGGGTCCCCAGGAGAACATCTTCTTGGTTGACCAAAAGCTAGAGGTAGCATGAGTTCTCTGGAGGCCTCATTTAATCTCCTTGTGTGACGCAAAAAAAAATCCATAGGCATCACCAGGGAAACAAGGACATTCACAAGTTTCTATCAGACCAGCTGGATTTCAGAGGAAACTAATTGGCATTTTTGAATAATGCTGGGGAAGAGAACAATCAGTAGGAAGGTGGTGAATTTGTCAAAGAGTCCTAAAATATCAAGGCCTGCAGAAAGCTGAGGTTTCATTTTGTCTTTTAATGGGTCCCCAGGAGAACATCTTCTTGGTTGACCAAAAGCTAGAGGTAGCATGAGTTCTCTGGAGGCCTCATTTAATCTCCTTGTGTGACGCAAAAAAAAATCCATAGGCATCACCAGGGAAACAAGGACATTCACAAGTTTCTATCAGACCAGCTGGATTTCAGAGGAAACTAATTGGCATTTTTGAATAATGCTGGGGAAGAGAACAATCAGTAGGAAGGTGGTGAATTTGTCAAAGAGTCCTAAAATATCAAGGCCTGCAGAAAGCTGAGGTTTCATTTTCAGTATTGATTAAAAACTCTACCCAGGGCTTTATAAAAAAGGAAAGGAAGTTCTGGGGGAAAATTTCCAGTTTCCATTGAGAAATGTTTCAGGAGACATAATTAACAGGAAAATGATGATGATGATGGTAATAGTAATAATAATAGCTAGTAGGCTTGTATATATTCTTTCTTTCCTCAAAATTTAATGATTGAAGCCACAAAGCAGGAAACTGTAATCCTCTATAGCACAGACATCAATTATATATGTCAAATGGAATTGATGCAGTTATAAGAAAATAGAAGGGAAATGCATATTATCTGAGTACTTACTGTGCACTAGGCCCCAGACAGAAGCGTTATCTGTGTTTATATAACTATATGTGTGTGTATATATATAGATACACCCTAACTTTAATAAAAATGCTGTCAGTTATTAGTTAAGGTGAACTTTCAACACCGAAATGTGCTTTTCCCTATGCAGCTTGAGTGAGACAGTTGAACACAATATATGTGTTCTTCCAAAAATTAGGTCAAATTCACCGTGTGTCTGGCAGAATACTGCAGAGCCTTCTGGTCTACCTTGAGGCCCCTCTCCATGGGGCATGACTCCAGGGTAAGCAGAAGCACAATTTGCAGGAAGGAAACTATTGTCATTATGGTTCAGAATGATCACACCCTCGAGATAAACTGGCTTCTGATGAGTATTGGTAGCTTTTGCTCTGAAAGAAAAACCAAGGGGTTTTCTGAAACCACAAATGGATAGAAAGAAAGATTTTATGGAAGTCTACTTTTAGCAAATTACCTCTTTGATCAGCAAATGCCTTGACACCTTTCATATCGTTTTCATACAACCTCTCTGTACAGATAAAGCTGTTCGAGGCTTTTAAGATGAAAATCAGATGAAATCCTGTGCTGAATTTCATAATGCCAATCTGAAGACTCTGCAACCCCTAGAGAATGAGGAAGTAATAGGAAAATGGGGGCAGTAAAGGACTCCACAGGGTTTATCTTTTGTGTCCAGGGAATACTGTGAGACTTTTAAAGAGGTGGGAGCTGGATTCCCTGGCGTGGTTCAGGGCTGGCACAGGGGTTGAGTGTGATCCCCTCCATTCATCCCCCATCTAGGGACACAGGGTCAGGATTACTTGACCCTGTGGAGAAAAGCTTATTTTTTTAAATGAAACACATTAGCCTGCTTCCTAGAGGAACTAAGTTCCTAGAGGAACCAAGAAAGGGTTATGCTGAGTGGTTCTGGGGAGAACAGAAGGGGTAACAGGGTCCCACCTCCTCCTGTCCCCGTGTGCCAGGTGGGTCACGCTGCTCAGATCTCTTCAGGGGCCTGATGAAGTGAAAGAGGTCCTGCCAAAGGTGTGGGCGTGAGAGGGGGTGGGCAGGGGTGGACCCAGGGATCTGCAGCAATCTCTTTCAACTTCAAGTTGAGGAAGCGGTGAAGAAAACATGGGAAGGGTGACCCGGTGGGGGGTGGGTGGGCGGCGTCCTGCTGGGCTCACACGTGGGCAGACGTGGCTGGGCAGTGGGGTTCTACACAAGCAATGTCCAGGCTGTGCTCGCCCCCAAAAGGGGGAGTTGTCTGAGACGCTGCAGTGTGCCCCTGGTGGTCCTGCCAGCTGGTGTGTTTGCTGGCTGAGCGGAGCAGCTCTGCCTCCAGGTTCTGCTCTCTGACATGGGCACAGCCCCACAGACAGTTTCTCACTCATTCGTGTAAAGATTGCCTTTGCAGGTGGTGCTAGTGGTAAAGAATCTCCCTGCAGTGCAGGAGACACAGTTGTCGAGGGTTTGGTCTCTGGGTGCGGAAGATCCCCTAGAGCAGGAGATGGCAGCTCACTATAGTACCCTTGCCTGGAGAATTCCATGGACAGACGAGCCTGGTGAGCTGCAGTCCACGGGGTCACAGAGCTGGGCACGACTGAGCGGCTGAGCAGAGTGAGGAGTTTACTCCTCATTCGCGGAGAGCTGCTCCTTGGGGCCCTGTCCTCTGTCCCTTCCTCTGAGTGCTGACCTGCCAGGACCAGGTACACTCAAGTCCCTTTCCTTTCTGGCTGGCCCCTTGTCTTCGAGATATTATTTGTATTGAGTATTTTGAGACTTAGTTAACCTGCAATAAAATAATGGACAAAAATAGTTGGGATTTCTTTTGAGGTTGTGTAAGTAAAAGCATAGACATGGTATCCTTTGAACTTGATTGCAATCTTCTTTATCCACAAGTTGGGAAGAATGAGGGTCATAAACTTAATGGGTTATTGGGAAAGTTAAACAAGAGAATGTACTTACCAGCTAGTGAAAGTGAAAGCTGCTCAATCATGTCTGACTCTTTGCGACCTCATGGACTCTCCAGTCCGTGGAATTCTCCAGGCCAGAATACTGGAGTGGGTAGCCTTTCCCTTCTCTAGGGGATCTTCCCAACGCAGGGATTGAACCCAGGTCTCCCGCATTGCAGGAGGATTCTTTACCAGCTGAGCCACAGGGGAAGCTCGAGAATACTGGAGTGGGTAGCCTATCCCTTTTCAGAGGATCTTCCTGACCCATGGAATAGAACCAGGTCCTCCTGCATTGCAGGAGGATTCTTTACCACCAGAGCTCTCAGGGAAGCCCTGCCACCTAGTAGTATTCAGTAAAGTATATGGTTTAGCTGGTGAAAAACAAGCAACAGCTGTAGCTGGAATTATTTTGTCCTGTCTTGGAAGAAGAAAGAATTTTAATGGGGAGAAACTCATCAACGTGAATAATCTGACATTTATGGTACTGTATGAGTTATATGAGGATTATGCCATTCTAGTTACGAACAGACATTCAAAACCTTAAAAGGAGGCTTATTTGTGTTTCATAGCTTATTTGTTATTCAAAGGAAGATTGCAATAATGTGGCTTTTATTACCCGTGGCCTCTAATGGGGATTTGAGAGTAGGTTTCTATTTGGGTTCTGAAAGTTGGGAGCTCCTTTGCTGCCATATTTTCATGATCATTTCTGTTCTGTTCGACCTCCCTAACTTAATTTCTAGTTTGGTATTTCTCACAGTGTCCCATGGACCACCTCCATTAGGATTATCTTCCAGGGATTTTTTTAAGAGTGCAGACTCATTTCAGAAATGGGAATAAGAAATATGCGTTCTAGAAAAGCTTTACTGGTAATTCTAAAGCTTGAGAAATGCTGGAAGTTTCAACCAGCCATTGTTTACCTCAATTATACATTTCTCAATCATCTCATGTGCTTCTATCAAATATTTCACCTTCTTCCAAGTATAGAATATAGCATATAGAATATAAAAGACCCAAAGAAGAGCTTAGAACCCATATTCCCAATCTTTTTTGTTAATTAACTCCTTTCAGTTCAGTTCAACTCAATTCAGTCGTGTCCAATTCTTTGTGATCCCATGGACAGCAGCATGCCAGGCTTCCCTGTACTTCGCTAACTTTCGGAGCTTGCTCAAACTCGCATCCATTGCGTCGGTGATGCCATCCAACCACCTCATCCTCTGTCGTCCCCTTCTCCTCCTGCCTTCAATCTTCCTCACCATCAGAGTCTTTTCCAACATAATATAAATTGAAAGATCTTCTACTTAAGTAATCTATTGCATAGATTTTCATATGAAGATTGACTAACGCCTGCTAACCGTGCTGTCTTATGGCATAATGTGCTTGTGCTTATCCAGAAAGTCAGTGTGGATGCCATGGTGTAGGGACACACAAGCACTTCACACTCTGATCCTTTCACCTTCTCATTTGAAACAAATTATATGAGTTCTGCTTGCTTCAGTTTGCTTACCTTAATTCGGAGTTACAAATACTCATTTAATGACATTATGAGGTTAAATTATTTTATTATAGTAATATTAGTCTTTTTCTTTCCTGCTAAAGCCTGAAATGATTTCTATAGGAGATTTCTGTTTATTTGTATTATTTGCAAAAATGCGTCCTGACAAAACTGAGGTTAGGCAGAGGGGTAAGAAGTTGCCCTGGGCTTTGCTTCTAAAAATGCTTTAAGATACAAATTCACAAAGGACAGTAACTCAGATAATGAATTTTTGTGCCAAAAGATGACGTTAAGATTAAAGTGCCAGTGAACAAGATTCTCCTTATAAAACTACAACGGTAAACAATAATATTTAATAACAACAAAAAATAGTTAAAATGGAATTTGGAAATTGCTTCCTGCGTGATGGAGAAGATTCTCGAGCAGATCTCGTGAGAATGCACATTTGCTAAATGTGTGAAATTAGTGGGTTCATCTGACAGCCGTTGTCTTTAAGTCTCAAAAATGAGTTTGTGGGTGAAAACCATTCCAAGAGACTCGTGTAAATGTTTTATTTCCTTAGGAGCAAAAATCCAGATCAAAAATGGAGTTGGGCTGCTATAGGAATAGGTCCTCCCAATAAACCAGGGCTTGCTTTTTTTAAGAAGCAGTTATTTTCATGTACTGACTTTGATAGAAGTGAAAGGTCTGGGAATTTATTTATTTACTTATTTATTTAATGATTAGGCTAGAGAGAGAAAACCTTTTGACCCGTGAGCACGAATGGGTCCAGGGATGCACCTGACTGTCCGTCACGTGGGANTTTAAGAAGCAGTTATTTTCATGTACTGACTTTGATAGAAGTGAAAGGTCTGGGAATTTATTTATTTACTTATTTATTTAATGATTAGGCTAGAGAGAGAAAACCTTTTGACCCGTGAGCACGAATGGGTCCAGGGATGCACCTGACTGTCCGTCACGTGGGAAGCATGTCCAGACAGGTGGCCACTCTGGAAACTGCTCCATCTCCACCCCTGGAGATACAGGGACAAGTTGCAGCCAGGCCTGGCTGGGCGGCTGGGCAGCCAGAGGCGGTCTGGAGAGAGACCGCTGCTTCTTGCAGCCAAGAAAGTGTGTATTGACTCTGTGTTTCACATTTTTTCCCATTTGAAATTAGTTGCCCTATCAATCACTGTTCACTATTTATTTATTTATTTTTTTGAGGCCCTGGGTGAAGCTGACAGGGTTTAGTAATTTTAGCTCCTCTGTCAGATTAATGCTTTTCTTTTTGGCTCTAACAAAGCAGCACTCATCGCAGGTTAGGATGTAGACAAGAGGCTCAATACTTGGGAAAATTCTTGTGGGCTTAATAAGGCACTTTTACTAATTTTCTTTTTCCCATAAGAATCTGAAGAACTCTTTCAGGATACACAGCCTTTTAAAAAAGCATTCTTCCCGAGAGTCTTTATATCAATAATACATAGCTTCTCTCTTCACCAGAAACAATGGAGGCTTTCCAGGAAGTTATTGTCAGTGACCATTGGAGGTGGACTATCTCCAAAGAACCATCCATGGTCTTTAAGAAATGAAAAACTTTTGGAAAAAAAGTCCATTATTTAAAATAAAAATTCCTCCTTTACAAAAAGAAATACTTAAAGCTGCAAAATCCTTTCTAATAAACCTGGTAAAATATTGCTAATAAATGACTTTATTTTTTTGGAGAGGAAGAATAGCCAGAAGAGCTAAGTAGTATTAAGAAATTGAAAAAGCAAATTTTATTGGCAAGTCCAGATACGAAAATCATGAGGCTCAATAAAAAATAAAGCCATGACAACCTCTTTCTCAAAAAGCAGTGGAAAAGGTAGTTAAAAGTTATAAGTTTTACTCTTTAAAATATTTTAGTGCTTATAATAGGAGTAACAGTGATACATGCGTCACAGCATGGACATACACATTTTAAAAATAATACTTTTGGTGTTATTTTGTGTAATATAGTAAATACTACTTTATTAATGCGACATTAATTGATTATATGATTTTTCTAGCTCACTTTACTGGAAAGTCATTTATTACATCACTGAAACTTCATTTTCAATTGCTCTGCATGTATGCCTCATTTTATTGGCCCTTACGGATTCTGTGTTTTGTATAAATGGAAGGTTTGTGGCAACCCTGGGTCAGGCATATACATTAGCACCATTTTTCCAACAGCAGTTGTTCACTTCATGTCTCCATGTCACATTTTGCTAATTCTGACAATATTTGAAGCTTTTTCATTATTATGTTTGTTGCTGTGATTGATCAGTGATCTTCAGAATTACTATTGGAATTATTTGGGGCATCATGAATCAAGGCCATAAAAGATGGTGAATTTAATTGATAAATATGTACGTTCTGACTATTCCCTCATGTCTCTCCATCTTCTTGGGCCTCCCTGGTGCCTGAAACACAAGAAAATTGAAAATAGGTCAATTAACAACCCTACAGTGGCCTTAAAGTGTTCAAGCGAAAGCAAAGTCAATTGATGCCATACACGTCATTGTTGTCTTACTGTAACAAATTGCCGTGTTTATCCCAATCTTCAGCGACCGCCACCCTGATCAGTCAGGAGCCACCAACACCGAGGTAGGACCTTCCACCAGCAAAGAGATTACAACTGCCTGAAGACTGAGGTGATGGTCAGTATTCTTTAGCAATAAAGTATTTTTAATTAAGGTATGTACTTCTTAAAGATATAACAATAGTAAACACTTAATAGAATATAGTATGAACATAACTTATACATGCACGTGAGGGTGAGTGTTAATCTCTCAGTCGTGTCTGACTCTTTGTGACCCCACAGACTGTAGCCCGCCAGGCTCCTCTGTCCATGGGATTCTTCAGCCAAGAATACAGGAGTGGGTTGCCATGCCCTTCTCCAGGGGATCTTCCTGACCCAAGGATCAAACCTGAGTCTCCTTGCTGCAGGCAGATCCTTTACTATCTGAGCCACCAGGGAGGTTCTTTATATGTACAGGGAAATAAAAATAAACTGTGTTTATTATCACTTTATTGAGATATTCACTTTATTGTGATGCTCTGGAGCCAAACTTGAAATATCTCTAAAGTATACTTGCAATTGAAAATGATTAATTTCTCATGGTAAATGCCAGATCACAATTTTTTTTTTTTAAATTTGAGAAGGGTCCTTTTGCTGATGGAACTTTAGTTGTAACAACATTGGACTATATTTCTGATAAATCACTTCCAAATATAAATTTTTATATATTTAAACTGATGATTCTCACTGAACAAGTTTTCTAAAAAGGTTTAACTCTTCATACAAATCAATTTTGTGCAAATTTGAATTTAAGTGTAAATTTATAAAATGCCATTTTAATGTTTGCTCTGACATTTTCTGAAGTTTGTGGGAGTTGTAGAGGAAACTGGAAGTGACTTCATTATTTGTATATAATTCAGCATTTGTGTTTATGAATTTTATTACTATAGCTTCAATTGCAAGGAAGAAAGATTTGTCTCCCTTATTGATAAGTGGTTTGTGTGGAAGCTTCACAGGCTTCTTTTCCATATATATTTGCTCAGAAAATGTAATTCTGTTCCTAAGCTTGTGGAGACTTGCTTTGTAACGCACTAGCTTTCAAGACCAGAGACACTAAACTCTTTAAAAAAATTCTGATAACCTCCTGATAAGCATCTGGAAGTGACTTCATTATTTGTATATAATTCAGCATTTGTGTTTATGAATTTTATTACTATAGCTTCAATTGCAAGGAAGAAAGATTTGTCTCCCTTATTGATAAGTGGTTTGTGTGGAAGCTTCACAGGCTTCTTTTCCATATATATTTGCTCAGAAAATGTAATTCTGTTCCTAAGCTTGTGGAGACTTGCTTTGTAACGCACTAGCTTTCAAGACCAGAGACACTAAACTCTTTAAAAAAATTCTGATAACCTCCTGATAAGCATTATGGTGATGACCATGTAGTCAGGTATGGGTGTGAGAGTTGGACCATAAAGAAAGCTGAGCGCCAAAGAATTGATACATTTGAACTGTGGTGTTGGAGAAGAGTCTTGAGAGTCCCTTGGACTGCAAGGAGATCCAACCAGTCCATCCTAAAGGAGATCAGTCCTGGGTGTTCATTGGAAGGACTGATGTTGAAGCTGAAACTCCAGTACTTTGGTCACCTGATGCAAAGAACTGACTCATTTGAAAAGACCCTGATGCTGGGAAAGATTAAAGGCAGCAGGAGAAGTGGACGACAGAGGATGAGATGGTTGGATGGCATCACCAACTCAATGGACATAAGTTTGAGTAAACTCCAGGAATTTGGCGATGGACAGGGAAGCCTGGTGTGCTGCCATCCACGGGGTTGCAAAGAATCAGACACGACTGAGCGAATGAACTGAACTGAACTGATGACCACGTGCACAGCTGTATTTTGTAATAATTTACCGACAAATTCGTAGTGATCTCAACTTTTTGAGAAACTTGTTGCTAAAATGCAGGTAGGATGGTAGAGATATGAACCAACTGTGGAGGGGCCATCAGTGAGAAATTATAAAAGAACGTTGAAGAACAGCTCAAACTACGAGGTTATTTTCATTTGCATATATGGCCTAGAGGCCATTGATTGGTGTCACTTTTTTTTTTGTTAAAACATAAGCTACAATCACATTGTATTGTAAATAATTTCCACATCTAGTTTCCTTAAAGACTCAGAAGTTCAAGACATTAGTGATTTAATCTGAACACAGAAACCTTGGATAATTTTTTTCTCTCCTGTTATTTCGTAGTTGCCTTTTCCATATTGTATTTGAGAACAACTATTATTAACAATTCAACTTTGTAGTACTTTTTAGAGTACTACAGAGTATTCAATTCAATTTCATAGAAATCTTTCTTTTGGGGGCTCATATTGTATTGGTTTTTGTAAATAGTTATTCCAGTGATTTCAATGATAAGTTCAGCTATTGTAATCAAGATTGGGAGCATACACAATGAACTCTTTAGAGTAAACAGTTCAACTGGAGAGAAGATAGCAGAGCCACGAACATTCAGATATATCACAGACATCAACCAGATTGTTTTTACAGTGAAATTGAGAGCATGGGTTTCTGGCATGTCAGTTAAATGGAAGTTGATTAAGAATGGGTCAATTGTAGCAGTTTGTCTCCGCAGTACATAATGTGAGATACAAATATTTAGCTCCAAATACACTTTTATAAAGGTCTGTTCTCAAGAGCATTCACAGATAATTATTTTGATTTTACTTAAAAAATGTAATGATGAGTTTAAGTAGTTCTCTAGTATTCTAACGATCCACCGATCTTTATTTTATTTTTTTTTTAATTTTTTCTTATTCTGCTTTGTAAGCTTCTTGAATCTTAGAAGTTAGCCTATGTATTGGATAGCCAATACATGTGAAATTGGTTTCTTGTTTGAAGAGTGCTCTCCTAAGACTATCGTGTCACCCTCTGTGTGTGTTTGTGCATTTGTGTGTCTCTCTGCATAGAGGACTTTGTCATAAAAGGCACTAGTTAGGTGAGGACATTTACTAACATTTCACTCATTAGGTAAAACAGACATTACATGGCCCTTGTTTCAACTGAGTGGCTTCTTTAATCTTCTGGATAGTCTAAATTATTTTTTTCCTTGGGTGAAAAAAGAATGTTTTTGTTGTTCATTCATAAGTTGTGTTCAGCTCTTTGGAACTCCATGGACTGCAGCATGCCAGGCTTCCCTGTCCTTCACTGTCTCTCAGAGTTTGTTCAACTTCATGTCCATTGAGTCAGTGATGCTATCTAACCATTTCATCCTCTGCTTCCCATTTTGCCTCAGTCTTGCCCAGTATCAGGGTCTTTTCCAATGAGTCAGCTCTTTGCATCAGATGGCCAAAATATTTCAGCTTCAGCATCAGTCCTTTCAAAGAAACAAGCTTATCAACATCTAAATGCACTGTGTTAGCTCATAGTTGATTAGTTCTTATCAAATATGCTTTGGTGTCATGCCATTGACATGAATTGATGGGTCTCAGAAGAAACACTGACAAACTATTTTTGCATTTTTCATAGATACATTTTTGAGGACATAGTTCAATAAATTCAATAAGTCTTCTGTATGAGGGACTAACATGTAAATTTCTTTACTATCCTAGTATGAGAAAAAAGCTGTGCTTATTTCAAAACACCATTTCTATGTTTTTTTCTATGATCAGGCACTCAGCGTCAGATCATTTACCCTCTGCTAATTACTGCAAAGGAGCTTAGCACATGTGTTCATCAGCTTCATTTTCTCAAAGCTATAGTTTTTTCCAGTAATGTACAGATGTGAGAGTTGGGCCATAAAGAAGGCTGAACACTGAATTGGTCAACATCTTTTGAATTGTGGTGCTGGAGAAGGCTCTTGAGAGTCCTTTGGACAACAAGGAGATCAAACCAGTCAATCTAAAAGAAATCAACCCTGAATATTCATTGGAAGGACTGATGCTGAAGCTGAAGCTCCAATACTTTGGCCATCTTGTGCAAAGACCCAGCTCGTTGGAAAAGATCCTGATGCTGGAAAAGACTGAAGGCAATAGGAGAAGGGGACGACAGAGGATGAGATGGTTGGATGGCATCACTGACTCGATGGACATGAGATTGAGTGAATTAGACAGTGAGGACAGAGAAGCCTGGGATGCTGCAGTCCGTGGGCTGCAAAGAGTCAGACACGACTGAGCAACTGAACAATAGTACATTCAGCATATTTATTTTAAAAACTTGCTAAAATGTTAACATGTTAATGCACATCACTTAAAATCATTTCTGTGATGGACTAGAATTAAAATAAGCATGTGTCCTATTAACTCATGAGCTCTTTTTTTACCCTCATTTTCATCTTCCTGTGTTTAGTTATTAGAATCAGGTGCTCCTAAGGAGAGGGACCTGTTTCTCTGATGTTGGCTACTATGTTTCCTTACATCCACATCAGTTCAGTTCAGTTCAGTTCAGTCGCTCAGTCATGTCCGACTGTTTGCCACCTCATGAATCGCAGCACGCCAGGCCTCCCTGTCCATCACCGAACACGGAGTTCACTCATACTCATGCCCATCGAGTCAGTGATGCCATCCAGCCATCTCATCCTCTGTCGTCCCCCTTCTCCTCCTGCCCTAAATCCCTCCCAGCATCAGGATCTTTTCCAATGAGTCAGCTCTTCACATGAGATGGCCAAAGTTTTGGAGTTTCAGCTTTAGCATCAGTCTTTCCAATGAACACCCAGGACTGATCTGCTTTAGGATGGACTGGTTGGATCTCCTTACAGTCCAAGGGACTCTCAAGAGTCTTCTCCAACACCACAGTTCAAAAGCATCAATTCTTCAGTGCTCAGCCTTCTTCACAGTCCAACTCTCACATCCGTACATGACCACTGGATAAACCATAGCCTTGCGTAGACATGGTGCATGTCTAAAACATGACCTTTCAGACATTCTTCTCAAGTTGCTGAGAGGGAGGAAAGGAAAAAATATATTGAGAAAGTCGTAGTTGCAATCCATATATCCTGGAGTGGTGGAGTCATCAAATGCTGCACAGCCTACAAAGTCTCCGAGGGCCCAAGGAGCCTGGCCTGGTGCCACCATCAGCCATCCTTTATCCTGGGGAAAATTAAGTGTGTCCAACAAAATTTCCCATTTGAGTTATTCACTCCTGGTGTTCCTGTGTCAGGGATCCAGGCCTGAGCCAACATTAGGGCCCTCACATTCCAGTCACATCTCTTGATAGATCAGAAGTTCTGCTGAGGGTCCTGTTTGCAATCTGCAGGCATCCTCACTATATTCTATATGTCGTGCCAAGTGTCATCGGCGTATTGCGGTTAATATTTTGTAAAGGAAACTTTTTTTGATCATCAGCTATTAGAGGCCAGCTGAGGGATGAGCCCAAGGGCTTTCCATTTTAATGGAGCTCGCCTGGTTTTTATGCTCTATTTCCCAGCACTTTCAAAATCATGAAGGAGCCAACAGTGCCAGATGGGTCCAGCACTTGAAATAGGGAATTCTCCTCCAGAAGGAGATGAGTGGATGGACGACCCTGCCAGGTGCACTCCCAAGAGAGCAGACATGTTGGCCAGTGGGAATGACGGTGGGGTGGACATGCGTTAAAACGGTTGATACTCTACACACCCTGATTAGGCATTTCTGCCAGATGCTGTCCTCACAAAACTCTTTTAAAACACTGAATAAACTGGAGAGGTGGCTCTCGTTGGACAGAACATTTGCTGCAGTCCATTTGCTGATGGTTATCTGATTGATTGCATTATGGGCAGTGATGGGGCTATTGTCATTTAAGGTAAAAATGCCAAAAAAAAAAAAAAGACAAATGAGCTCAGAGGAGGATGAAACTGTCAGTCCAAACAGAGTCCTGTTTTGTCACCTTCTTCAGTGAAAAGGCAACTGTTTGAGATTATCATATGTGAAATTATCGCTGAAATAGGACAAAAGGTCTTCTGACTCACTGATTCAAAACTGCATTCTTACATTGATGTATGGAGCCTGGGACTATGAGAACTGGGAAAACTGAGCCTGGAGAGATGTGCTTCAGTCATTGTATAGAACACTGGTTTTGGGGGGTTCCTGGGCTTCCCTTTCTTTGGGATTGGAATGAAAACTGATCTTTTCCAGTGCTGTGGCCACTGCTGAGTTTTCCAAATTTGCTTGCATATTGAGTGCAGCACTTTCACAGCATCATCTTTCAGGATTTGAAACAGCTCAACTGGAATTCCATCACCTCCACTAGCTTTGTTTGTAGTGATGCTTTCTAAGGCCCACTTGACTTCACATTCCAAGATGTCTGGCTCTAGATTAGTCATCACATCATCATGATTATCTGGGTCATGAAGATCTCTTTTGTACAGTTCTTCCATGTATTCTTGCCACCTCTTCTTAATATCTTCTGCTTCTGTTAGGTCCAGACCATTTCTGTCCTTTATCGAGCCCATCTTTGCATGAAATGTTCCCTTGGTATCTCTAATTTTCTTGAAGAGATCTCTAGTCTTTCCC
>SJXQ01012516.1:216545-299598 GCA_006408695.1 Aepyceros melampus
CCTACATTGAAATGCCAAGGAGCAAAGTTAAATAAATTTCTGGCTTCCATCCCTTCTACATCTGTGTGTATGTGTGTGTGTATATATATATATATATATATATATATATATATATAGTTTTGTAAAGATATAAAAAGCTGAGAATAGATGTATATTACTCAGAATTTTATATATAATTTGTATATGACTATGCATATAATACAATTTTTAACATTTCTCTTTGTATAGTCACTTCACTAGATATTGAAAGTGTTTTTCAGTTCAGTTCAGTTTTACAATTATTCTATTAATAAGTCAGTTATATATAGGATCAAAAGGGAAACACCATTTAGGTAAAGTGCGTTAACTCTTCAAATGGTGATGAATACAGGCCCATAGTATTCTATAATTGGTCTCTGTACTAAACCTATCTTAGTTAGGAATATTTTATTCCATTGTTGGGATACAGTTGGGAATTTCAGTAGCTGAAATATCTTCTTGATATTGAGAATATTTCCCATGAAGCAGAAATACAGAACAAAAATGGTCTTCTGCTTGGTAACTAGCAAATTGGCCAGCAGTTGAAAAGTGTGACTGTCATACAGAAGAGCTTTTAGTCATTCAAAATCATGAAGGCTTTTATAACTGAACCTGTTACTTAAATATCATTTTATAATCTTGTATTTCAAAAATTAAATGCTTAGGGGGAAACAATCTTCTTCAATATATTGGAATCATAGTGTATTAGAGGAGAAAGAAATATTAAGTAATATTTAGTCAGATCTCATTTTATAATTTTAAGTAAAATGTTGAGTTCTAAGCAAAAAGATAAAGAATTACCAAAACAAATTGTGTGCATGATACACAACTGAGGAAATTCAGGAAGATATTCAGAAATACATTTTTTCAGGAAAAAAAATAATTTTATGATTAGTGGTTTGGGAGTGCTGTTTAATAAAAAGATATTTGCCCCTCAAATCATGATGATATTATTTGCTTTTCTTTTAGTTTTTGTTTTAACTTTTATTTAGATTATCTTTTTTTCTCAAATTAGTTGGGTCTATAGTGTTAGGTGCAGAGATCAAGACATTTTCCCACTTCTAATTAATGGGCTACAATTAATTGGAAAATCTTTCTTTCCCAAATGGGCTGCAATGGAACTTTCGTTGTAGACCTGGTGACTGTGTGCTTGGGACCCTTGTGAGCTCTCTTGTCTATTACGGTGGTCTGTGCGTCTACCCTCACCTACCACCACTCCATATTTGTGTCAGGGTTGTATGTTCTCCAGATTTACTCTTTACAAACACTGGCTTGGCATAGATCTTTCTTGTTTGTATGTAGATTTAAAAATTAAGTTGTTTCACAATTTCTGCAAAATAAACCTTCCGGGATTTTTATTAGAATTTCATTGAATCTTTGAATTAAAGGATAATTGAGTTTCTTAATGATATTGAGGTATCCAATCCATCAACATGGTGTGCCTTTCAATTTATTTAGGTAATCTTTCATTTTCTTTAGTTATATTTTGATGTCATGAAATTTTTTAAATTTTAGTTATTTAATTTTTCATTCTCTTGTAAGTGGTATTTCAAAATTTTATTTTCCATATGTTTTTTATTACTATATAGAAATAAAGTTGATTTTTATATATTGACTTTCTATTCACCAACATTGTTGTATACACTTGCTATTTTTGTTATTTCTTTAGTAGATTCTTTAAGCTTTCTGCATGCATAAACGTCATCTGTAAATAATGGCTTTTTTTTTTTCCTTTTTCAACTATAATGGTGTCTTTTCCTTCTTTTTCTACTGGCTAGAAGAGTTGACTCATTGGAAGAGACCCTGATGCTGGGAGGGATTGGGGGCAGGAGGAGAAAGGGACGACCGAGGATGAGATGGCTGGATGGCATCACAGACTCAATGGACGTGAGTCTGAGTGAACTCCAGGAGTTGGTGATGGACAGGGAGGCCTGGCGTGCTGCGATTCATGGGGTCGCAAAGAGTCGGACACGACTGAGCGACTGAACTGAACTGAGGATATAGTAGAGTGTTCAGTATTTTTCAAACATATATATTGTAAATATGCACTTCTTGTCAATGAGCTATTTTTACACTCATAGTGTTAATTGGTGATGGTGGATATTCCTTTCTGTTCCTGACCTAGCAGAAGGTTTCCAGTATTTAACCATTAAGTTTGAAAGTTGTATGATTTTATTTGTAGACATCCTTTGGCGTAGATCACAGCAGTTTCTTTCTATCTCTAGTTTTCTGACTTAAAAAAAAAAAAGACCTTAAATGGATGTATAAATTGGGATTAATTAAAATTCAGAACTTGTGTTGAATGTAAAAAAAAGGCCATAGCCAGGAAGCATATATTTACAATATACATGTCTGAGAAAAGGCTTAAAGAAAAGAGAGAATCTAACTAACCTGAGCAAAGACAACTTGAAAGAATTTCCAGTAGCCAAAGCAGCTAGTATAAACTGAGGAACAGCAACCAAAACTGTCTTAGATAATATCCAAATAATAATACATATCCTTGAGCCCATACTTTATAAAGAAATGATTATGTAAAAAAATAAATGGAAAGAGACAAATATTTCTCACAGAAGAATTGCGAGCAGTATGCCTAGATCGTCCTCCTCTGGGAGGATGGACTTAATCCCTCTTCTCCGATACGGAATGCCGTTAGTTCCTCACCCCCAGGAATGCAGAACCTGAAGGAAAGTCAGAGCTGCCAAGTGGAGAAAGCGCCTGGTGAGGTCCACTCTGCAGGGTGAAGTCTTCGCAGGGCTGTTATTTGCTCTCTGGAATGCTGCCATGAGATGACCTTTCACCTCTATGGGACTCTACTGAGAAAGTCACATCCCAGATAAAAACAGAGCTAGATCATACAGGATCTTTAAGGGTGCAGTAATGGCACCCCACTCCAGTGTTCTTGCCTGGAAAATCCCATGGACTGGGGAGCCTGGTGGGCTGCAGTCCATGGGATCGCTAAGAGTCTGACACAACTAAGTTACTTCCCTTTCACGTTTCACTTTCATGCATTGGAGAAGGAAATGGCAACCCACTCCAGTGTTCTTGCCTGGAGAATCCCAGGGATGGAGCCTGGTGGGCTGCCGTCTATGGGGTCGCACAAAGTCGGACACAACTGAAGTGACTTAGCAGCAGTTGCAATAATTCTGTTTTGTTTTTTAAAAAATATCAGTGGAAAGGCACTCAGGAAAAAAAAAAAGAGTTGAGAGTTTTGCAGGAGCACAAGAAGTATAGAGGGAGGTCAGGGAGCCCTGGGCGGGAGAGCACAGGGAGCATGGCTGCAGGAGCCCACAGGCAAGGGGAGGACTTCCTCCAGACCCCAAGCAAGAGGCAATGCTGCAGCTTTGCACTCACAGGGCCTAGGAAAAAATGCTGCCATCAGGATCCATTGCTAAGTCACTTCAGTCGTGTCCGACTCTGTGCAACCCCACAGACGGCAGCCCACTAGGCTCCCCCGTCCCTGGGGTTCTCCAGGCAAGAACACTGGAGTGGGTTGCCATTTCCTTCTCCAATGCATGAAAGCGAAAGGTGAAAGTGAAGTCGCTCAGTCTGGTCCGACTTAGCGACCCCATGGACTGAAGCCTACCAGGCTCCTCCATCCATGGGATTTTCCAGGCAAGAGTACTGGAGTGGGGTGCCATTGCCTTCTCCATACAGAAGCGGAAAAGATCCCAATATATTGTCTACAATGATTATTTTTAAAATGCCAATTAGACATCAAGGGAGGCAGCAGTACTTTAAGGTCAAGTTTTTCCTTTGACTGTAATATCCCTTCCCTCCTAAGTAAGCAATGCTAATGCAGAAAGTCATTGCCTCAGCGCGCACTCCGTAATGAAGTGACTTCTGGATGGCAATGCTTGGCTGATTTATTACTGCCACTAGGTGATGGGAAGACTTCCACTGGAAGGCTTTTACAATTTATCAAGTTTTGTTGGCCTAAGGAAGGGTAATTACTCTCCCAGGTTGATGTGATGTGTGAACCAATGCAAACACTAGGGACATGAACAATGACCAACCTTTTACTCAAATGAAATTAAACTGTAACGCATTTACTGTATGTAGAAGAGGCATTTAACAGTTCCCAGGGATGGCTATGTGAAGATCCTAATCTTCAAATCCCCAAATACAATGTGACAAACACATTTATCCTTCTATACATCAATAGCCTGGAACTGGGGGGGCACTTATTGGTCAAAGGGTATGCTTTTGCAACTCAAGTAAAACCTTTCTCTAAAAGCTGTAAGTCAATGCCTGACTTTCAAAGTGACTCATGAATAATGAAAATCACAAAGGCTAACCAATGTATTTTTAAAATTTGTATGGTGATGTCAAGACTACCAAGCTGCTGTTTTGATCATAAGTTTTGTTATATGATTCCATAACAATAAGACATGGGGATATTTAACCTGAAAAAGAGAGGGTGATGAGGGCACAAAGTCAAATGTTGTCATGTGGAAGATGGAACATTTATTCTGTAATACTGCAGAGAGTAAACTAGGGAAGAATAGATGGTAAGAGTGAGAAAGAAAAAGTAGACTTATCATAAATAAGCTGCTGCTGCTGCTAAGTCACGTCAGTCATGTCCGACTCTGTGTGACCCCATAGATGGCAGCCCACCCGGCTATCCCGTCCCTGGAATTCTCCAGGCAAGAACACTGGAGTGGGTTGCCATTTCCTTCTCCAGTGCAGGAAAGTGAAAAGTGAAAGTGAAGTTGCTTAGTCGTGTCCGACTCTTCGCGACCCCATGGACTGTAGCCCACCAGGCTCCTCCGTCCATGGGATTTTCCAGGCAAGAATACTGGAGTGGGTTGCCATTGCCTTCTTTGTATCATAAGCAGTATATCCCTAATAATTATAGTTGTCATATATAGTTGTCATATATAGTCAATTATAGTTCTGTTTGTTTGCAAAGCAATGAATTTCTCATCCCTCAAAGTCCTCGCACAGAAGCTGGGATCAATGCTACAGAAAAGCTAGAAGTCATGACTACTTGCGGTGCAGTTTGAGCTCCATTACCTAGGAAATGACTTAAGACTCTGAGCACTTATGTTAGTTGATATATAAGACCAACAAGTCAAAATTCTAGTTTTAAGATTTCTATTTCTGGAACATAATAAAATTTATTGGAAAACCTTGTATCAAACTACGTTTTTCTAGGGGAAACAAAAATATTTTCCTCAACTCCTGAGCCCCATACACATGAAAGAAGCGGCTTTACGCACTGTATGTTTTCAAGTTGTCCTGCTTATCCCACCAACACAGGGGTCCTAGGTTGCTAAGAATTGAGGAGGGGATGCAATGAAGTGAAGTCAGTGCAATAAGTAGTAACCTGTGGGCCTCTGAGCTTCCTCTGACCTCTCTGACTTTCCCCTGATGGGAGAAGTGGTTCCCCTTCCTTTGTGGGAACTTTCCTGTCCAAGTGCGTCTGTTCCAATCCTAGCTGCCCAGCCCCCACCACTTTGGGGGCTTTTATCGCAGTAATTAGTTCAGGAATTGTTATGTGACCCAAGCTGACCCCAATCCAGCCACTTCTCTGAGATTTTCCTGAGATGGAGCTGGAACTTGAATTTCCGCTTCCCTCACGGCCACCTGAGCTGTGGCTTATCAGCTCAGGCACTGCAGGCCATATTCCGTCTTCTGAGAAAACAGTTCACCCGGAGAGAAGAGAGCATTCTATACCCTTCTTCATATTACCAAAGAGCAGTATTTTTAAAACCAAGCTAGAGCTATTGTAACAGAGAAATGAGAGGTAATATCTATTGAAAGGATGACAATAGCTCCTAAGAGCTCCTAAGAGCTCCAGGAGGCAGGATAGTTCCAGGTCTAATGTCTTGGGAGCTGAGATTATTAGGTCTCATCCAGCTTCTACGTGCAGGTGAGCTCAGTTCTCTTTGAAATCAGTATGCTTTGCTGAGACCCTTTTATGTGTCAGGAAGTATGAATGGTAGAGGTTAGCACACAAAGGTAAGCCACATGAGTCTCTACTGATCATGAAGTTAGTGTTAGAGACGGAATGTCAAATAACTAGGTAATCCAGAACATTAAGATGTGGTTCTGGGGTAGAGAGGAGACCCTGAGCACACAGGGAGGAGCCTAAGACTGTCTTGATGATCAGGGATTTATGCAATTTTGTGCTATATCTCAGGAAGCTTTGTATACAGGTGGTTCAAGAAGAAGTGTTTTAACCTTAGTCCTGAATGAACGAAAGAGCTACCTTGGTAAAGGGGAAGGAAGAAGTTCCACTAGCTTAGAGGAAAGAAGGTTAAAACTGACAGAAATATTTAGGGAATATTTTATTTCCCAGGGAAATAAAGGCATGCATTCACACAACAGTTCATCTACAATCCTCAACATAGCTTTATTCAGAACAGCATCAAAGTGGAGACAATAGAGATGCTTGTCAATGCATCAATGTCTAAACAAAATTTGTTATATCCAAAACATGCAATACTATTCAGAAAGTACATTTGTGATTGCCAGGAGCTAAGGACAGAGGAGACAGGAAGGGGAGTGCATCAGCATGTGGGATCCTTGTGAAGATGAAAATGTTCTGTATCAACTCTGTCCATCCATATTGCAAGACAGCACCATAGGGGGAACCAGGTAAAGAGTAAACGGAATTCAGTTCACTTCAGTTCAGTAGCTCAGTTGTGTCTGACTCTTTGTGACCCCATGAATCACAGCACGCCAGGCCTCCCTGTCCATCATCAACTCCCAGAGTTCACTCAGACTCACGTCCATCAAATTGGTGGTGCCATCCAGCCATCTCATCCTCTGTCATCCCCTTTTCCTCCTGCCCCCAATCCCTCCCAGCATCAGAGTCTTTTCAAATGCGTCAACTCCTTGCATGAGGTGGCCAAAGTACTGGAGTTTTAGCTTTAGCATCATTCCTTCCAATGAACACCCAGGGCTGATCTCCTTTAGAATGGACTGGTTGGATCTCCTTGCAGTCCAAGGGACTCTCAAGAGTCTTCTCCAACACCACAGTTCAAAACCATCAATTCTTCGGTGCTCAGCTTTCTTCATAGTCCAACTCTCACATGCATACATGACCACTGGAAAAACCATAGCCTTGACTAGATGGACTTTGCTGGCAGAGTAATGTCTCTGCTTTTGAATACGCTATCTAGGTTGGTCATAACTTTCCTTCCAAGGAGCAAGAGTATTTTAGTTTCATGGCTGCAGTCACCATCTGCAGTGATTTTGGAGCCCCAAAAAATAAAGTTGACACTGTTTCCACTGTTTTCCCATCTATTTCCCATGAAGTGATGGGACCAGATGCCGTGATCTTCGCTTTCTGAATGTTGAGCTTTAAGCCAACTTTTTCACTCTCCTCTCTCACTTTCAACAAGAGATTTTTAAAATTCCTCTTCACTTTCTGCCATAAGGGTGGTGTCATCTGCATATCTGAGGTTATTGATATTTTTCCCGGCAATCTTGATTCCAGCTTGTGTTTCTTCCAGCCCAGCTTTTCTCATGATGGACTCTGCATATAAGTTAAATAAGCAGGGTGACAATATATAGCCTTGAGGTACTCCTTTTCCTATTTGGAAGAGTCTGTTGTTCCATGTCCAGTTTTAACTGCTGCTTCCTGAGCTGCATATAGATTTCTCAAGAGGCAGGTCAGGTGGTCTGGTATTCCCATCTCTTTCAGAATTTTCCACAGTTTATTGTGATCCACACAGTCAAAGGCTTTGGCATAGTCAATACAGCAGAAATAGATGTTTTTCTGGAACTCTCTTGCTTTTTCCATGATCCAGTGGATGTTGGCACTTTGATCTCTGGTTCCTCTGCCTTTTCTAAAACCAGCTTGAACATCTGGTAGTTCATGGTTCACGTATTACTGAAGCCTGGCTTGGAGAATTTTGAACATTACTTTACTAGCGTGTGAGATGAGTGCAATTGTGCGGTAGTTTGAGCATTCTTTGGCATTGCCTTTCTTTGGAATTGGAGTGAAAACTGACCTTTTCCAGTCCTGTGGCCCCTGCTGAGTTTTCCAGATTTGCTGGCATATTGAGTGCAGTACTTTCACAGCATCATCTTTTAGGATTTGAAATGGCTCAACTGGAATTCCATCACCTCCACTAGCTTTGTTCCTAGTGATGCTTTCTAAGGCCCACTTGACTTCACATTCCAAGATGTCTGGCTCTAGATGAGTGATCACACCATCGTGATTATCTTGGTCATGAAGCTCTTTTTTGTACAGTTATTCTCTGTATTCTTGCCACCTCTTCTTAATATCTTCCGCTTCTGTTAGGTCCAGACCATTTCTGTCCCTTATTGAGCCCATCTTTGCATGAAATGTTCCTTTGGTATCTCTAATTTTCTTGAAGAGATCTCTAGTCTTTCCCATTCTGTTCTTTTCCTCTATTTCTTTGCATTGATCACTGAGGAAGGCTTTCATATCTATTCTTGCTATTCTTTGGAACTCTGCATTCAGATGCTTATATCTTTCTTTTTCTCTGTTGCTTTTCACTTCTCTTCTTTTCATAGCTATTTATTACCCTGTATTATTTCTTACAACTTCAAGTGTATAGACAATTAAATAACAATTGAACATTCAATTAATAAAGCCAGATGGTGACCTATTTGGTGGGAAATAAAAAATAGAATGTGTGCCAGTGTGCTTACTTTATCAAGAGGAATGATGAAATACAGCCAGGTAAATTAAGAAGTCACACGCACTCACAAATCTCTACCATTATTAGAATCTCTCAGCTGACAGAAGCAGAGGTGACCCCATAGTGGGGTGGGGGTTGTGTTCCATCTCTTCCTTGAGTGGCACTGAAATGAGCTTGAGATATGAGGCTAGCCTTTGACTGACCGTATTCACAGTATGAATCGTTTCACACCCAAATGACTTATTTAAGGGCATCTCAGTCTCTTCCCTTCCCCTGCCAAAAAAAACAAAAAACAAAAAACAAAAACATTTCAGCATAACCATTCTGGAAACTATTCTTGCTAACTGATGCCTCAGTTTGTACAAGATTTACATCTTAGGTTTGGCCTTATGATAATATATATGAATTAATGGAAAATATTGCCTCTTACAGGACATTCCAAGAGTTAATAAAGCTTACATATAAAGATACCTTATAAACAATAAAAAAAAAAACTGAACACGAGGAAGTACTTGTGGTGTGAAATGAAATGACAAGGTTTCAGCTTCTATTCAACATACTTCATCCATTATGTTCATCAACAGAGTGACTTTGAGCTTGTGCGATGTTGACCTCAGTTTTGTGAGATAATCCCTGAATCGTCCAGATTGGCTACACTGCAAAGATTTGGGATAGTCTACTTGTTTTGGGACCACATAAGTTACCTGGGGCTTCCCTGGTTGCACAGACAGTAAAGAATCTGCCTGCAGTGAGGGAGACCTGGGTTTGATCCCTGGATTGGGAAGATCCCCTGGAGAAGGGAAAGGCTACCCACTCCAGTATTCTTGCCTGGAGAATACTATGGACATGGAAGCCTGGTGGGTTACAGTCCATGGGGTCACAAAGAGTTGGATAAGACAGAGTTACTAACGCAAGCTACTTTCTTTTCAATTTAACTTGACGCACACTTGGAGAGGAGATGCCTGAAGCATAGACCCTTGAGATGAGAGACATTTTTGTTTGTTTTCATGGTTCTAAAAATCACACCACTTCCCTCTGCTTTCATTTTTGTCTGAGCAAGGATAACAGTTTAGTAAATCCACAAGCATATTTAAGCAACAGTATGTTGTTATGTAGAAGCTGAAAATAAAGATTGTTTTATTCAGGGTCAGATCCTGGTTTAACACAAATCTCCTCATTAATTCTTTGCTATGGAATCACAAGGAACCTTGTTAAATAGCCCTGGACACATTTGTGTGGTTACTGTTCAGTGCTAACAGTAAGTCCGTACTTATTTATTTATTGAATAATAGCTTCTCTATTCCCTGACTCCATTCACAAATATTAGAAGATAATGGGACATATTTATATTTCACTGGATTTAATTTGCTAGATTATTTGTCCCCAAGGAAATACTATAATTGTTATAATTATTATTTTCCAAATAATCGAATGCAAGCATCTCAGGATTATTTAGTTGGAGGCATGGAACTGAGAGTGATTATTTAGAGAAAATCTACTTGTAATACAATTTGCAACTGCATTATACCACTTGCTGTAAGCGAACATGAGTAAATTGATTTGCAAGTAAAATATTTAATAGAATTAATATTAGTGCCATTTTTATATTGACATAAAATTCCAGTGGTGTTTCACAGACCATTCTTGAGTGCTAAAATTACTTATATATCTTTTCAGTTAATGATGAAGAATTGTGGTAATTGGTTAAAAAAATGTAAACTTGTAAATGACAGTGTCCTATAATTTAACTTTTAATTTCTAGAAAGGGCACACATAACTTTTAGAAACAGCATTCTTGCATAAGTGAAAGTATTAGAACGTATCTTCATTTTGTATATTTTATATATACTTGCCCATGTTTTGTTCATGTTTTTATCTTTTTTACCTTTTCATGTTGGCATTTGAGAATAACATGTCTTGAATTTGCAAAAGTAGTTTTAACCATTGTCTAGTTTACATGGGTCAGATTTACACAGTAACACAAAATTCTTGAAACTGACATGAGAAGACTGACGTGTACCTTGGAAAGCTGCACAGGTACATGTTTATCTCTAGTTGTCTAGTTTGATACTAACGGGGAACTTTACAGTTAGAATCCAGGATCTGTTTTCATGTCATAGAGAACTTCGTTTCAGTAAATGCTCCAAAAAGAGTACTAAAACCCAAAAGTAGACCTCTGAGTGGACATTTTCACTTGTGTTTAATTTGTGGACGTGTGCTGAGATTAGTATGTTAATTTGGATGTCTAAGGAAAGACACAGCATCAAGTCAGATGAAAAAGATAAGCTTATTCTGTGCC
This sequence comes from Aepyceros melampus, assembly GCA_006408695.1. NCBI lineage: Eukaryota > Metazoa > Chordata > Mammalia > Artiodactyla > Bovidae > Aepyceros > Aepyceros melampus. The sequence continues at coordinate 227,481 of SJXQ01012516.1, forward strand.
AATTTTATAACCTAAAAGCACATGACAGCATTATAAATTTGATACATTGACTTTTTAAAGAAATACATTATGAGACACAAGGAGAGGATATGATAGATCACATAAAGTTAAAAGGAAAACAAACTTGTGCTAAGGACTTAGTTTTTAAAAAAGATTTTGATTAATACTTTACCTAATCATTTTATGCCTCTCCCTGACTTTGCCTCCTGTCTAGAGGTATCCCTTTTCTTGAATTTCATGTAATCATTCCTTTATTTTCTTTATTGTCTATTGCCATCTATGTATACATTCCTTAATAATAAATTCTGTTGAATGTGCCTGCTTTGAACTATCTGTAAATGGGATCTTACTACATGAATTCTGGTGTGACTTATTTTTATCCACATTATGTTCTGGAGATTTATCCACAGTGATGTATGTGGTTCTGGTTAATTCATTTTTTACTACTTTGGAACATTCTACTAAAGAGATATTTTGCAACTGATTTGTCAGTTCTGCTACTGATAGGCATTCCAATTATTTACCTCCTTTTCTTTAGAAAAGGACTCAGAGAACATTCTTATATCAATTCATGGTCACATGGGCAATATTTTCACTGGAGGAATATTTAGTCATCACCATGTTCAGTTTTTCAAGATAATCCCATTCTGTGTACCAATTTACATTCATGCATATATGCTTTCTCGTTCTTCTATATCTTCTCCAACTTGATTTTACCAGACTTTAATTTTTGACAGTTTATTGGAAGAGGAAGAGATTTAAATTGTGGACTTCATTTCTATTTTCCTGATTCGTACTCTGGATGACTCTCATAGAATGCGGGCCACTCATATTCCACTTCAGAAAATACCTATTCATGTCCTTTTTGGGGGCTAATCTTTCCATTGGATTATTTGTGTTTTTCTTATTGATTAGTGAAAATATTTTTTAATTCCATGAATGTCAGTTCTTTATTCATTTTAAATGCTCAAAATATCCTCTCTCAATTTGTGGCTTGCCATTTTGCTTGACAGTATCTTTTAGTGAATAAAAGCTTTTTCATTCTACAGTAGTCAAAATTGTCAATATTTTCTGCCTTTTGAGGAGTCTTGCTCAAGAAATATTTTCTACCTAAAGACTGTAAGACTCTCACATTTTTCCTAAAAACATTCAGGGCAAACACCCTTGTTTTTCAAGATGAATTAACTGTTTGCTGTAGACGTCATCTGTTTCCCACTCACCTGCCCTGCACCCTCCAGGATGGATCTTTGCCACAGTGGTGGGTTTGTTTCTGGGCATTCTGAACGTTTAAATCTGCTTTAGGGTTTATAGCTGTTTTAATTAATCTTATTTAACAATTCATCTTTACGATGATTTCTTCATTAAACATTTGTAATCTAATTAATATTACACTATAATATCTAGTTGAGCAATTACTTCCACCTTATTCTTCTTCAAAAGTGCCTTGGTGATCCTTGGTCATTTGCCTTCCTTCTAAATTTTAGAAACAGTTCATGAAGTTTGTGAAGACTCTGTTGGGGGATTTGTTTGAATTGCACTGAAATTATACACCAGTTTCCCCCACAGCCAGTCTCTCCCATCAGGAAGCTCCCATAAGCCTCTTATCCTTATCCATCAGAGGGAAGACAGAATGAAAATCACAATCACAGAACTAATCAAACTGACCACATGGAACACAGCCTTGTCTAACTTAATGGAACTATGAGCCATGCCATGTAGGGCCACCCAAGACAGATTGGTCATGGTGGAGAGCTCTGACAAAACGTGGTCCATGGGAGAAGGGAATGGCAAACCACTTCAGGATTCTTGCCTTGAGAACCCCATGAACAGATGAAAAGGCAAAAAGATAGGACACTGAGAGATGAACTCCCCAGGTGGGTAGGTGCCCAATATGCTACTGGAGAAGAGCAGAGAAATAACCCCAGAAAGAGTGAAGGGATGGAGCCAAAGCAAAACCAACACTCAGCTGTGAATGTGACTGTTGATGGAAGTAAAGTCCACTGCTGAAAAGAATAATATTGCATAGGAACCTGGAATGTTAGGTCCATGAATCAGGGTAAATTGGAAGTGGTCAAGCAGGAGATGGCAAGAGTGAACACTGACAGTTAGGAATCAGTGAACTAAAATGGACTGGAATGGGTGAATTTAACTCAGATGACCATTATATCCACTACTGTGGGCAAGAATCACTTAGAAGAAATGGAGTGCCTTCACAGTCAACAAAAGAGTCAAAAATGCAGTAGTTGGATGCAACTCAACAATGAGAGAATGATCTCTATTCATTTCCAAGGCAAAGAACCATTTGATATTACAGTAATTCAAGTCTATGCCCTTACCAGTAAAGCTGAAGAAGTTGGAGTTGAACGGCTCTATGAAGACCTACAAGACCTTATAGAACTAACACTCACAAAAGATATCCTTTTCATTATAGGGCACTGCAGTGCAAAAGTAGGAAGTCAAGAGATACCTGGAGTAACAGGCAAATTTGTCCGTGGAGTACAAAACAAAGCGGGGCAAAGGTTAACAGAGTTTTGCCAAGACAACACACTGGTCATAGCAAACACCCTCATTGAACAACACAAGAGACGACTCTACATGTCGACATTGCCAGGCGGTCAATACCAAAATCAGATTAATTATATTCTTTGCAGCCAAAGATGGAGAAGCTTTTTACAGTCAGCACAAACAAGACTGGGAGCTGACTGTGGCTCATATCATGAATTCCTTATTGCCAAATTTAGACTTAAATTGAAGAAAGTAGAGAAAACCACTAGACCATTCAGATACTACCTAAATCAAATCCCTTATGATTATACAGCGGAAGTGACAAATAGATTCAAGGGATTAGATCTGATAGACAGAGTGCCTGAAGAACTATTGACAGAAGTTTGTGACATTGTACAGGAGACAGGGATCAAAACCATTTCCAAGAAACAGAAGTGCAAAAAGGCAAAATGGTTTTCTGAGGAGGCCTTATGAATAGCTGAGAAAAGAAGGGAAGCTAAAGGCAAAGGAGAAAAGAAAAGATATACCCATTTGAATGCAGAGTTCCAAAGAATAGCAAGGAGAGAGAAAAGAGAAGAAAGGACTTCCTCAGCGATCAACAGAAAACAACAACAACAACCAAAAAAAAAAAAACACAATAAAATGGGAAAGACTAGAGATCTCTTTAAGAAAATTAGATATACCAAGGGGACATTTCATGAAAAGATGGGTACAATAAAGAACAAAAATGGTATGGACCTAACAGAAGCAGAAGATATTAAGAAGAGGTGGCAAAAGTACACAGAAGAACTGTGCAAAAAATAATCTTTACAACCCAGATAATCACAATGGTGTGATCACTCATCTAGAGCCAGACATGCTGGAATGTGAAGTCAAAAGGGCCTTAGGAAGCATCACTAGGAACAAAGCTAGTGGAGGTGACGGAATTCCAGTTGAGCTATTTCACATCCTGAAAGATGATGCTGTGAAAGTGCTACACTCAATATGCCAACAAATTTGGAAAACTCAGCAGTGGCCACAGGACTGGAAAAGGTCAGTTTTCATTTCAATCCCAAAGAAAGGCAGTGCTAAAGAATGCTCAAACTACTGCAAAATTGCACTCATCTCACATGTTACCAAAGTAATGTTCAAAATTATCCAAGTGAGTCTTCAATTCTCCAAGTGAGGTTTTCAGAAGTTCATGGTATGTGAACTATGAACTTCTGAAAGTTCAAGCTGGATTTAGATGAGTCAAAGGAACCAGAGATCAAATTGCCAACATCCATTGGATTGCAGAAAAAGCAAGAGAGTTACAGAAAAATATCTACTTCTGCTTTATTGACTATGTGAAAGCCTTTGATTATGTGGACCACAACAAACTCAGGAAAATTCTCAAAGAGATGGGAATAACAGACAAGCTTACCTGCCTTCTGAGAAATCTGTATGCAGGTCAGGAAGCAACAGTTAGAACTGGACATGGAACAATGGACTGGTTCAAAATTGGGAAAGGAATATGTCGAAGTTGTATGTCTCCTCCCTGCTTATTTAACTTATATGCAGAGTACATCATGCAAAATTCTGGGTTGGATGAAGCACAAGCTGGAATCGAGATTGCCGGGAGAAATATCAATAACCTGAGATATGTGGAGGACACCACCCTTATGCAGAAAGAGAAGAAGAACTAAAGAGCCTCTTGATGAAAGTGAAAGAGGAAAGTGAAAAAGTTGGCTTAAACCACAACATTCAGAATACTGGGATCATGGCATCCGGTCCCATCACTTCATGGCAAATAGATGGAGAAATGGTGGAAACAGTGAGAGACTTTTTTCTTTTTTTGGGTGGTGGGGGGAGGGCTCCAAAATCACTTCAGATGGTGACTACAGCCATGAACTTAAGAGACACTTGCTCCTTGGAAGACAAGCTATGGTAAACCTAGACAGACTATTAAAAAGCAGACACTATTTTGCCAACAAAGTCCATCTAGTCAAAGCTATGGTTTTTCCAGTGGTCATGTATGGATCTCAGAGTTAGACCATAAAGAAAGCTGAGCACTGAAGAATTGATGCTTTTGAACTGTGGTTTTGGAGGAGACTCTTGAGAGTCCCTTGGACTGCAAGGAGATCAAGCCACTCAATCCTAAAGGAAATCAGTCCTGAATATTCATTGGAAGGACTGATGCTGAAGCTGAAACTCCAATATTTTGGCCATCTGATGCGAATGACTGACTTATTTGAAAAGACCCTGATTCTGGGAATGACTGAAGGCAGGAGGAGAAGGGGGCAACAGAGCATAAGATGGTTGGATGGTATCACTGACTCGATGGTCATGAGTTTGAGCAAGCTCTGCGAGTTGGTGATGGACAGGGAAACAGGGTGTGCTGCAGTCCATGGAGGTCAAAAAGAGTCAAGCATGGCTGAGTCACTGAAGTAAACTGATACATCAGTCTGTGCAGCATTGATTATATGTCCAGTATTGAGTTGTCATTTAAAAATTGCCAGATCTTTCATTTGAAACTGAAAACGAAAGTTAGTCATCCAGTCGTGTCTGACTCTTAGCGACTCCATGGACTGTAGCCCCCCAGGCTCTTTCGTCTGTGGAATTCTGCAGGCAAGAATGCTGGATTGGGTTGCCATTCTTTCTCCAGAGGATCTTCATGACCCAGGCAGTGATCGAACCTGAGTCTCCTGCATTGCAGGTGGTCTTTACTGTCTGAGACACTATAGTCACCCATCTTTAATTTAGATTTTCTTAACTATTTGTTTTTAAATTTCTTATACATCTTTGGTTTGACAGTATTGAAACTGAATGTTAATTTTTTTAATTTCTAATTTATTGCCAAAATCACTGCAGATGGTGATTACAATCATGAAATTAAAAGACCTTTATTCCTTGGAAGGAAAGTTATGACCAAACTAGATGGCGTATTAAAAAGAAGAGACATTACTTTGCCAACAAAGCTCCGTCTAGTCAAGGCCATGGTTTTTCCAGTGGTCATGTATGTATGTAAAAGGTGGACTGTGAAGAAAGCTGAGAGCCAAAGAATTGATGGTTTTGTACTGTGGTGTTGGAGAAGACTCTTGAGAGTCCCTTGGGCTGCAAGGAGGTCCAACCAGTCCATTCTGAAGGAGATCAGCCCTGGGTGTTCATTGGAAGGACTGATGCTAAAGCTGAAACTCCAATAGTTTGGCCACCTCCTGTGAAGAGTTGACTCATTGGGAAAGACCCTGATGCTGGGAGGGATTGGGGGCAGGAGGAGAAGGAAACGACAGAGGATGAGATGGCTGGATGGCATCATCGACTCAATGAACATGAGTTTGAGTAAACTCAGGGAGTTGGTGATGGACAGGGAGGCCTGCCATGCTGCAATTCATGGGGTCGCAAAAACTGAGTGACTGAACTGAACTGAACTGAAAGTCCTATATGTTTTTCTTTTCTACTTAAAATATCTTCTTTTCAATGATTTAAATAACTTTGCAGCTGTAGAATAGACATGCAGTTCTACCTTGGTGTATTGATTTTGTGTAGAGCAATTAGGTCGAGTTCTCTTACTAGTTGTAGTAATTTCTCTATAGATTTCTTGAGACTACTGCAGATGATCATATTTGCTAAAACAGCAATTTGGTTTCTTTTATTCTTTTTACCTTTGATTTCCTTATCTATCTATTTTGGTATATATTCCCTTATTTTTGTCTCAGTCTTAAGTAAAATGGTTGTAGCTTATCATTCAGTCTTCAGATATTCAGCCATAGCTTAGCATATGCCAGCAAACAAAACCAACAAAACCCTGAATGTATGGAGTGTATTTAACAAAAGTGAAGACAGAAAATAGCCACTCAGCATAATAAATAGCTAAATTATATACCGTTGTGATAGTGATGGGTCTCATGGGGGAAATAGTACAAAAATGGTGGGGAAGTTCTAGGGAGGTGTTGCAGTTTTCAGTTAGGTGATTCATCAGGTAGATATCTGGAGTCAGGGCAATAACTGGGCAAGAAATTTCCAGAAAGAGGCCATGGTTAGTCTTTTAGTTCAGAACATACCAACATGGTGTTCAGACACATCAGAGAAGCAAGGCAGCTTGTGTGGAAAGAGGAAGGCCAAGGCCTTGGGAGAGGTCAGGGAGGTGATAGAGGCTGGACAATTCAGGATCTGGGGTAATGTAGGGACTCGGGCTTCTCAAGGGTATAATGGGCGTGGCTAGAAAGTCAGACAGACAAGGACTATGGCCTGTTGTAAGCTTTAAAAAGACTACACGTATAGTTGCTACTATATTTGGAACAGCTGGCTTGGAAAGAAGAGGCAGGCTGACTGCAGAAGCAACCCCAACACTCCAGGCGAGAGGTGAACATAGCCCTGAAAAGATGGCAGTAAGGAGTCCAGCTCTTGATATTTTTGGAGACAACAGTTAATGAGATTTCCTGATAGACTGTTAGATAAAGAGGCAGAGTAGAGTTTAGTAAGCACTGGAAGAACAGAGTTGCCAACTGGCAAAGCCGGGATCAGGTTTGGAAGGAGCATCACAGGTCTGGTATCAGAAGAGCGCTTTTGCGATGCCTCTTAGACATAATTTATGGTGCCTTCTGAAGCTTCCTTAGGTTCTCTTCCTCCTCCTAATACATAGGTAGGGCATTCTAGGTCCCCCAGACTGTTAACCTCTTCAAGATCTGAAGTCGCTTAATACTGAACACCAGTCTCAGGGAGGCAGCTGTCCTGTGGAGAGGCTTTAAATCCTGGTCAGAAAGTCCCCACATCCACCATGTCACCCCTCACCAACACATCCCAAGCTTTCCAACGGAAGCCACCTTCCTTCTGCTTCACACGCACCCTTGAGAATGTCCTTTAGTGAGTCTGCTGGTGACAAGTTCAATTTTGACTAGCTGGATATATTTTTTTGTTTCCCTTCTTCTTGAAAGACATAGGAATTTAGTTTGACAGCTATTTTCTATCAGCACTTTGAAGAAGCCAATTACTCTGACTTATGACAACCCACTCCAGTCTTTTTGCTTAGGTAGAGGCTTTAAATCCTGGTCAGAAAGTCCCCACATCCACCATGTCACCCCTCACCAACACATCCCAAGCTTTCCAACGGAAGCCACCTTCCTTCTGCTTCACACGCACCCTTGAGAATGTCCTTTAGTGAGTCTGCTGGTGACAAGTTCAGTTTTGACTAGCTGGATATATTTTTTTGTTTCCCTTCTTCTTGAAAGACATAGGAATTTAGTTTGACAGCTATTTTCTATCAGCACTTTGAAGAAGCCAATTACTCTGACTTATGACAACCCACTCCAGTCTTTTTGCTTAGGATACCCATGAACAGAGGAGCCTAGTGGGCTACAGTCCATGGGGTCACTAAGAACTGGACATGACTTAGCAACTAAACAACAACATTTTCTGTTGTTACCACTGAGAAATCATTCGTCAGCCTGGTGGCTAGTTCATTGTTTTCCCTCCTTGGCTGCTCCATAGTCTCACAAAAATAAGTATGGATTTTATGAACTTCATTAAAGTTGACTGCAACTCAATAGGTTTCCTGGCTATACATCACAGTTCAGTTCAGTTCAGTTCAGTCGCGCAGTCGTGTCCGACTCTTTGAGACCCCATGAATCGCAGTACGCCAGGCCTCCCTGTCCATCACCAACTCCCGGAGTTCACTCAGACTCACGTCCATTGAGTCTGTGATGCCATCCAGCCATCTCATCCTCGGTCGTCCCTTTCTCCTCCTGCCCCCAATCCCTCCCAGCATCAGGGTCTTTTCCAATGAGTCAACTCTTCGCATCAGGTGGCCAAAGTACTGGAGCTTCAGTTTTAGCATCATTCCTTCCAAAGAAATCCCAGGGTTGACCTCCCTCAGAATGGACTGGTTGGATCTCCTTGCAGTCCAAGGGACTCTCAAGAGTCTTCTCCAACACCACAGTTCAAAAGCATCAATTCTTCAGCGCTCAGCCTTCTTCACAGTCTAACTCTCACATCCATACATGACCACAGGAAAAACCATAGCCTTGACTAGACGGACCTTAGTCGGCAAAGTAATGTCTCTGCTTTTGAATATACTATCTAGGTTGGTCATAACTTTTCTTCCAAGGAGTAAGCGCCTTTTAATTTCATGGCTGCAGTCACCATCTGCAGTGATTTTGGAGCCCCAAAAAAACAAAGTCTGACACTGTTTCTACTGTTTCCCCATCTATTTCCCATGAAGTGATGGGGCCAGATGCCATGATCTTCGTTTTTTGAATGTTGAGCTTCAAGCCAACTTTTCCACTCTCCTCTTTCACTTTCAACAAGAGGCTTTTTAGCTCCTCTTCACTTTCTGCCATAAGGGTGGTGTCATCTGCATATCTGAGGTTATTGATATTTCTCCCAGCAATCTTGATTCCAGCTTGTGTTTCTTCCAGTCCAGCGTTTCTCATGATGTACTCTGCATATAAGTTAAATAAGCAGGGTGACAATATACAGCCTTGACGTACTCCTTTTCCTATTTGGAACCAGTCTGTTGTTCCATGTCCAGTTCTAACTGTTGCTTCCTGACCTGCATACAGATTTCTCAAGAGGCAGGTCAGGTGGTCTGGTATTCCCATCTCTTTCAGAATTTTCCACAGTTTACTGTGATCCACACAGTCAAAGGCTTTGGCATAGTCAATAAAGCAGAAATAGATGTTTTTCTGGAACTCTCTTGCTTTTTCCATGATCCAGCGGATGTTGGCAATTTGATCTCTGGTTCCTCTGCCTTTTCTAAAACCAGCTTGAACATCAGGGAGTTCACGGTTCACGTATTGCTGAAGTCTGGCTTGGAGAATTTTGAGCATTACTTTACTAGCATGTGAGATGAGTGCAATTGTGCGGTAGTTTGAGCATTCTTTGGCATTGCCTTTCTTTGGAATTGGGATGAAAACTGACCTTTTCCAGTCCTGTGGCCACTGCTGAGTTTTCCAAATTTGCTGGCAAATTGAGTGCAGCACTTTCACAGCATCATCTTTCAGGATTTGAAATGGCTCCACTGGAATTCCATCACCTCCACTAGCTTTGTTTGTAGTGATGCTTTCTAAGGCCTACTTGACTTCACATTCCAGGATGTCTGGCTCTAGATGAGTCAACACATCATCATAATTATCTGGGTCATGAAGATCTTTTTTGTACAGTTCTTCTGTGTATTCTTGCCACCTCTTCTTAATATCTTCTGCTTCTGTTAGGTCCAGACCATTTCTGTCCTTTATTGAGCCCATCTTTGCATGAAATGTTCCCTTGGTATCTCTAATTTTCTTGAAGAGATCTCTAGTCTTTCCCATTCTGTTCTTTTCCTCTATTTCTTTGCATTGATTGCTGAAGAAGGCTTTCTTATCTCTTCTTGCTATTCTTTGGAGCTCTGCATTCAGATGCTTATCTTTCCTTTTCTCCTTTGCTTTTTGCTTCTCTTCTTTTCACAGCTATTTGTAAGGCCTCCCCAGGCAGCCATTTTGCCTTTTTGCATTTCTTTTCCATGGGGATGGTCTTGATCCCTATCTCCTGTACAGTGTCAGGAACCTCATTCCATAATTCATCAGGCACTCTATCTATCAGATCTAGACCCTTACATTTTTGCTGCTGTCATTATATTTTAAATAATGATTCTTAACCTTTATTTTCTTCTTCTGGAATTCTAGTTAGATAAAATCAAAACTTCACTTTTTTTTTTCCTGTGGCTCAATCTCCCTGTCATAGTCCTCATTAGTTTTTCTCTGTGGCTACATTCTTGAACTGTCAGTTCATTAATTCTTCTTCTTTTTAAAAAATTTCTTCAATTTTCTGTCTAATGCATTCTTTTAATTTCACTTGTAGAAGATAAAGTTATGATGTTATTCTTTTGAAAATTTTCATGCTTTTGAATAAACTCTTGCTGCTTGTTTATATTTTCAAGCTTGTATTTCTTTAAACATATGAGACAAAATTTATATTCTGATAATTCTCATTTTGGATTCTCTTTCGCTGTCCACAGTTTCAGCTGGCTCTCCTAGTGGTGTCTTTCTTTCTGTCTGAGTTTTATGCTTATGCAAATGTCAGCTCTTTCCCCTGGATTTATGTGTGTAAATGTCTCCTACCTGGTTCACTCAGCTAGGATTTGGACCTACTTCTGCCAGTGGCCTGGTGTCCTGCCAGCCTGAAACAACCTTAAATTCACTCTTCCTTTCTTTTCTTCCTTCCTTCCTTCCACACAAATATTATGATGTGGGGCTATACATTGTGTGAAATTACAAATACTTTTCCCTCCAACCAGACAGTACCAAAATTGCAGTCAAGCAATCTCCCTTCTGGAAAGTGGTTTGATTCCTTGAGGATCTCAGGTTTATGAGAAGCATCCTCAGAGACTGCTCACCTTGGTCAGGCCTACGTTTTCATCTTCCTCCATATGGAAGCTGAAGTTCAAGGGCTCCAGGTCTCTGATGAAATCCCAGGCAAAGCCAATTTTGGTTCCTGCTTATTCCCAGGTTTCTGCTTTCATTTTCATTCAGAGCTCTGTGGATTCCTTCTTCTATGCCAGTGCAACAATGTGACTCAATATTATCATTATTTATCTTCCAGTATTTCATTTTATCAAAAATATCGAAGTCATCCAGGGCACCTAGTCTACTAGAGGTGGAAGTCCCTTTAAATCTTTTGAGGAAATAATTTCAGAATATCAGGCATTTAATAGTAAAATAATCATAATGAATGATGTAATTTCAAATGTTGTGAAATTAGCATTGAAATGTGTATTTTCATGACTTAAGGGCTAAGAACATCTACATCCCCTCTTATTATATTTTGGTTTTTTGATACACATCTGACTTCTCTTAAAAATGATTTTTAAAGCCTTAATCTGGAGAATCCAAGAAAAGTTGTTCTATAATAATGGCACTTAAGGAGTAGAATTGTGCCTGGGAAGGGATCAAAACAGCTTTTTTTTGTATTATTTCTCTTTGGATTTTGTTCTATAGTTGCATATAGATTGTGCCTTATAAACATCCAGTAGACATGCAATTTTAAGCACTAACATTTTTCTAACAGCATTAATATCTATATCTAGACTATCGAACATCTATGCAGCACTTGATACTAGTGCTTGACAAGAAAATAGAAGATTCTAAGGACAACAGAAATGCTGGAAAAATGAAGTGTATAAATTTGATCTAGTTTGTAAGAGAAACAGTCTTCTTGGTGGAGGAGGACACAATGAAGAGAGGAATTTTAATCCTTTTTTTTTTTTTTAAAGTAAGGATATTTAGGAAGCAAATGTAATTTATGGCATAACCAGATCTAATGAACTGTCCTTTTAGCTTGGTGAGTGTCAAGGACCCCTCTCTGAATCTCCCTGAGTGCCCTCTTGAAACATTTCCAATAGAACATCTCATATATAAGAATAACGTTAAAATAGGGAGACTTTATGAGTAAATAGGGAAAACAAATCCAGAGTTGTGTGTTCAGCATCTAGTGGGGTAACATTCAATCCCTGGGTTGGGAAGATCTCCCCTGGAGTAGGAAATGCAGCCCACTCTAGTAGTTTCGTCTGTAGAATCCCATGAACAGAGGAGTCTGGTGGGCTGCAGTCCATAGGTCAAAAAAGAGTTGAACATGACAGTGATTAAAACAACAAAACACACCTCATCTGCAATCTCCTAAGCATGTCGTGAAAGCAGTATACACTGTGAAGAAATCTCTCCCCCAGCACACGCGGCTCTGCCCAATTAGGCCATTCCTTCATGGCTCTGAGTCCTCGGGGCACAGTCTTATGGGCTAGGATGGCTTTATTTATCACACTGCTCGTGTGCTTTTTATGGTGCCAAATAAATGTTAAATAATAATCATGGGGATTTTAATGTCTTGCTCAGAAGCCTCCTCCATGAGTCGCTGTGGGAGACAGTCTAGCAACCATTTCATTCCCCCCAGTTTTGTATATTTTGAGCAGCCTAGAAGTTGTCTAGTCTGGTAATAATCTGAATGTGTTTTACTTAATGCCGACATATATTTTTTTTAATTGGTAGAATGCCACTCGTGAGACTTGATGGGCTCTTTGTAACTTCTTTGTGATGCTGCCAACATGATCCATATTCCTTTAGTGTTCCTTTGCCATCCTTGGGTTGATGCACACACATACACAGGTGAGCACACATTTTATATTTGTGTGCATATAATTTATTTTATGAAATCTAAAACACACAGATGTTATTCATTTATTTCAGACCTGATATGACCTTGAGCACCAAACTCACGAGTGCACACGAGTAATAAACAGGTAAGCAAGTAAGTAAACAAACTAAATAAGAAGAAGGGCTAGCTCGTCTCTGCAGCAGAATGTCATGTGCCAATAGAAAAATGTGGAGACTACGGCAGACTTGGAAAGTTAACATCTTTTCAAATATCAAAACGAAATTTGGATCATGCGAGAATCACCAATGAATGACAAATATAGGAGGAGGTTTTGATGAGAAGCATCAAGTGACTCCTTGCAACACTCTTTTTCATTTCCAAGCAAGGTAATGACGACGCACTGGAGACGCTGGTTGAGTGTCTGCAGCCGTCAGCACCGAGCGACAGATGGAGGCCGTGTGCCCCCAAGGATGAGGCTTTGAGAAGGACACAGCAGCTCCTCTGTCCTGTTCTAGCTGAGAACCAACATCTTGAGTCTGGTCCTGCAGAAACGTCACACAACAACGTGAAGAACGCTCTGCTTAACAGTGGAGGAGGGACACTGTAACGAAAAAATTCAATTTAAAACCAACACAGAACCGTATTAAAAAAATTTAAAAAAATTGAATAAAATTAAAAAAATTCAAGGTCATAAAAATGTCTGAAGAAATGACCTGGATGAAAAATGATTGAAGACACCTAAAGACAAAATCTGACTCATGGCTGGATCCTCTCCTGGATGGAACAGTTTGAAGGACACTATTGGGTCAATTTCAAAAATTGGAGTAGGTTATATAAGAGTGGTAAATCAGTGTTAATTTCCTAAAGGGGATAACTGCTGTGGTGATGGAAGAGTTCCATCTTATCAATGTACACTTCAGGGTTTAGGGTAAAAATAATACTCTCTGCAAAAATTCATTTCATCCACTTTCTGTATCTTTTCATACATAAAATTTACTATATATGTGTATCTATAATTCATTTCTTCACTATTAGGCTTTCTAATTTTAATTTACAAAACCCCAGTTAAATAAATATTAGCCTCTGGAGAAATGAAGAAAATATTTCTATCTAAAGGCTTGTGGGGGGTGGGGGGTGGAAATAACATTTCCTCACTTCCTTTTCCTAAAACATGCTACTACTAGGGCTGTAAAAATATTTTAACATTCACAGATTTCTTTTTATTACAGTATGCCTGTATTTCGCTCCCTTCCTCCATTTTAATATTTCTCTCTTGTGGTTTGGAGCACAGAAGCTGGAGTTTCTCTTGTTGGGGATGCCCGGGTCCCAGGCCAGCGGAGAGTCAGGAGAACGCAGTGTGTGAAGCGGGTTTTATCTGCAGGAACACAAGGTCAGAGCCCTGGCCGTCAGTGCAGACTCGCCTCCTCCCTCATATTCATCCCTCCATCCCGCGCCCTTGCCCAGGGCTCCCTTCTCTGACTCTCGGCTGTCTCCGTTCCCCAGCATTCCGGGGACTTCATCCAGCGTGCGTAACCGGGCCCTTCAGTAATGATGCAAACCGAATTCAATGATGTCGTTCCCAGGCACCTCCGACCCAGCGCCCTGCGCTTTCCGGCTGCGCCTCCAGCCGCCTCGCTGCGCACGGATGGACCCGGGTCTGGGTCTCGGCTGTGCCTTCTTCCTGAGGAGTCACACTGAACGGCGGTGCTTGCCTGCCCACTCCAGCTGCTTTCCTCGCTGTTCATCCGCATGAAATCTCCCAGTCATCTGCAAAAGGAATGCTGAGAGGCTTTGTTGGCCTAAAGCACTGGAGAGGGAAGAAGATGACAACCGGTTTCAAAAAAAAAGGAGACTTTCCTAAGATGAAAAACTTCTGAGCACATTCACAGATGGTTGCTGTGCCAGGGAGCTCCCAGCATCTGGCCACAGCCATCCAGGGCGCTAGGGCGGACAAAGTTGTTGATGTCATGCTTTAAATAAAATGACCCAAATGTGATTATTAAAGCTTATGAATTTATTTGTTCTGGGTCAGTAACCCTTCACCGGCCACAGGCGCTTTTCACATACCGGCCGTGAGGATTAGCACTCTCTGTTTAGAATACTCTGATTTCTTTTCTAGAAGCAGGGAAAAAAGCCACCGGACTAACGGCTTGTTTTAATCATTGTGCTCTGTTAAGAACCACTGGAGACCTAATTTTTAAAGAATTAACTTAATTTTGCAGAAGAAGTAGAATCAAAGCAATACTGCACATCTCCTCAGCACTTACCACTGGGGAGGTGATATTTTAAAAAGTGACATTGTAGTGGAAAAGCTCGTGGTTGTAGTGGAAAGGCTAGTGGTTTTGGAAAAAGTCTTCTTTCTTTCTCTTTTATTGGTTAAACAAAAGACCATGGTAAGAAGCAAGAGAAAGTGAGTGGGAGTGAAAGTCACTCAGTTGTGTCCGACTCTTTGTGACCCCTATAGAGTCCATGGGGCACTCCAGGCCAGAATACTGGAGTGGGTAGCCTTTCCTTTCTCCATGGAAACAAGAGGGAAAAGTTTAAACAGAATATATATCTAAAATTTTATTTGTGTGCAGATGAGAAATGGTCTTAATATATCTCTTTAGAAACTTTCGTCAAGTAAAAGAATGTGGAGAGTCAGGTGCTAAAATTAAGCTTTTCCTTGAACAAATTTTCAATCTGAGAAGTTTGGTGAGTTTATCAATTTAAAAGCAGTATTGAGGGAAAGTGTTTTCTTGGAAATTCTGAGAACCCATGCCTAGAAACGTGAAAAGAAGAAAAGTTGTTGCTCAGTCGCGTCTGACTCTATGCAACCCCATTGACTGTCGCCTGCCAGGCTCCACTGTCCATGGAATTCTCCAGGCAAGAATACTGAAATGAGTCGCTATTCCCTTCTCCAGGGGATCTTCCTGACTCAGGTACTGAACCTGGATCTCCTTTATTGCAGGTGGACTCTTTACTATCTGAGCTACTTCTTACTTATTAATAGGCTTTCCTTTCCCTTTCTTGCTTCCTTTTGTACGTGTAAGTGTACTCTGCTAAAATGCACAGATGGAGAGCGACTCTCAGCTAAATTTAGGCTCTTTGTTCCATGCAGGTGGGGATCTACATTGTCAAGTCTGTTGTCATTTTTCTCTTAAAATTTGTGTTGATACAACTTCAAATCAGTTCTTGAGACCACATGTATTTAATGGCTTGTCTAATCTCGCTTTACAATCAAATGTGAGAGATGAAATTATAAGCACTATTTAAGCATGTGAATGTATCTTTGACTGTTGGTATCTTTTGACTGCTTCCCTGGTGGCTCAGGCGGTAAAGTGTCTGTCTACAATGCGGGAGACCCGGGTTTGAGCCTTGGGTTGGGAAGATCCCCTGGAGAAGGAAATGGCAATCCAGTCTGGTACTATTGCCTGGAAAATCCCATGGACAGAGGAGCCTGGTAGGCTACAGTCCATGGGGTCGCAAAGAGTCGGACACGACTGAGCGACTTCACTTTCACTTTTTCACTTTCATGCTACTATAAAACACAGAACAAAACCAAAGGTAAGAAATCTTTTGAGAATGAGACCTTTGAGGATGACGGGGAAGATCTCCAGGCACGTTCGGCTCTAGTGCAGACCTTGAGGTCATTGTGCTAAGTGCTTCTCCTTCTGTGACTGAGGATGGGAGGCCTTCCAGAGTCTCTCTCTCTGGGTTTATCCTTGAAAACGCTTTTCCATACACTCCTTTCTCATTCTCTTTCACTTATACTCATTTAAAATAATGTGGAACATCTACCCTATGGTACCTGCCCTGCTAAGTACTAGGATATCGACCAGAAATGTCACCAGCCCCTGCCTTCAAAGGGTTCCAGTCATGGAAGAGGAGAGATGACCATATAATGGATAGCCCTGTCCGCAGAGCCTCGAGCCCCTCGGCTGGGTCACGACCCTAGGCTGTGCCTCGTCGTGGAGAAAACTCCTTCCAGTCTCTGAGGACACACATCCCCGCCCTGTTAGCCTTGCACTTTACCTGAGAATGGACCTGTTCTGCAAGCTTCTAGTTGTGATGAAATATAGCTGTGAGTGCCTCGAACAGTATAACCATTCCTTTACATTATGGATTTTGGTAGGGAAGTGCGAAAGTAGTTCCTAAAATTTAAATCCCATTGGCTGTTTCATAAGATAAACTTTTCTCCTCAACTCCAGAAGACAGATATTCAAGAGATGACTGGTAATTTCAGCCAGGAATAGAACTTAAGAAAATTTATTGAAACTGTTGACCAAGTACCGTAAAACACCATAACAAGAAGTCTGTAAAACAGTGTTGTTTTTAAAGTGCTAATGGGGAAAATGTTTCAGTTAAATAAAAGGACCACTTTATTCTTTTCCCAAAAGTGGGGTATTAGATAAGAAATGGACCTGAGGGTTTCTTTTCATTACAATGAAGCTGCTATACTTGTTTATGAGTAAAAAGGACTATGTGAAGAATTCTTAGGTCATACCTCACAGACTCAGCATCCTGGTCAAATCTGACAGTCCTGCCAGAAAGTCCAAAGTGAAGAACTAGAAAAGCTAGAGCAGTCGTTCCCAGGATGTGCCTGGAATCAGAGGACTTGTCAGAAATACGCGTTACTGGACCTCACTCCAGGCTTACTGTATCCGAACGGTGAAGGAAGGGCCAGGGAAACTGATTTTGTCGGCTTCTGAGTCTGTTTCTAGCTCATCAATTCAGTTCAGTCGCTCAGTTGTGTCCGATTCTTTGTGACCCCATGAATAAGTATATTCATTTGTGTCATATTTCTTTTATTTTTTTCAAACACTTTATTTTGTTCCGGGCTGTAGCTGATTAGAAATTATGTTTTTAAACTTTTTACTTTGGAGATAATTGTAGATTCACAGGAAGTTGCAAGAAGAACCACAGAGTGGTGGTGTATACCCTTCACCCCGATGGTAATATCTTGCATGGCTGTGGTGCGGTATGACAACCAGGCTGTATGCATTAGCTGTGTGTGTGTGTCTGTGTGTGTGTGTGTGTGTGTGTGTGCATTTAGTTCTACAGAGTTTCATCACATGAGCAGATCTGTGTAATCATCAGTAAAGACACAGAACTTGTGTCACCGTAAGAGTTTCTCCTGCTACCTGTAAGAGCCACACACCCCTCCCCTTCCTCCCCAGCTGTCACGTCCCTAAACCCTGCAATCACTAACCTGCCCCCATCTCTATAACTTTATCATTTCAAGAATGTTCTATGGATGGGATCATGCTCTGTGTAGTCTGTTGGGATTTCCTTTTTTTGCTCAGCATAATTCTCTGGAGGTTCACTGAAGTCATCACTGACGTGAATAGCGCATTCTTCTTTAACGCTGAGTAGGATTCCATGTGTGGATGTGCGACTGTTTGTTTAACCGTTCACCTACTGAAGGACAGCTGGGTGGGTTTCAGTTTGGGGTTGCTAGAAATTAAACTGCTATGAATCTTTGGTGTTTTTATTATATTTTATTATTATTCTTGGCATTATATTTCAGTCATTCTGGGAGGTGCGTAGTGATATCATATTTGGCTTTAATTTGCATTTCCCTGATGCCTAATGATACTGAACATCTTTTCATGTGCTTATTTGTCACGTAAATTCCTTCTTCTGTGAAATGTCTGTTCACATTTTATGTCCATGTTCTAATTAGAGTGTTTATTTACTGTTGAATTTGAAAGATTTTTATATGTTTTAGTGAAGGGTCCTTTGTCAGATATGTGGTTTGGAAAACCTTTTTTAACCAGCTAGTTGCATGTCTTCTTGTACTCTTAACAAGATTGTTGGTAGAACACAGTTTTAATTTTGATCAGGCATGTTACCTGTGTTTCCCTTTGACAACATGTGCTTTACATGTCAAAGCTAGTCACTTTTTATGTAGCCTTGGGTCCTATTTTTTCACTTTGGGGAGAGCTCTGTAATTTTTCGTTTTACACTTAAGTTTATGATCCCTTTTGTGTTCGTTTTTGTATAAGATGTGAGGCTGACACTGAAGTTTCCTATTATTTTTTGCCTATGGTTATCCAGCTGTTCTGGTAGCAGTTCCTGACAAAACTAACCTTCTTCTCTTGTTTGTGTAGTCTTGTAAAAAATCACTTGGGCCTATTGGTGTGGACCTATGTCTGATTTCTTTATTCTGTGTCTACCTCTCACGCTGATTGCTGTAGCTGTTTAGCAAGTTTTTAAATTGGATAGATTAATTCCTCTCACTTTTCTTTTGCAAAATTTGTCTTCGTCTTTTCATATAAATCTCATCTTATTTATTTAATTTTTAATTGAAGTATAGTTGTACAATATTATATAAATTTCATATGTACAACATAGTGATTCACAATTTTAAAGGTTATATTCCATTTAGAGTTATTAGAAAATATTGGTTATAGTGTCTGTGCTGTATTAGGGGTCCTTATAGCTTACTTATTTTATACATAATGGTGACCTCAAAGAGAAAATATGTGAAAGTGCTTGTATATTTGCACATACACAGAAAATGATTAAATAAAAATAATAAAATCAGAACAAATGAAGATTATAAAGAGATGAAAATTATGATGGAGAAAAGTGGAAAATAAAGGTAGGTGTAGGTCATATAAAACAAGGACACTTAGTGAAATGAGTAATATATTTACAGTGTCCTTTTCTACATATATAAAAAGGAAAAGAAAACAAAACCCTTTGCCACTCCTGGTGGTGTTTGCTTGAGTGTTGGTTGAGAGAAGCTCAAGCCTGGAAGCGGCGGCTTCTATGCAGCAGGTCGGGTAAGCTGGCCTAGAATCTTTTGACCAAACCACCACAAAATTAAAAACAAACAAGCAGAAAATAAAAATATAGGCAATCAAATAAGTGTTCATTTTTAAAAAGAGACCATCCTAAAATGCCACATTCTCTTATGACCACACCATTTCCTTTAGAAAGACACTTTATTTAAATAAAGTCTGACACTTGTGGGACTTTTTGTCTGTTTTCAGTTCTTTTTCTAGTTTGACATGTCAGCGTCAATGAACCCCCAGGTAACCAACAGGCTTCTTAGAGCATGCTTTCTCTTTTCTTGCCAGTGTCAGTGAGAGTTCCATCTGGATTCAGGATTGCTCTTCTTTCTTATTTTATTATCAAATTCCTACTCTTTTTTCAAGGCCTATATCAAAATCTTCTGTTTGGCAAACAAGTCTCTTTCTCTTTGAAATTCTAATTTTAGTTATTTGGCCAGTACCTTTGTAGTCTACCTGAATCTACTGTGAAATGTGCCCCAACTAGGGGATAATTCTTTAATTCCATGAGAGCCTCACACATTTCCTGGAAGCCATGATACCCATGTATTTAGTGGAAAAGCACTTAGTCAGCATTTGTTCCTCCTTACAATGTTAGTGATCACGGTAATCAGCCCTTCTCTTCACCTGAGTTCATTAGTGCTGTTTTCTGGCTCCCTCAGTCCCCAAAGAGTGTTCACGGTCTGGTTCACCCCAATCCCCAAAAGAGTTTTCATGGGATTGCAAGTGGTGCTTACAGCCTCATGGTTTCCACATTTGACGTAAGGAAATAGCACATACCTTTCTTAAGCATGGGCTTCCCTGGTGGTTCAGATGGTGAAGAATCTGCCCCCTACTTGGAAGACTCAGATTTGATCCCTGGATTGGGAAGATACCCTGAAGAAGGGAATGCAACCCACTCCAGTGTTCTTGCCTAGAGAGAACCCCTGGAGAGAGGAGCCTGGTGGGCTACATCCTTGGGGTAGAAGAGAGTCCGTGACTGAGTGACTGAGCCTGCACCCACGAAGGCACAAATTTCCCTCTGTGAGATTTAGAAGACCAGAGGGTAGAGAAGTGTCACTTCCCTATAATTTTATCACACAGAGCAACATGTCACCAGGAAGCAATCAAACAGAAATTTGGCTGTGGACTCTTCTACATCAATTAAGCTGGCCTATGGCAGGAGGTATGGTGCTTGCTGCCCCTTGACAATTTTAGATTATTTAAAAAGTGCAAACTGAGTGCCATCTCTCTCTCTCTTGTTTTTACTTTCTTGAGTTGATACACAATACCTTAGTGTAATAAGGAGCCCTAGAAGGCAGTGAGTGACCACTGTCCCCAAGGGATCTCTGGTTGCAGCCCCAGTTGGAAGCTGCCCAATTATATTTTGGAACTTGGTTGATAGAACTAATCAAGAGAACTCAGAAGGTGGGCACAGCTCATTAATCTGGTTATGTTGACTTCTTAGTGCTCTGAGCCCTGGAGTGTTAGCTATTTCTGTGTATTCCTGAGTGAGTAAATCAATAGAGGTGAGATCAGTTTTTCTGAAGCTTAAAGGAATTTGATTTACAATGAGATCCTTTTATGAGTGACAGTGTTATAGAAATCCTCTCCTGGGTTAATTCAGGTCTTCTGAGAAGCAAATGGCGAGACAGCATCACCTCTGCAGGAGATGAACGTGAGGGTGTCTGTGAGGGGAGGGGAGGGATGGGAGAGGTGAAGAGGCTTCAGACAGCGATGCCATTCCGACATCTGCCAGAGGGGAGGGAGGAAGCAAAGTGGGTGGAGGAGCTTCCGACACAGGCACAGCCTGCGCCAGGCTCAGCGCCACTGGGAGTCCTGAGCAGAGGTCAAGCCCGAGGGGAGAGGAAGCCCGCGGCGGCAGGAGTGCCCCGGCCTGGTGCCTGGCCGTGCTGTCGTCTGGGGGTGGCCACGAGGGTGGGTCTGAAGGTGCGAAGACTGGAGGTGGCTGTCAGCTCTGTTCCGCTGTTCCAGCGACACTTGTGTGGAGGCCCCCCTAGTGCAGAGACCCACCTCTCCGTGTGTGTCTGGGGAGCACCTCTCAGCGCCCCTGTGAGCTGCTCTTCCTGCGGGGACGCTTAGAAGAAGGGGCTTGTGTGACCGAGTGCCTTGGCCTTGGGCTGGCTCCTCGTTCTCACGGCCCCTCTCCCGGGGCCTCTCCTCTGCCACCCCGCCGCCGCCGAGCTGGCCCTTCTGCAGTCCCAGAGGCTGCACTCGTTTCCTGGGTAGCAAAGCACCAAAACCGGGTGACCTGAAAGAGCAGAAATTCCCTCGGGTTGTGGAGGCCAGAGGTCTAACACCGACATGGCGGCTGGCCCGTCTCCAGCCCTCCACTTACTGCCTGTGGTCTTGTTTTTTGTTTTCAGACACTCCTGGTACCATATACGTGACTTCAGGTCTTCCAAGAAGCAGTTTTCAGAACAGAATCAGGCGTTCATTGTAGCCTACGAGGGCTGCCGTAAGAAAGTACCACAGACTGCTGGCTTCAACAACAGCAACGTATCATTTTTCACCACTCCGAGGCCGGAGCTCCAGGATCAAGGCTTCTGCAGAGCTGGCTCCTCTGAGGATCTGTTCCCATCATCTGTCTCTGTGTAGGTGGCCCCTCTCCCCTGTGCCTCTTTATATTAACTTCCCACTGTGCGTGTCTATCTCCAAATGTCCCATTTTTATAAGGACACCAGTCCTACTGAATCAGAGCCAACCTAGGAACCTCATTTTAGCTTGATTACCTCTGTTGAAGTCCTGGGGTTTGAATGCCTGCACATGACTCGGAAGAACTCAGCCAATAACAATAGCATGCAAGGAATTGTGGGGAAATTCCTGTGAAGAACACAGAGGGATGGACAGGGTGAGCAGCCCAGAGATACCTTCAGATTGTAGTGAAGACCCCAGGCTCTCCAGGGACACAAGGGAAGAGGGGCCTGGTGGGAAGAACTTGGACTGCCAGGTGGTTGGCGGGGAGTCTAGGCCAGGCCCTTGGGCAGGCTCCTGAGCAGTCATGCCCCATTGTTAGCAGATGCCCCCAAGTAATCCATGCCCTCTTGAGGGCTCTATCTTCCTTGACTAGTCTTGCAGCTTTTTGAAGGGGGGCTCTGGGTCCAATAGATTGTATCTCTACAAATGGAGAATACAGTGTTTAAACCACAGCTGATTAAATATTTGGGAAGTAGTAGAAGAGAGAATTAGAAGCAGTGACTAAGGAGGACCCCGGATTTGGATGCAGGCTCACACAGATCAGGTGGCAGACATCGAAGAGGAGCCCTGGGTGACCGGATGGTGCCTTCACAGCAAAAGAGCCCAGTTTGCTGGCCTGGTTTTCATGGGAGCAGGAGTTTGGGTTTTCTAGGAGCTGCTTTCTTCAGATTGCTTAATATCTGCTTTTTGATAGAAGGGACATAAAGAATATCAGAGAAATGATGTATTTATTCTCTTGTGGGAGTTCAAGGTAAGTATTCTCTGGGAGAAGAAAGCAGGGGAATGAAAGGCTCTTTGTATTCCCCACCGACTATTCTTGACATGACAGCACCTTAGAGCTTATGTCTGCAGTTCTTTGACACCCAGGCACTCCAGAGCCTGGGGCATTCTCAAATGCATCAGCCTGTCTTCGGCTCCCTCTCCACTGGGTCACACATCATGTGAGATTTTTCTTTCCTGTCTTTCTTTTGGAGAAAGCTAGATGAAGTTTTGGAAGCATCCTTTACACCATGTCATTGAGCAAGTTTTCAAAAGCATGACCTTATTTCTTGCAGAATCTCTGCTACTCTTCCCCCGCATTTCTACATGTCCATCAGCAGCATGGATTTTTTTTTTAAGTTTTGGATGCAAAGGATTACAGATTTGTCTCCCAAAAGCCCCTTCACATGTTCCTCTTCCTCGCGCCGTCCTTTCCTGGCCCACACCATCCCCACGGGGGACGCACCGGCTTCCTCCCTGCTTTCTCTCTTGCCCTCCCTTTCAAGCATTTGCTACTTTTTATGCCAAAACTGAAGTGTAGAAGCCCCGGTGTTGCCATGGCAGTCGTGTTGTCGTGGGCCTCTGCTGGGGTTTGAGCTCTACACTTTGAAAAAATAGAATGGCCTCAAAGAATCCAGAGGGAGACAGCAAGAGAGGAGAAAAATAAAGCGGGGCATCAGCCACGAGGGGGAGAGAGCAGGGGAAAGCAGGGCAGAACCCTGAAAATGCATTCGCGGTGACATCACTGCCTTTCCCATAGAGGCCATTGACTTGGGAGGCCCAGCGTCCATTCACTGTCCAAAGCCAGTTCTCTGGGGCCGGGGAGCCATCTCTCTCTTCCTGAATGCCTTTTTTGTTGGAAACAGTGGACTGCTTCTGAAGGGCTGCATAAATGACTGCGTAATTCACTGCCGTTGCCAGGAAGTCTGAGGCACTTGTGTGCTAACAATGGGGAACTTTATCTCCCTCCCCATGCTGGAACTTCCAGCTGTAGGTCTGAATTCTAATAAGGGCTTTGCTCCTGCCTCTGAGGTTATGGTAATATTTTATCCATCTTCTTTAGTGAAGACATAGTCATGGCTGCTATTGGGCACTGGAGGCCAGTCCTGAAGAGTGAGGTGTGCTGTGGGGGGAAATATGAATAAAAATAAGAGAGAGGAAGAAAGAAAGTAGCTTCCTTATTAGGCTGATGGTTTTGCTGCATTTGATGAGTCTCTAAACTGACTTGGAGGAGAGAAGATAAAAATTTCACACTGACCCATAAATCTCTGAGCCAGGAAGATCACTTCGGGGAATTTTTCAGGTTATAAATGCCACCTCTGTTGTCTCCTTTTCAGCAGAGTCATCAACAGCTGAGTGGGGCGATGTGCTCAGAATTTGTGTGAGGCCCTCGGGTTCCTCTTCACGTCTGTATTTGCCGGTAAATGACTGTTTATTTTTAGCAAGTTCATCTTTCAGGCATTCCAATCCAGCAGTGCTCCCTCATCTGTGCTTTCACTTTCTAAGGTTTCAGATACCTGCTACCTCCGTCCAAAAGCATGACTTGGAAAATTCCAGAAACAGATAGTTTTAAATTTTGCACCACTGTTCTGAGTGATGGATGAAATCTCATGCTATCCTGCTCTCTCCTTTTGGGAATCATCTCTTCATCCAGTGTATCTGACTGTTAGTCATGTTAGTAGCAGTTAGTAGCTCAGTTATTAGTCAGCTGTTGGGTATCAGGGCTGGTGTACAAGTGACCCTCAGTTCAGTTTAGTTCAGTTGCTCAGTCATGTCTGATTCTTTGCCACCTCATGAATTGCAGCACGCCAGACCTCCCTGTCCATCACCAACTCCCGGAGTTCACTCAAACTCATGTCCATTGAATCAGTGATACTATCCAGCCATCTCATCCTCTGTCGTCCCCTTCTCCTCCTGCCCTCAATCCCTCCCAGCATCACAGTCTTTTCCAGTGACTCAGCTTTTCACATCAGGTGGCCAAAGTACTGGAGTTTCAGCTTCAGCATCAGTCCTTCCAAAGGACACCCAGGGCTGATCTCCTTTAGGATGGACTGGTTGGATCTCCTTGCAGTCCAAGGGACTCTCAAGAGTCTTCTCCAACACCACAGTTCAAAACCATCAATTCTTCGGTGCTCAGCTTTCTTCATAATCCACCTCTCACATCCTTACATGACCACTGGAAGAACCATAGCCTTGACTAGACGGACCTTTGTTGGGAAAGTAATGTCTCTGCTTTTGAATATGCTGTCTAGGTTGGTCATAACTTTCCTTCCAAGGAGCAAGTGTCTTTTAATTTCATGGTTACAATCACCATCTGCAGTGATTTTGGAACCCCCAAAAATAAAGTCTGACACTGTTTCCACTGTTTCCCCATCTATTTCCCATGAAGTGATGGGACCGGATGCCATGATCTTCGTTTTCTGAAAGTTGAGCTTTAAGCCAACTTTTTCACTCTCTTCTTTCACTTTCATCAAGAGGCTCTTTAGTTCTTCACTTTCTGCCATAAGTGTGGTGTTCATCTGCATATCTGAGGTGATTGATATTTCTCCTGGCAATCCTGATTCCAGCTTGTGCTTCTTCCAGCCCTAGTTTTTCTTAATTATGGTCCCAAAGCACAGAGCAGTGATGCTGGCAATTAGAATCTGCCAAGGCCTGGAAGTCCTTACTTTTAGTGAAAAGGTGAAAGTTTTTGACCCAATAAGTAAAGAAAAATAACATATGCCGAGTTGCTAACATCTCCTGGGGCTTCCCAGGTGGCACTAGTGGTAAAGAACCCATCAGCCAATGCAGGAGATGTAAGAGACCCAGGTTCGATCCCTGGGTTGGCAAGATTTCCTGGGGAAGGAGATGGAAACCCACCCAGTATTCTTGCCTGGAGAAACCTGTCAACAGAGGAACCTGAGGAGCTACAGTCCACAGGGTCACAGAGTCAAACTTGACTGAAGTGACTTAGCACACGTGCGGGCGTGCACACACACACACACACACGCTAAGAGTGAATCTTCTATCTGTGAACTCATGAACAAGGAAAAAGAAATTCATGTTAGCTTTGCTGTTGCATTTCAAACTGCAAAACATCCTTACAGCCATAGTGTGAGATAAGTGTTTAGTTAAGAAGGAAAAGGCAATATTTTGAGAGAGAATGACTATATTTACATAACTTTTATTACAATGTTGTTATTATCATTCCATTTTATTATCAGCTACAGGGCTACTCTTTCAATGTGCTTAATTTATAAATTAAACCTTATCATGGGTTTGTAAATACTAGAAGCAAGCATAGTACATGGTTTGGAATCATCCTTGGTTTCAGGCAGCAACTGAGGGACTTTGAGCAGATCCCCTGTGGATAAAGGGGGACAACTGCAGTTTATTTATTTGAAGAATGGTTCCTAGCTAAGTGAAAAGTTGAAGCAGTTATTAAATTCTTGCCTCTTAGATTCTAAAGACACACTCCTAAATAAGGTCAGCAAAGAAAGTCAAGGTCATTCATCTTCTGGGACCCTGGAAGGACATTTTCTAGTGACTGGCTACAGTGAACACAGAGGTTTTGAAGAACTGACTCTGTTTCAGATGCATTCAAGCTTATTGCCTTGGTTAGCTTCCATAAGTACCCTGGGATAGGATATCATCCCATTTTTAGTGCATACAAACTAATAGTTGCTAATGGATAGCTACCTTTGTAGCTGCGCTCCATTTCCTCCATTCAGTTCAGTTCAGTTCAGTGTCTCAGTCGTGTCCGACTCTTGCAACCCCATGGACTGCAGCATGCCAGGGTTCCCTGTTCATCACCAACTCCCAGAGCTTGCTCAAATTAATGGCCATCAAGTCAGTAACGCCATCCAACCATCTCTTCCTCTGTCGTCTCCTTCTCTTCCTGCCTTCAATCTTTCCCAGCATAAGGGGCTTTTCCAATGAGTCAGTTCTTCACATTAGGTGGCCCAAGTATTGGAGTGTTTGAGAAAGTATTGGGAAATCCTGCATACAGATTTCTCAGGAGGTAGGTAAGTTGGTCTTATATTTCCTACTACTAAAGTTTATATTCAAGTTTCTTACAATCTTATCTTCTTGCTGGGAGAAGTTGTCTTGATTCACACCACTAGGGCAACATCATCCATCCAGGAAGCTATACAGAAAAAGCGTGCATGCTCAGGCATTTCAGTTGTGTCCCACTCTTTGTGATCCCATGGACTATAGCCTGCTAGGCTGCTCTGCTCATGGAATTTCCCCTGCAATAACACTGGAGTGAGTTGCCATGCTCTCTTCCAGGGGATTTTCCCAACCCAGGGATATATTGGAGGAAAAGGACAAAAAAATCTTACAGAAACATGGCAGCAAATCATTCAAGAATAGAAAAATTGACAGAAAATATATTAAAATAACTTTTCTTTAATGCAAAAGATATTTAATTTACTCATAATAAGAAAAAATGTAAATTAAAACTACACTAAGATACCTAAACTGTGGAAAATTCTTCAAGAGATGGGAATACCAGACCACCTGACCTGCCTCTTGAGAAACCTATATGCAGGTCAGGAAGCAACTGTTAGAACTGGACGTGGAACAACAGACTGGTTCCAAATAGGAAAAGGAGTCCGTCAAGGCTGTATATTGTCACCCTGCTTATTTAACTTATATGCAGAGTACATCATGAGAAATGCTGGGCTGGAAGAAGCACAGGCTGGAGTCAAGATTGCTGGGAGAAATATCAATCACCTCAGATATGCAGATGACACCACCCTTATGGCAGAAGGTGAAGAAGAACTAAAAATCTCTTGATGAAAGTGAAAGAGAAGAGTGAAAAAGTTGGCTTAAAGCTCAACATTCAGAAAAAGAAGATCATGACATCTGGTCCCATCACTTCACGGCAAATAGATGGGGAAACAGTGTCAGACTTTATTTTTGGGGGCTCCAAAGTCACTGCAAATGGTGATTGCAGCCATGAAATTAAAAGATGCTTACTCCTTGGAAGGAAAGTTATGACCAACCTAGACAGCATATTCAAAAGCAGAGACATTACTCTGCCAACAAAGGTCCGTCTAAGCAAGGTTATGGTTTTTCCAGTAGTCATGTATGGATGTGAGAGTTGGACTGTGAAGAAAGCTGAGCACCGAAGAATTGATGGTTTTGAACTGTGGTGTTGGAGAAGACTCTTGAGAGTCCCTTGGACTGCAAGGAGATCCAACCAGTCCATCCTAAAGGAGATCAGCCCTGGGTGTTCTTTGGAAGGAATGATGCTGAACCTGAAACTCCAGTACTTTGGCCACCTGATGCGAAGAGTTGACTCACTGGAAAAGACCCTGATGCTGGGAGGGATTGGGGGCAGGAGGAGAAGGGGACGACAGAAGATGAGATGGCTGGGTGGCATCACCGACTCAATGGACGTGAATTTGAGTGAACTCCAGGAGTTGGTGATGGATAGGGAGGCCTGGCGTGCTGCGATTCATGGGGTCGCAAAGAGTCAGACATGACTCAGCGACTGAACTGAACTGAAGATATCATTTCTCACTCAACTATTTGGACACTATTTAAGAGCTTGACAATTTATTCTGCTGTTAAGGCTATCTCACATTCATCCTGGTGAGAATTTAAATGACTCTGATGGAGGGGGATTTGGCAAAGTCAAATGCAGCTACATATGCATTTATTCAACCCAGAAATCCCACTTATAGAAATTTACCCTAAGGATATATTTCTAGTAATACAACAGAAAGTGAAACTCTCTGAGATTACTTTTTTATATAGTTTTGAGATTTGAAAATAACTTACTATTCTAAATATCAAAAATTTTAAAAATGAAACAAGGAAAGGGGGGAATAGAACTGCAAGCAAAGTGAAACAAATGGATATAATATTATTTAAAACAAATAGCAAAGCCACCTCTGGGAATAGGAAGAGATTGTCAAATAACCTATGAGCTGGGCTGAGTGTGCATCCTCAGTCTAGCAGCATGGGTGGGGGTGGGGCAGGGAAGCCACTGCCAACAAATCCTCAGCTCTTCATTCATTGCTTGCTTCTAGTTGTTGCATGGCTGAGCGCATCTATTATGTGCGTTTGCTAAGTCGCTTCAGTCATTTCCGACTCTTTGTGACCCCATGGACTGTAGCCTGCCAGGCTCCTATCTCTGTGGGATTCTCCAGGCAAGAATACTGGACTGGGTTGCCATGCCCTCCTCCCAGGGAACGTCCCAACCCAGGGATCGAACCTGGGTCTCTTACATCTCTTGTGTTGGCAGGTGGGTTCTTTACCACTAGCGCCTCCTGGGAAGTCCCATCTGTTATAGGGCTGAGCAAATCAGGAAACGAAAAGATGCTGGAAACCAGGGTTCTTACTGTAAAAGGATGGAGATTTAGATAGTATAGTAGAGAGTGTATGAATATATAATTATTTACTGCATGCTGCCATTATAATTTATAATAATATTTAATGTTGATGTAATAAGATACTGTATATATCAATGAGCACATGTATGTGTTATATACACATGATACACAGAATGTACCTGCAATGTGTTACACATCACACTTGCAGATACATATGAATTAATTCGAATTCAATTGGAGTGAATTCAATGGCAACTTAAAATATTGGTATAAGCTTAAGGTTTCTAAGATAAGGATATAGAAAGGCATACATATGTGTTATATAGGTATATGAGCATATGTTTGTATATTGTGTGGTTTTTTATATATTCCCCCATACCTCTGTCTCGTGAAAGGGTGTAAAAGCGTTGGCAGCCCAGAAGCAATGCACACACTTGGAATGCAGAGCTGGGTGTCTACCTCCATTCTCCTTTGAAGGGAACCAAGGCTTTAAATGTGAAGTCAAGTGGGCCTTAGGAAGCATCACTACAAACAAAGTTAGTGGAGGTGATGGAATTCCAGTTGAGCTGTTTCAAATCCTGAAAGATGATGCTGTGAAAGTGCTGCACTCAATATGCCAGCAAATCTCTAAAACTCAGCAGTGACCACAGGACTGGAAAAGGTCAGTTTTCATTCCAATCCCAAAGAAAGGCAATGCCAAAGAATGCGCAAACTACTGCACAATTGCATTCATCTCACAAGCTAGTAAAGTAATGCTCAAAATTCTCCAAGCCAGGCTTCAGCAATACGTGAACTGTGAACTTCCTGATGTTCAAGCTGGTTTTAGAAAAGGCAGAGGAATCAGAGATCAAATTGCCAACATCTGCTGGATCATGGAAAAAGCAAGAGGGTTCCAGAAAAACATCTATTTCTGCATTATTCACTATGCCAAAGCCTTTGACTGTGTGGATCACAATAAACTGGAAAATTCTGAGAGATGGGAATACCAGACCACTTGACCTGCCTCCTGAGAAATGTGTATGCAGGTCAGGAAGCAGCAGTTAGGACTGGACATGGAACAACAGACTGGTTCCAAATAGGAAAAGGAGTACGTCAAGGCTGTATACTGTCACCCTGCTTATTTAACTTATATGCAGAATACCTCATGAGAAATGCTGGACTGGAAGAAACACAAGCTGGAATCAAAATTGCTGGGAGAAATATCAATAACCTCAGATATGCAGATGACACCACCCTTATGGCAGAAAGTGAAGAGGGACTAAAAAGCCTCTTGATGAAAGTGAAAGAGGAGAGTGAAAAAGTTTCCTTAAAGCTCAACATTCAGAAAATGAAGATCATGGCATCTGGTCCCATCACTTCATGGGAAATAGATGGGGAAACAGTGGAAACAGTGTCAGACTTCAATTTTTCTTGGCTGCAAAATGACTGCAGATGGTGATTGCAGCCATGAAATTAAAAGACGCTTACTTCTTGGAGGCAAGTTATGACTAACCTAGATAGTATATTCAAAAGAAGAGACATTACTCTGCCAACAAAGGTCCGTCTAAGCAAGGTTATGGTTTTTCCAGTAGTCATGTATGGATGTGAGAGGTGGACTGTGAAGAAAGCTGAGCACCAAAGAATTGATGGTTTTGAACTGTGGTGTTGGAGAAGACTTTTGAGAGTCCCTTGACTGCAAGGAGATCCAGCCAGTCCATTCTAAAGGAGATCAGTCCTGGGATTTCTTTGGAAGGAATGATGCTAAAGCTGAAACTCCAATACTTTGGCCACCTGATGCAAAGAGTTGACTCACTGGAAAAGACCCTGATGCTGGGAGGGATTGGGGGCAGGAGGAGAAGGGGACGACAGAGGATGAGATGGCTGGATGGCATCACCGACTCAATGGACGTGAGTTTGAGTGAACTCTAGGAGTTGGTGAGGGACAGGGAAGCCTGGCGTGCTGCAATTCATGGGGTTGCAAAGAGTCAGACACGACTGAGTGACTGAACTAACTAATTAACTAAGGCTTCCCAGAGAAATATCTGATTCCAGTGCTAGGTCAAGGAAGGTGCAAGATGTGCCTGAAATACATCATTAGCTCAGAAGAGAAAGATTCAAAAAATGATGGACAACTAGTTGCAAGGACACAGAAACCATTTTGTAGGACCTTTCTCTGATTAATCTGTACAGTTGGAGCACGAAGATAATTGAGAATGGTATTAAATTATAAACATGGAAGAAAGCAGAATCCATAAGACTAGGTTGATAATAGATAAGTAAGTAAATGACTACATAGAACCCCTCTAGGGTTTCCAGAAGATGAAGACGAGGCAGCCCAGGGGCTGAGTTTGTTAGAGTATCCTGCTGCTACTGGAGGGGCAGAGGTCCATACCTACCTTCATTTACCTGTTTACGAAACAGTAGTTTAAAACTATCTGAGAATTTAATGGAAATAAAACCCCCTAAAGTGTGCATGAGACATTTTAAGGCACACGTTGATTGTGTGTTACAACGTACTGATCTTCCCGACAGGCATTAAAAGGAGGGGGTTGTTCTCTTCACATTTCAGACCAGGGGGTGGAGGCATGGCAAGGGTGCACAGACGCTGAGACCAGTCCCCATCTAATGCACAGGGGCCTGCACGTCACTCTGAGTCTCCAGGAAGAGTCACAGGTTCATAATAGAATGGGGGCGTGTGTGGATATATTGTTTTATATTTTATCATGCAAAATTATCAGGTCCTCGGAACCCCACTTTGTTTACTTCTTAGGATTTACTGATGGAAGCAGAGTTGTAAATGTAGTCTCCTCCAAATTCACATTTGACAAAGGATTCTCCTGGAAAATCGCCTTTGACATGGTGACCCCGGGGGACCCTGGTCTCTGGGAAGAGAAAGAGCAGGGATTGTGTGCATTTCTGTGTGTTCTGTGTGTGTGTGTGTGTGCATGTGTGTTCTCTCTCTGTGTGTGCGTGCATGTGTGTTGTGTGTGTGCGTGCACGTGTGTGTTCTGTGTGTGCACGTGTGTGTTCTCTCTGTGTGCGTGTGTTGTGTGTGTGTGCGCACGTGTGTGTTCTGTGTGTGTGCACGTGTGTGTTGTGTGTGTTCTGTGTGTGTGTGCATGTGTGTGTTTGTGTGTGTGAGCGTGTGTGTTCTGTGTGCGTGTGTGCATGTGTGTTGTGTGTGTGTTCTGTGTGTGTGTGCGTGTGTGTTGTGTGTGTGTGCGTTCTGTGTGTGTGCATGTGTGTTCTGTGTGTGCGTGTGTGTTCTCTGTGTGTGCGTGCACGTGTGTTCTCTGTGTGTGTGTGCACGTGTGTGTGCCCAGGGAGAGACAAGGCTCTGCAGAGGCTGCTAACCTCCCGTTTCTCTATCAGAGGCTGACTGGGCTGCGAACGCAGGCCCTCATCAAGCTGTAAAGCTACAGCATTAACTTTTCTCTGTGCAGACTATACGCAATGAAACATTTACAACACGGGGGCAGGCTTTCATGACAAAGAAAGATATACAAATGCTGGACCTGCTCCTAACTAGAGAAACACAGATTAGAGGAACAGGGAGTGAAGGGAGAATAGGGGATGCCGGGCAAGCGCAGGCCTGAGAGTGAACACAGGCTTCACCTCCACACTCGGCTGAGATAGTGAGCTGGTGCAGCTTGCGTGGGAAACTTCTCTTAGTATTAGGAATGCTTTCACCATATTTTTTACTTACAGCTCTAATTGGGTTTGTGCAAATGTCCTTTTAAAATACATCTTTGTGGGCAAATGGTTACATGTATATGTACAGCTGAGTCTCTTGCTGTCCACCTGAAACTCTCACAACATTGTTAATTGGCTCTACCCCCAATACAAAATGTTTTTGGTGTTTAAAAGAAATAAAAATAAAACATATTTATTGACTCTGCTGTGTTTAACAGCAAAGCCTTAAAAGTGGCTGCATGGTCCTCCGTGGGGGGCCGTCAGGAAACCGGGGTGTCCACCAAACCAGCACCAAAATGCTCAGCCTGAAAAGGCAAAACTGACCTCGTGGAGGGAAGACAGCAAGATGTGGCAACTGCACGTGGAATCCTAACGCTGCTGTAAAACAGGAGAGGCAGTTTTACGGTGGCTACAGGAAACCACACAAGAGGGTGCAGGATGAACATGACCACGAGCCTGGGGGAAGCAGAGTGATGCTGGCGGAGCCCTGGTCCAGTGAACCTGGCTCAACAGCAGCTGAAAGAAGCGCTACAATTGTGTGTTACAACGTACTGATCTTCCCGACAGGCATTAAAAGGAGGGGGTTGTTCTCTTCACATTTCAGACCAGGGGGTGGAGGCATGGCAAGGGTGCACAGACGCTGAGACCAGTCCCCATCTAATGCACAGGGGCCTGCACGTCACTCTGAGTCTCCAGGAAGAGTCACAGGTTCATAATAGAATGGGGGCGTGTGTGGATATATTGTTTTCATATTTTATCATGCAAAATTATCAGGTCCTCGGAACCCCACTTTGTTTACTTCTTAGGATTTACTGATGGAAGCAGAGTTGTAAATGTAGTCTCCTCCAAATTCACATTTGACAAAGGATTCTCCTGGAAAATCGCCTTTGACATGGTGACCCCGGGGGACCCTGGTCTCTGGGAAGAGAAAGAGCAGGGATTGTGTGCATTTCTGTGTGTTCTGTGTGTGTGTGTGTGTGTGCATGTGTGTTCTCTCTGTGTGTGTGCGTGCATGTGTGTTGTGTGTGCGCACATGTGTATTCTTTGTGTGTGTGTGCGCACGTGTGTGTGTGTGTGCACGTGTGTTCTCTGTGTGTGTGTGCGTGCGTGTGTGTGTTGTGTGTATGTTCTCTGTGTGTGTGTTCTGTGTGCGTGTGCGCGTGTGTGTTCTGTGTGCGTGTGTGCATGTGTGTTGTGTGTGTGTTCTGTGTGTGTGTGCGCGTGTGTGTTCTGTGTGCGTGTGTGCATGTGTGTTGTGTGTGTGTTCTCTGTGTGTGTGTGCACGTGTGTGTGTTGTGTGTGTTCTCTGTGTGTGTGCACGCGTGTGTGTTGTGTGTGTTCTGTGTGTGCATGTGTGTGTGTGTGTGTTCTGTGTGTGTGCGCGCAGGTGCACAATTACCTCTTCACTCACACTGAGGGTGTGGGGATGAACTTGGACAATTGTTTCCTTTTTGTCCACACGTTCCTGTTTGGAAGCTGGGCCTCTTGCTCTGTGTCATGGTCTTGCTACCAGAGAAACCCAGCAGGATTAGACATTCTTTGAGGGAAACATACTGACCTGTGACTATTGCATTTAGTTTATTTCCTGGGAGAAGAGCCGCCCTGCCAGCCTCTCTACCTAGTGCCTTAAGAAGCACACTGATCCCATAACTAAGTGGTTCTGATTCACTTTTGAATTGAAAGCCTTGACTAGTCAATTTATGCTTTAGGATCTTGGGATTCTAGAGGTAAATTGTCTCATCCTCTATCTTCTACAATAGTGGGGCAAATTATCCGTTCTGAAACCTTAGTATTTACTGAGCTTCATGTCTCCGTGTACCTGGCAGGTCACTGGAATACACAGAAAAGCGTCTCTTCAGAGGATCCCTCTGAAGTAGGGAGGTTCTCGCTGAACCTTCTTCCATCCTACTTGTAAGGGACTGCAACTCTGTACAGCAGGCATGAGTCCTTTCAGGATGACTGTGAACTGATCAACAAGTATCTTCTTTAATGACTAAATCAACTTTGGAAACCCACTGAATTGAGGAACTATTAGCACCGCAGCAGCTTTTCAAACTCCCCGAAGAATTTGAAAGAAGATTGCCACTGTTTGAAACTAAAGACGTGTTAAACTTTGACGTCCCTTCAGGATGAAAAGAATTCACTGGCTCGTTTCTCCCCCATAAAAGTGGAAAGGCAATGAATAAAGACCAGAGGGGAGAAAGCCCTCTTATTCCCCCACCCTCCCATCAATTCCCATGCAATACCCTTGTGATTCTACCACGTGGAGTCTTGAAGTGGTGAGTATGGGAAAATGGCACATGGGCACCCGTGGCACGTGGTCAGGGCCTCGGGGACAAGCTGCGGCAGCCAAAGCGTCATCGGAATCAAGGTCAGCAATCACAAAACTCTCTGCTGACTCTTTCTTCAGAGTTTCTGATTCTAAATTGGGCAATTACATAAATGATTTTTGATTTTGAAATCTCAGTTGTGCCTAAAGAATAACATATGTGAAGCATCACACATTTTATGCCCCACAGTGACGGCAGTACGAATATCTTAATTCCCTAGTATTTCTGTTATGGTTAGATTGATGAAAATGATCACAAATCCTTCCTCTCTTTGAGAACATGCACACCAGTGTGAACATATTATGTTCATTAACTCTACAGCAAGGGGTAAGGCCTTTAGAATGAAAAAAAAATTATAGTTTACAAACTGCCAAGAATACATCTTGTTTTGTGTTTCTTGTGGGAGGATATATTAAAGCGTAAAATCCCTACAATTTAGTGGTTTGTGCCCGAAAGGTAATATTATATTAGTCTTGTCTGAATGCTTTGTCCATTTTCTCCTCTTCTTGGATATCCTAGGGCATTGCCTCCTGTTATCAATGTTTCTTTTTCCTTCCTTTATCCATCTGTTTTCAAGATTTCATCTTTCCAGTTCTACTTTTTAAATAGCTTAAGTGATTTTTCTCTTGGTTGTTTATCTTTCTGCCTTTGAATGTAGTCATAGAAACTGAATTCTTCATAATATTCCTGTAAGTCATAAGCAGGTTTAGTGTATTCTGTCTTCCTGAGAAAATATTTTTCTATCCATCTACCTACCTACCTACCTGTCTATATATATCAAATGTATGTTCATTTTCTTGGCATATTTTAGATGAAAATGAGCATTAGTAGTAAAATAACCAGTTGATTGTCCAGGAAGCTGAGGTGTCACAAAATGGAAATTTGGTGTTTGGGAGTTAATGGAGAAGCAGGTTATCAAATGGAGAAGGGAGAAAGGTAGAAGCAGAGGAAACCGCACATTATTCTGATTGGCATAAATTCACGTGAATGCAGACCACAAAGAGTTGCTATTTTTTAATCTTCAAGTAGTCAGACCGCAGAGAAGTTTTAGCACATTAGGAACCACACTTTCAGTGGCATTCTCAGGGCGCAAAACCACGTGGGGACTGGAACTGAATCACTGGGTCTGTGCCTCAGGACCCCCAGGGCGCACTAGGCTGGAGTTTCTGATCTGATCTTAGCTCCAGGCCCATCTAGTCACCAAATAAGATTACTTAACAGTACCTCCTCATAGGAGGCTTGAAAAGGTGATAGATTTTAGAGATACTTAGAAAGAAGAGGACAACCCTGGATAATTTAAAGTATGTGGAAAAGCGGGCGGGGGGGCTTGAGGATGACTCACCACTTGGATAAATGGAGGATAATGAGGTCGCGCTGAGATGGACTATGGCAGATCAGAGGAGGTAAAGAACTTTGTTTTGAGCTTGACAAGTATGAAATGCTGCTGAGACTTCTAGGCAGAGGATTCTAAAAGGTTTTCAGACATATAGAGCGAAGCTCTACACAGGAAAACAGCAGTTGTGAGCAAATAAATAATAATTAAAGCCAAAAGAGGGCATGCATGAGTAAAGATACAGCTCAGCTGCAATCCTAGTCCTCATCCCCCAAACCATGTCATAAGCGGGTGGGGAGAGAAAAGCCTGTAGGTGAAGACATAGCCACAGGAGTAGAGGAAAACCAGGAAAATGGGAAATTCAGGAAGACCAGGTGAATGATACAAGAGTATTCTAAGAATACAGGCATGCCCAGCACTGCAAATGTTTCAGAGGAACCAATGACTCAAGGTCCAGAAAGGATCCGTTTAAGAACTCAGGTGTCACTGATGATCTTGTAATGAAGGATGAAACTCAAGGATCAGGGGTCATGGGTGCCAAACTGGTCAATATTAAAGCACACAGGTCTGTTCTGGACACGGGCAACCTGAGAGGGGGTATTACTCTCCAATCTTTTGTTCATTAGCCAGAAACTCCTCAGGTTGCTCAAAAAACAATGGAAGCTGGTTGTTCACTAACTAAAACAAGTTCCTGCAGGTTGACTTCTAACTTCTTGTACAGATCCCTTCCACTTCCATATCCGATATAAATTTTCCTTTCCTTTTAATTTTGTTGTTGTTTAATTGCTCAGCGGTGTCCGACTCTTTGTGACCCCATGGACTGTGGCCTGCCAAGCTCCTCTGTCCATGGGATTCTCCAGGCAAGAACACTGGAGTGAATGGCCATTTCTTTCTCCAGGGGATCTTCCCGACTCAGGGATCGATCACATCAAATTGACGTCTCCTGAATTAGGAGGCAGATTCTTTACCACTGAGCCACCAAGGAAATCCACTTTTTTTTTTTGCATATTGCATTTTATCATTCTGCTCCATTCTACCTTTTTTCCAACCAAACTTTAGCTTTACTAATTCTAACTGGTCCTTTGCACTCAAGGATTTCATTCAAAAAGAGGCCTCTCAATGAATGCCACGGTGGAAGTCTTGGAACAGGACTGAGCATTTTTCACCCACTTTTGACTGCTTTTCACTGCTCTTTGAATCACCTGTGAGCTGGCATTTTGCTCTGGGTTGGTGCAGATGGCCCAGCAAGCATGAGCTTTCTCTAAACTTCAGCCATTCAGTATTTGCCAGGAGTTGCTTTTGATATGATTGTAGGAAAGGGAAACACAGAAGTTCAGGCATCCTTTTCCTATCAACTTCTAAGCTCCACGCTCCAGGCTCCATGCTGGGCCCCCGGCCCTGCCCTTTCAACCCTGGAAATCTCT
Source organism: Aepyceros melampus (assembly GCA_006408695.1). Classification (NCBI taxonomy): domain Eukaryota; kingdom Metazoa; phylum Chordata; class Mammalia; order Artiodactyla; family Bovidae; genus Aepyceros; species Aepyceros melampus. Next base: position 265,380 of record SJXQ01012516.1, read on the forward strand.
GCCGGCAGGTTTCCTCGTGACTCTGCAGCACTTCCTGCTTCCCTCAACAGGAAGCTCCGTGAAGGCGCTTCCTCTGGTCTCTCCCAGCTTCTGCTTCCCCCTAGAAGGAGGAAATGCTATTGTGTAGAGTTGGAAACTGAACAGAAGAAAATGAGCTCAATCAAGCAATTAGTCTCTGGCCCACAGCACACACACACACCCCACACACACCACAAACCCCACACATACCACAGACACACACACAGCCTCAAACACACCACACATACACCACAGAAACCACACACCGCACACATGCACACCACATACCACACACACACACCATACCATACACACCACACACACACATCCACACACATCACACAAACCACACATACTGCACACACACACCACGCACACCACACACACACACACGGGAGATTTAGGAAGTTTCAAATACACTCAGAAAGCTAGGACTACTCGGCCTAAAGTGGGTCTAATTTTCCAGAAGACAGAATGATGGACAAATAAAAGCCACGAGGGACCCATGCCTCTATGATTCTGCTCAGCAACTTGGGGCAAGTGATTTAAACTTCGCTAATGGCAAATGGCAAACTGGACATGGAACAACAGACTGGTTCCAAATAGGAAAAGGAGTCCGTCAAGGCTGCATATTGTCACCCTGCTTATTTAACTTATATGCAGAGTACATCATGAGAAACGCTGGGCTGGAAGAAGTACAAGCTGGAATCAAGATTGCTGGGAGAAATATCAATAACCTCAGATATGCAGATGACACCACCCTATGGCAGAAAGTGAAGAGGAACTAAAGAGCCTCTTGATGAAAGTGAGAGAGGAGAGTGAAAAAGTTGGCTTAAAGCTCAACATTCAGAAAACCAAGATCATGGCATCTGGTCCCATCACTTCATGGAAAATAGATGGGGAAACAGTGACTTTATTATTTTTGGCTCCAAAATCACTGCAGATGGTAATTGTAGCCATGAAATTAAAAGATGCTTACTCTTTGGAAGGGAAGTTATGACCTAGCTAGACAGCATATTAAAAAGCAGAGACATTACTCTACCAACAAAGGTCCTTCTAGTCAAGACTATGATTTTTCCAGTGGTCATGTATGGATGTGAGTGAGAGTCGAATATAAAGAAAGCAGAGAGCCGAAGAATTGATGCTTCTGAACTGTGGTGTTGGAGAAGACTCTTGAGAGTCCCTTGGACTGCAAGGAGATCTAGCCAGTCCATTCTGAAGGAGATCATTCCTAGATGTTCATTGGAGGGACTGATGTTGAAGCTGAAACTCCAATACTTTGGCCACCTGATGTGAGGAGCTGACTCATTTGAAAAGACCCTGATGCTGGGAGGGATTGGGGGCAGGAGGAGAAGGGGATGACAGAGGATGAGATGGCTGGATGGCATCACTGACTCAGTGGACATGGGTTTGGGTAGACTCTGGGAGTTGGTGATGGACAAAGAGGCTCGGCATGCTGCAGTTCATGGGGTTGTAAAGAGTCGGACACGACTGAAGTAAACTGAACTGAACTCATGTTAAAAGTTTAGCAAAGTGGCTGACACACAGCAAAATGCTCATCATTTGCAGTAGTAGTTATTTTTTATTATTAAGCAGTATGAGGCTTCCCTGGTGGCTCAGCAGGTATAGCATCAGTCTGCCATGCAGGAGACACAGGAGATGCGGGCTTGATCCCTGGGTCGGGAAGATCCCCTGGAGAAAGAAATGGCAACCCACTTCAGTATTCTTGCCTGGAAAATTCCACGGACAGAAGAGCCTGGCAGGCTATAGTCCATGGAGTCACAAGAGTTGGACACAACTGCATGACTAACACTTTCACTTTTCATCATTTATACATGCATGCATTCATAATCTGAAATTTTAGTTGGCTATATTAAAAAAAGGGAGGGAGGGGCTTCCCTGGTGACGCAATTGGTAAAGAATCTGCCTGCAATGCAGGAGACCCAGGCTCAATCCTTGGGTGAGGAAGACTGCCTGGAAAAGGAAATGCCAACCCACTCCAGTATTCTTGCCTGAAAAACTCCGTGGGCAAAGGAACCTGGTCAGCTACACATAAAGAGTTGGACATGACTTAGCGATTAGACCACCATATGCGAAAAATACATCTGGTAAGCTGCAGCGACTCAGCACCAGCAGCAGCAGTAAACTTGAACTGGAAAATGAGACAGAAAATTGGCAAGCCCAATGTCCATTCAAACACTTTGCATCTCACCGTTACCCTCAGAACCATCATCTCTCCTGGGACCACTTTCTCTTCTTCCATCTTGCCCTCCTACTCCCTGGACTCCATGTGGAGCCAAAGAAGTCTTTTAAAAAGTGACAAGTCATGATATTCCCTGGCTTTAAATCCTCTCCTGAAAGTAAAGCTGTAACTTAAAGGAGATTTGAGTGACATATTCAAGCCAACCAGTTTCAATATATGAACTTTATTTGGATCCTGATCCGAAAATAACTAAAACAAAAATTATACACACATAAACTTTTACACAGGGACACATTAGCTGATAATATTTATTTGACACTTTTTAGGAATTATTCTTCAGTGTTCACACGTGATACATGCTCTTGTACTTATGAAAGAAATGCATGGATATCTGCAAGTTTCAGTAAAACCTGGTTGAGATGGGAAGACTGGGTGGAGGGTGGGAATAAGAACAGGGTGGGTTCTTCACTGTTGAAGCTGATGATGCCTGTCTGAGACCCACAACTCTCTGTTCTACACTTTTGAGTATGTTTAAGATCATCCATGTGCTTCAAACAAAGTATAGGTGAGTACGGCCCTCCCTTGTTTACTTCTGCACTGGGGTAAAAAGCCAAGTCAGGTGCTCGACCTGCTCTGTGGACTCTTCCATCTGCATCTGAAGGCTCCCCGGGGACCATTGGCCCACCATGGCTTCTTTGATCCTCTCCAACAGAAGAGAGGGTGGTCCTTCCTCTCTCAGGGCCTTTGAACTTGCTTTCCCCTCAGCCTAGAACCTGATTCTTCAGCTTTCCATGGGACTCATCCTTCAGATCCATCTGGGCTCTGATCAGATATCACTGTCCTTCCCCGACCAGACACCAGCGCCAGCCAAACGTGCGCCTCCAGCATCTTGCCTCTGCCTGCTTCATCTCCTTCCTCTGCATCAATTTTATTTGTTTTAAAGTTTATTACAATCTCCCTTCACCAGAATATAGCTCTGTGAAAGCTGAGACCCTCTCTGAGGGTGCATTCCTCCTACTCAAGCCTAGAATAGAGCCTGCTGCACGGTGGGCATTCAACAAATACTCACTGAATGAATAAATAAATGGTATCACCCCCAGCGACAAAGCAAAGTCTATTCTTGTGTGTTCTAGACCCTTTCCTTCTTCTCTTTTTCCAATATTAGATTGATCAAGACAGAAAGAAACGTCAATTACTTTCTTATTCTCTCTCTCTCTCATTGAAAATTACAAGAGGAGGAATAGACGGCAGAAAACCAAATATGCATTCTTCCCCTAAGGACAGATGCCCATGAGTGGCAATCCTGTTGAAAGGAGAGAAGTGGAGAATAATGATTACAAAAGCCAAGGGTGCTGGCCAGAGACTAGTGAGAGACTCCCCGTATCCCCAAGTGGTCTGCAACCCTCTGACCAACCTGCCTCAGCCGCCCCCTCTCTTTTCTCCCTTCCTGAGTCTCCTCCAAGAGTTCATTTAACCATGATTCAAGCCTTCCAATCCAGTTGCAGATAAGCTCTTCATTTGTTAGGGGGTAAGGCAATGGCACCTCACTCCAGTACCCTTGCCTGGAAAATCCCATGGATGGAGGAGCCTGATAGGCTGCGGTCCATGGGGTCGCTACGAGTCAGCACGACTGAGTGACTTCACTTTCACTTTTCACTTTCATGCATTGGAGAAGGAAATGGCAACCCACTCCAGTGTTCTTGCCTGGAGACTCCCAGGGACGGGGGAGCCTGATGGGCTGCCGTCTGTGGGGTCGCACAGAGTCGGGCACGACTGAAGCGACGCAGCAGCAGGCCACTACTTTGGCCACCTGACGCAAAGCACTGGCTGGCTGCAACAGACCCTGACACTGGAAGAGATTGAGGGCAGAAGGAGAAGAGGGTGGCAGGAGATGAGACAGTTGGGTGACATCACCAACTCAATGGACACGCGCTTGAGTAAACTCTGGGAGATAGTAGAGGACGGAGGAGCCTAGCATGCTCAGTCCCTGGGACTGCAAAGAGGCAGACACAATGTAGGAACTGAACAACAACAACAATGCCTTGAATAACAAAGATAGACTTGTTTTCTTTCAAAAAATATCTTACTGTTTTCTCCTGTTCTCCAGACCCCATAGCCCTCTTTCCCAGCCCTGCCTCTTGGATTCCCTCCCCAGATCCCCTTTGTGTGACTATAGGGACATATCAAAGATGTATCCTGATGTTCTAGCAAATACTGTTAAAAATAAAGCATGTGTTAGTTCAATTTTACATCTTGTTATTCTAAAGCACAGGGCACATTCTGCCTAAGGGGACCAGGTCACGGCAGCCATGGGGTTAAACTCATTTTTAATTTGCCTACAGATGGATGCACCCAGTTGCTCCTTTATCTGAGAAGCCTGCATCCATAGGACTGCAATAACAAATATTCAGGAAGCTGCATTCACTGTGAAATTTAACAAAGGGAATTAGCCACAGTGTGTGAACAGTAACTTTAAATAGCAGGAGCAACAAAGAGAACTGTAGCTGATAAAAGAAAACTGGTAATTACAATATTAGTGCCCTTTCCCCATTAAGTCTCTAAGCTATATTAAAAGGTTGCTTGCAATTCCACCCTTCCTTTTTCCTATCAAAATAGAGCAAAATAAAATATAACTGAGATAAATTGCTTTCTGGATCAATTTTTTACAAAACGTCCCAATCAGGGTAAAATAGTTTCTCCCATAATATACTTTTTAACTGTAAAAATTAATTTAAGAAACTTTCTAAAAATTTAAAAAATATTTCTGTAGAGACTCTTTTGCCATTCCAGCCTAAAGGGAAGAAGAGTAACCTCATTTTTCTGAGGCTTCATCCAGGAAGAATGAACGACATCTTTTCTCTTTAATATTTAATCTAAACTTTATTATTTTTTTTAAAACTAAAAGAGTCTGTGTCTAATTTATGCTCACCTCCAGGATTGCTCTAAAGCGTGGCTCATGTGATATAAAGCTTGCATGAAAGGCTGCGTTATCTTGAGCTTTCTTTATTATCATTTTAGTTCAGCCATATTTTTCTTTTTAAGCTTTAAAACGCATTGATCTGAAACGAGCCCTTCGCAGTGAAACTCTCTCGTTGTGTAAGAATAGGAGCGGGAAGTCTGTGAACAGCAGGGCTTCGGTCCCCCTGAGACTCATATCCAGGAGCCGGAGTCACTGTCTTTCCTGGTCCACCACCCAGCTGATGAGAGAGAAGAAACAGCAGCCCAGGAAAGTTTTGCCAGAATGAAACACACTGGGTCCTCCTCATGGAGCCCATCCTGTCTCCTTCTGCTCACCTGCTGCCCTGTTTTCAGTTCTGAGCTAAACATTTCAAGGTGGCCAAGATGAGTTGTGTGAATATCCCAAGAAAGATGGCCAGTGTCATAAATGGAGTGAAAATCAGCAAGCTGGGCATGCTTAGGTAACGAATCACTTTAGGGAGACAGGGTGGATCTTCTCTCTGATGGTCACTCAAGTGGAAGAAGTAGAACATCTGTGAGATTCTAGAAGGGGAGAACTAAGATCAGCAGATGGAAATTGTGAGGAAATATCATAACTCAGTATCAGCACTTTCTTATCATTGGTTGTTACTGCTGATTAGTTTCTAAGTCGTGTCTGACACTTTTGCGACCCCGTGGACTGTAGCCCACCAGTTTCCTCTGTCTGCGGGATCTCCAGACAAGAATACTGGAGTGGGTTGCCATTTCCTTCGCCACTTGCCCACCCCAGGGATGGAACCTGCATCTCCTTAATTGGAAGGTGGATTCTTTATCACTGAGCCACCAGGGAAGCCCTATCATTGGTTAGTGCCATCCAAAAAGTTAAATAGGTTTCCTTGCCAAGTAGGGAGCTCTTGGTCTCTGGCGGGGAGTGCACTACGCAGCTGTCCCGGCGTGGGGTCAGCCCCGGCACCGGATAGCCACGTGGCAGAGACCGCTACCCAGCCACCAAAATGCAGCCCCTCCTGTCCACAGTAAAGACTTCTCACTCAGAAACAGCTGTCCAGCTGCGGACTGCAACTCTCAGCCTCCTTTGTATATATTTGGGGTCTTGTGACTAGTTTTGGCTGACCATTGGAATGTGAGCGGGAGTGATGTTTTGTCATTTCCACGCCACAACAGTTAGGGAGCCAGTAAGTCTTCTTCATCACTTTCTTTCTCCATCCACAGTCTGGAGGTTAAAGACTGCAAGGCCCTAGTGAAGCATTTGATGTTAGGGGAAGGAGACCTGAAATCTGCTCACAGACCAAGAACTCACCTGCTGAGCTGATTCGTGCGTGAGTGCTTAGCCTTGTTCGACTCTGCAACCCAGTGGACTGTAGCCCGCCAGGTTCCTCTGTCCATGGGATTCTCCAGGCAAGGAGACTGGAGTGGGTTGCCATGCCCTCCTTCAGGGGATCTTCCCAACCCAGGGATTTTCCTGCGTTGGCAGGTGGGTCCTTTGCCACTAGCGCCACCTGGGAAGAACTGATATATAGGCCAGTGTTCAGTTCAGTTCAGTCCAGTTCAGTCGCTCAGTCGTGTCTGACTCTTTGCGACCCCATGAATCGCAGCACGCCAGGCCTCCCTGTCCATCACCAACTCCCGGAGTTCACCCAGACCCACACCCATGGAGTCAGTGGCGCCATCCAGCCATCTCATCCTCGGTCATCCCCTTCTCCTCCTGCACCCAATCCCTCCCAGCATCAGAGTCTTTCCAATGAGCCAACTCTTCACATGAGGTGGCCGAAGTACTGGAGTTTCAGCTTTAGCATCATTCCTTCCAAAGAAATCCCAGGGCCTATCTCCTTCAGAATGGACTGGTTGGATCTCCTTGCAGTCCAAGGGACTCTCAAGAGTCTTCTCCAACACCACAGTTCAAAAGCATTAATTCTTCAGTGCTCAGCCTTCTTACAGTCCAACTCTCACATCCATACGTGACCACTGGAAAAATCATAGCCTTGACTAGACAGACCTTAGTCGGCAAAGTAATGTGTCTGCTTTTGAATATGCTATCTAGGTTGGTCATAACTTTTCTTCCAAGGAGTAAGCATCTTTTAGTTTCATGGCTGCAGTCACCATCTGCAGTGATTTTGGGGCCCAGAAAAATAAAGTCTGACACTGTTTCCACTGTTTCCCCGTCTAAGCCAGTGAAATTAGGGGGAATATTTATTTTATTTTATTTTTCACAACAGCTGGTCTGTCCCTACGGAATGTATCCACTAAGTTTTGTTGCAGATGTAAAGAGCTGGCTGATGCAAAGTCAATATGGGTTATTTCTGGAACATACAGACTGCATGGGAATTCTAGAAATTTCTTTTTTCAGATAATAATTTCCCCTCAGACCAGTGGCGATGAATCTGTTTCATTCCAATCTTATTTAAGAGCTGCTGTCCTGGGCAGTTTTAGTCAAACTCTCCCAGGATGTCAGGGGAAAGATGTGACTCTGGAGGTGAACCGTTCCTCTCTACTTGCCTCTGGGTCATTTTCTAGGGTAGCATATCATTTGGAGGGGGGTTTCCTTGGTGGCTCAAAGGTAAAGAATCTGCCTGCCAATTCAGGAGACTGCAGGTTCGATCTCTGGGTCAGGAAGATACCCTGAAGGAGGAAATAACAACCCACTCCAGTATTCTTGCGTGGGAAATCCCATGGAGGGAGGGGTCTGGCAGATTACAGTCCATGGGGTCACAAAGAGTCAGACATGACTTAGTAACTCAGCAACAGCAATATTTTGGGGCTGTGCTGGAGACACTCAATCCTAATACTTTAGGTGAAAGACTGAGGCCACAGGACCAAAAGTGACCCTAAACAGAACTACAATAGTAACTTCACTATTGGGCTAGAACTGGGTACATTAGCCGCAAGGCAGAACCAGTACACGCGAACCATGACTCAGACTATCTGCCTCCTCAGACTCTCCAAGACCCCCTGAAGGCCTGGTCTGTGGATTTCCTCTGTTCAGACACCATTCTTTTACTTCCCCTTCAAGGGGTATATAATTTCCGTGTAACTGTGCAGGCTGGAAGCACGCTTAGAACCAAAATAGCACCGATTGTGAAAAAGTGTGACCTTGGCAAAACACCCCATGGTTACCCTGTGCTCTGTGCCCATCAAGTACTAACGCAGAGAAGCTGTTTGGGTTGAAAATATGGGTCATCTTTTGTGGGGCAGGGCCCCGAGGCAACAAGAGGCTAATCCTTTGTCAGCGGCCATGTCAATCCACGGCACTACCAGGTTCAGAAGCTGATGTGTTTATTTCCCTTGGCTGCACGCAGCTGGACACTGAGAATGTTATTACTAAAAGATCAAACCTTCATCTCCAGCCAAATTCCTGCAGAGGGCGGGGAAGGGCGGACGATTGGTTTGTTTTTCTGTTGTGTGCTTGAGCTGATGCGTCCATACACACAGACACAGTAGACTTGTGCGGTCAGGGTAGCATAAGCGCCGAGATATCATTATGAAAACACTGGTGAGGGCAGGGGTTTTGTCCCCCCTCGCCCCATCCCCCCGAGGTACTATCAGGGGCCCTTGTTTTCTTTGGTGTCCTAAATCTGCCAGGGAAGAATCTGCCAGCTCCGGAAATTGATGCTGTCAGTCAAGGACAGTGGGAATTTGTGTCTTTCTCTTGGTGGGGGCGGGGGAGGGAGGCTCCTGTCACATCGCAGGCAGAAGCATGACTCATTAGGGGCCTGATGGGTCAATACTGTCAATCTGGGTCTTGAGTTTACGTTATGCTTTTCTTTGACAGAAGAGGTGGGTTAATGCATTATAATACATAATAATGAAGGAAGTGCTCCCTTAGAGAATGCAGTAAGCTGAGGCCAGGGGCCAGAGGGGCTGAGCCGCGTGACTTCTGAGGTCCCTGCTTCTGCTAACAAGTCCCCAGGGGCCGGTCTGGCCACCCTGCGCCGGGGGATGGGTTGCTCAAGATGGAGCCTGGATCCTTCCCGGGGATGATGATCCGGAGTCGGCTCGGCCGTGTGTGAAGGTGCAAGGGTGTGACAACAGCTGCGGGGCAGTTCCTTCCGTCTAGGTCCTGGGACCTTAAGAACGCGGGCACACCCAGAACCCAAGCTCCCCCTGGTGGCAGCTGGAGCCCCATCCAGAGCTGTGCCTCCTAATACCAGGCAGAGTGTTTTAAGACCTCAGATCATCCTGGTTTCTCTAGAACCCCACAGGCCAGGGGTCCTGGGGTGCCCCCCCCCAACACACTGGCATCCTTTATCCCATCAGCCAGATGCACCCCGGGCTGCCCGCGAGCTCCACTGTCTGGGAGAAAATGCCTTCTACGTCTCCGTCTTAAGTCAGACCTCCTGACAGGGAGCTCACTCTGGTCTCTTGTTTTCCAGACTGTTGCTGGTGTTTCTTGGCTTGATGAGGTGTTGAGGTGTCTGGACACAGAAAGTGAGGAACAGATGTCTTAACTCCGGGACTGGAACGGGCGCCCATACCCTCCCCGGCTCTGGTCTTTGACATCTTGGTTTGAATCTTACATTAATTTTGGGGAACAGATCTTCACCCTCGTAGCTCTCCAATGACCGTAAGAAACAGCACTACCAATGAAACAGGCCAAGATGACAGAAGCAACCATAATAATCCCCAGACTGAACAAGGGATACCACAGCTCTTGACCTGCCTTACTTTTACTGAGAATTAGAAATGACTTTGGAGGAGGCAATGGCACCCCACTCCAGCACTCTTGCCTGGAAAATCCCATGGACAGAGGAGCCTGGTGGGCTGCAGTCCATGGGGTCACAAAGAGTCGAACACGATTGAACGACTCACTTTTACTTCTCACTTTCATGCATTGGAGAAGGAAATGGCAACCCACTCCAGTGTTCTTGCCTGGAGAATCCCAGGGACGGGGGCGCCTGGTGGGCTGCCGTCTATGGGGTCGCACAGAGTCAGACACGACTGAAGCAACTTAGCAGCAGCAGCAGCAGAAATGACTTATTTTCACTTTTTCTCTTGAACACGGTTGCTCTTATCAAGGAAGCGGGGACGTGCCCTCACTCACGAAGGCATGACCTCTGGGCCCTCGCTGGGTTAAGGGGCTTGGTGGGGGGTGAACACAGGTGGGCAATGCCCGCTTTTGTGCTGCCTGGGCTCAACAAGTTACTGGACCATGGTCCCTCGGACCTACCTCTGTGTGAGGTGCCCACCTGAGAGCATCTCTGAGGATGAACTGAGCTAAGACGGGGGCCCTGCTGGGAACAGTGTGTCCTGACACTCCATAAATGTTAACTGCTGTTAGGAGGATTAGGAGAGCATGGTAAATGTACACTTCCCTGAGCTTTTGTCTTGGGAAGGGAATGCTTCAAGAGTGTGCCAAAGTCAAACTGATTTAGTTTTAGAACTATAGAGAAAGACATTGCTATCTGCTGAGATCTCACTTACCAAGCGCCAGCTTGCGATGCGTGTTTACGGCTGATGCAACTGTCAGAAATAAGAGGCTCTGGAACAGCGGATGCCTCCGCAATGGAGTCATGGGATGTGCTTTATTTGTAGGGGCTGGATAAATTCCGACACGAGTTATCTTGGGACGGCCCTTAAGTGGCCTGTGTGAGCCGCATTTCGGGCTCAAGCCCAGTTCCTAGAGGACAGGTGTGCATCCGAGAATGTTGGCGGTGGTCTTGGAAACTTTTGTGGGAGACCAGCTCTCAGATGGATCCAAGGGTCCTAAAGATGTCCCAACCCGGACCAGGGCCAACGGGCAGTGGTCTCAGGGATGAGAGCGAGGAAGCCAGCTGCCAATGGTTGGGTGGAAAAAAACAGACACTGATGATTTTGGAAGCTTGCCGATTCTGACATTTCATAAACATTAAATGCATTGATGAGGGAATCGATGCTTCCAACAGAAACTGTGACCCTGACTTTGGTGCTGTGATGATATGGTGTTGAACATCCATCTATCTGAAAACAGCCTCTCGAATTGTGGGCTCCCACGTGGCTGGGTCCTGATGGTTCAGGGCACATGTTCATTACTGGGCCATTGCAGGCCATGTCTTTTTCTTTAATCTCCTCAGTTCAGTTCAGTTCAGTCGCTCAGTCGTGTCTGACTCTTTGCAACCCCATGAATTGCAGCACGCCAGGCCTCCCTGTCCATCACCAACTCCTGGAGTTCACTCAAACTCAGGTCCATTGAGTCGGTAATGCCATCCAGCCATCTCATCTTCTGTCGTCCCCTTCTCCTCCTGCCCCCAATCCCTCCCAGCATCAGAGTCTTTTCCAATGAGTCAACTATTCGCATGAGGTGGCCAAAGTGCTGGAGCTTCAGCTTTAGCATCATTCCTTCCAAAGAAATCCCAGGGCTGATCTTCAGAATGGACTGGTTGGGTCTCCTTGCAGTCCAAGGGACTCTCAAGAGTCTTCTCCAATATCACAGTTCAAAAGCATCCATTCTTCAGTGCTCAGCTTTCTTCACAGTTCAACTCTCACATCCATACATGACTACTGGAAAAACCATAGCTTTGACTAGATGGACCTTTGTTGGCAAAGTAATATCTCTGCTTTTTAATATGCTATCTAGGTTGGTCATAACTTTCCTTCCAAGGAGTAAGCGTCTTTTAATTTCATGGCTGCAGTCACCATCTGCAGTGATTTTGGAGCCCAGAAAAATAAAGTCTGACACTGTTTCTACTGTTTCCCTTTTCCAATGAGTCAACTATTCGCATGAGGTGGCCAAAGTGCTGGAGCTTCAGCTTTAGCATCATTCCTTCCAAAGAAATCCCAGGGCTGATCTTCAGAATGGACTGGTTGGGTCTCCTTGCAGTCCAAGGGACTCTCAAGAGTCTTCTCCAATATCACAGTTCAAAAGCATCCATTCTTCAGTGCTCAGCTTTCTTCACAGTTCAACTCTCACATCCATACATGACTACTGGAAAAACCATAGCTTTGACTAGATGGACCTTTGTTGGCAAAGTAATATCTCTGCTTTTTAATATGCTATCTAGGTTGGTCATAACTTTCCTTCCAAGGAGTAAGCGTCTTTTAATTTCATGGCTGCAGTCACCATCTGCAGTGATTTTGGAGCCCAGAAAAATAAAGTCTGACACTGTTTCTACTGTTTCCCCAACTATTTCCCATGAAGTGATGGGACCAGATGCCATGATCTTCGTTTTTTGAATGTTGAGCTTTAAGTCAACTTTTTCACTCTCCTCTTTCACTTTCATCAAGAGGCTTTTTAGTTCTCCTGACTCCCTATTATTTTCCCCCACCTGTTTTATCTCTGGATGTGGAGATGACATATTTTTCCCATGGCACAAATACACCCACTTGCATTTTTCATGCGGACTAATAGTAAAGCGCAGTCAGACTTGGAGACACTGCTACTAAATTTATCTGCAGGAAGAGTGCGTCTTGTCTATTTGATACGAGATGGAGCGGTTGTTTCCTACGTGATCCACCTTTGGTCAAAGAAAGTAAGTTCCTGGGAGGAATGAGAATGTTTCCTGTGACTTTTCTCTTTTCCTTCCTCCTCTCATCCTTGACCTTGATACAAACTCAAATGCATTTAAAATAGAGCTAGTTTGGAGAAGGGCGAGGGGGGTGGACTCCAGAGTTCAGTGAACAACTCCACCCTCAAAGGGCCAGGTTCTGTGCCCTAATAAAAGCTCTGCACAAAGGCTTGAGGGCTGACCATCCTCCCCACGGGACTCATCCAGATTAACTTGGCGGTTGCACTCTCCTTCCCTCCCCTCTCCTCTGCACCCCCTTCCAGCCTGTCGTCCAGCCAGCTTCACAGGGCCCTGGGAGCCTTGGGGACACTTTCTCTTCCATGCCTCCTTTTGGGAGGCTGTTGTCATTGGGGTTGACACCGGGCTCCTGTGTGGCTGGGCCTGGGGTGCTGTTAATTGTAGCACTTCTCAGGCACTTGGCCTCCCAAATATGGCACCGCAGCAGCTGAAGCACCTTATGAAAATAGCATTAAAATGTGTAATGTGCTATAAATAAACAGAGGGAGACAGCCAGGAAGCTGTGCTAATCACTGCTTTGATGTCGCATGAATTACTGTATTTTTAAGGGCCTCAGGTTTCTGACTGCTTGTTTTGACTCAGCCGCCACGGCTCCACTGAGGGCTCGGACCCAGTGTTCCGGCCTCCTCTGCCTCTGTGGTGACAGCTGTTGTCCCTTGACTCACAGGAAAACCATTTCTCCACCCTTCCCCTGCTCCCAGCCCTTTCCTGGCAGGACTCCTTGTAAACCTCCACCCTCCTCCCCTTCCCGGGGGGTGGCCAAGCGCGAGGACAGCCGCCTGGCCGGGCTCCAGGTTCTCCCAAGGTCCTGTGTCTCTGCCAGCCGGCCAGGCACCCGGTGGCAACATCCTATTTTTAATCTTGGGTGCCCGGGCATTCTCCTAGTTGGTCTGCTGGGTCGGGAAATGGAGTTTGGCTGGATGGTGTCACTGGGAGCCATGAGGGACTAAATCCTTCTCTGAGTGGGGCTCACAGGCAGAGACCGTCGTGTGGCCCAGTTTTAGGGGGGCAGGACCTTCCTGCTTTGCCTGCACAGTGACTGGTCCCTTTAAAACAAGTCCCGGTCCTGACGTGCCCAGCATGAGTCTGAGAGGCCTTGGGCGATAAGGGTTCCATGCCTTCTGTGGTCTCAGGATGACACGGATGCCACAGGCCACGGGTAAAGGCCAGGAGCGGTCCCTGCTCTGCACTGCCCAGCGACCCCTTTCAGACCGGCTGCGGGCAGCCCTCTGGCCGGTTCCTGGCTAGGTGTCTGCTCTGCTCCTGGAGCCAGCAGCGCCCTCTTGTGGTCGGAAGGGCTGTTTCCTTTTCCTCCTTGCTTTTTCAAGAACTGTAGTGTTAACATTTTCTCTATTTTCGCCTTTCCCACTAATCCCTAAAGGGAAAAATGTTATTTAGTTGGAAGATGAACTGGGTAGAGAGACAGAGACGGTGGAGGTGTGTTCATCACCACTATTATCCTTGTATTACCGTCCCCCCCACCCCCAATCATGCCACATACATCCTCTCAAGCCTGGACTTGGAAAAATCTCTCTTTAATGGTCTCTTCAGGATTCTGTCCTCTCATCCTTATTTACTTATCTGTCTTAAAATTAAGCCAAGTTGTCTTTAGAGCTTTTTTTGTTTTTTATTGTTGTTTGTTTTGGAGAATATTGACAACCACCATCCGGATGTAGCTGGAAGGCAGAGTCCTTCATGAAACACCCATTTCTGCCTTTACTGGGGGTTTATTGGTCTCTTTTGCTATGTTGGAGCCAATCCGCCCTCTGCGGCCACCAGCTGGACTCTCCCCTCCTCCCTCCCTCCTGTTCTGCTTCTCTGGGAGGTGTCAGACCCGGTCTTAGGTCCGGTTCTCTGCCTGCCCACCTCTGCACATCTTCACCAGAAGGTCCTTCTGCCTTAGCCCTGGTGGACACTTCCTCTTCTTCAAACCATTGACATTTGCAATTCATCCTAGTTAGCACCTTGTTATCTTTTTGCAAACAACTTCAGTCCATCTCCCCAAGGACATTAGTGTTTCTCATGAGCAGGGACCGGCTATGCACCTTTGTTCCTCCTTGGCTAATGCAAAAGTGACAGTGGTAGTCCACGTGAATCCATGCGGGCCTCTCACTGCTGTGGGGCCCTGGCCCTGCTGCTGTGTGCATTAGTGGACCACATCCTCATAACGACCTGCTGACGTCACTGTCCTTACAGTGATCGGAGGACGCTGTCACACAGCAGGAGGCATGGAGACTCAGAGAGCACAGGGCCTTTGTCTTGGTCCCAGGTAAGGATGGGATGGACCCAGGACTGTGAGCCTACACACGGATTGCTTTCTCACTACAGTCAGTCAGTCCCGCCGTCTTGACAAAGACTCTGTGATGTAAGTTCCGTCTTAATAGTCATAACTGCAAACTACGACGAAAGGCTCAAGTCTATGTTTTCAATGTTTCCCTTTTGGCTTAGTGGTAAAGAATCTTGCCTGCCAAGCAGGAGATGTGGGTTCAATCCCTGGGTCGGGTAGATTCCCTAGAGAAGGAAATGGCAACCCTCTCCAGTATTCTGGCCTGGGAAATTCCATGACAGAGGAGCCTGGTGGGCTACAGTCCATGGGGTCACAAAGAGACACAGCTTAGGGACTAAACAACAGCAACTCTGTTTTCAACCATGAGTATAGCGAAATATTCGGAAAAGTCGTTTATTCTGAAACACTGCCTATTGTGGAACACAGGAGAAGACACACGCATGGCAAATGCAAATGAAGATCTCTCCCACTGATGTTCTCTTTCCGCAGAAGGTATCATTTCAAACCAGTAAGGATGCTGCTGCCTCCAAGTATCAGAGTTCAGTTCAGTTCAGTCGCTCAGTCATGGAGAACCCGACCCAACTGGCTTCAACAGGAAGGTCATCAGCCATATGTAGCTGGCGGGATTCAGATTTGCTCAGTCTAAGACTCCAGCTCCAACAGCTCACAGCTCTGGGCTTGCCCTCCTTCCATGGAGAGTTTTATTTGTGGGCGGGTGGTGAGCAAAGATTGAGTAGTCCTGACGCCCACTGGGGGCAGGCCATCTTTAGCGGAGAAGGGAGTTCCTGCAGAAGCCCTTCCGGAGCCTTGGGGAAGAATATTCTTGGCATCCCCAGTGGAGGCTCCTTTGTCTCAACATTCCACCTGTGAACCCAGCGGTAGTCAGGCCAGCCAGGTCCACCAATGGAGCAGGGCTGAGGTCACTTCCCGGAGAAACATAGACGGCAGGCGGAAGCATCCCGAACACACCCGCATTCCAAGAGGAAGAGAGGAGAGAGAGGGCAGCGCCGGGATGGCCTCCTGGCAGGATGTGCTAGAACTCAGCGGTGAAGTTTCATCTTGGTTCTTGACCTGTCGGGATGAATTTACTCGTGGATGACACGAGCATCTTTTATTAATCAGTATCTCACCTCGGTAGGATAGCTGGTGCTGGGGAAATGAGTCCGAAGCCATGGCAGAAAGCCCAGCCACCATCAGCTCCTCTCTGGGCTTTGCACTCCCGGCTCTGCCTTGGTCATTAATTCACCATGTGCTTCTGAGACTCACCCTCCGCCTGGCCCTGTTCCAGGGGCCGGAGACGCGGTGGTGAGCCAGGCTGGCGAGGTTCCTGCTCTGCTGGAGCTCACATCGTTGGAGGGGAAAGGTCAGTAAATAGATTAACAAAAGAGATCACTTTGAATAATGGAAGTGCTACGGAGAAAACCCGAATGGGACAATGTAGTCTGGAGTGAGGGAAGAGCTGGCAGCGGAGCTTGCAGAGACAATACTAAAAGGCTTGCAGAGCCTTCCTTGGAAATTGTGACAGATTTGAAGATGATCCGACAGGGCACAAAACTGAGTGCTCTGAGCACGTCTGAGCCCCAGGGTGTCCTCACCTGGGCTGGTCCTACACTAGTGACGCTGCCTTGAGCAGGGAACTGCTTTAGGTAGGATGATCAGGGAAGACTTCTTGGAGGAGATGACATTTGGTTTGGATTCTGGTGAGACCTGAGATAGAGCATTCTGGCTATGATTCTGATGGGATTTGCAGCCTGGCTTTTCAAAGACCCAACAAGAAGAGGCAGCCAGTGGAAAGTTGTCCAAAGTGAGGTTGAAGGGTCGGATGAAGATGCCAGTCCATAGCTGCTGTAGGGCATTTGGGCCACTTCTCAGCTAATGAGCCTCACAGATTCCTGAACACACAAGTGTGGATTTTAGACTCTGTCAATGACAGACTACAGCCTTGAAATTACAAGACAGTTAAACTCCTTGGAAGAAAAGCTATGACAAACCCAGGCAGCATATTAAGAAGCAAAGACATCATTTTGCCAGTAAAGGTCCACAGAGTCAAGGCTATGGTTTTTCTAGCAGTCATGTACAGAAGCGAGAGTTGGACAACAAAGAAGGCTGAGTGCCAAAGAACTGATACTTTTGAATTGTGGTGCTAGATAAGATTCTTGAGAGTCCCTTGGACAGCCAGGAGATTGACAAAGCAGTCCATCCTAAAGGAAACTAACCCTGAATATTCATTGGATGAATCGATGCTGAAGCTGAAGCTGAAGCCTCAATATTTTGGCCACCTGATCCATAGAGTCGAATCATTTGAAAAGACCTGAATGCTGGGAAGGATTGAGGGCAGGGGGAAAGGGAAGCAACAGAGGATGAGATGGTTGGATGGCATCACCAACTCAATGGACCCAAATCTGAGCAAACTCAGGGAGATAGTGAAGTACAGGGAAGCCTGGCATGCTGCAGTTCACAGGGTCACAGAGTCCGACACGACTTAGCAACTACAACAATGAAAAACTTGAAGAAAAGATATGCCCTGGTTGGAGTTTTCTCCATGACGTTCACTCTGGGGTCAAGACAGGAATAAAGGAGATCATAGTTTAGTGGTTCTTCCAGTTACCCAGAAAAAGTTGAGCCAAGATAAAACAAGCATAACCAAGAATCGCTGCAGAGATCACCAAGTGAATGTTTAGGTACATAAGGCCATATGTGCTATATTTACTCAAGATATAATCTAAAATGTTCCTGAAAAATGAAACCTTTTTGGCCAACCAAATAGATGATATCTTGGGATATAAATGGGTTTTATATGCCTGTCGTATTGGTTACACTGAGGTTGAATACAGGTGTAACACAGTATTACACAGTGGTGGTTATTTAATGTTGGAGTACAGTTGATTCGCAAGGTTGTGTTAGTTTCCGGTGTACAGCGAAGTGACTCAGTAGACATATACACATATCCATTCTTTCTCCGCTCCTTTTCCCATATATGTTGTTATAGAATATTGAATAGAAGCCCCTATGCTATACAGTAGGTCTTAGATGATTATTTTACATATAGTAGTGTGTATATGTTAACCCCAGACTCTTAATTTATCCCTTCCCCTTCAGTGCCACAAGCTTGTTTACAAAGTCTGTAAGTCTGTTTCTGTTCTGTGAATAGGTTCATTGTTGTCACCTTTTTAGACTCTGCATATATAAGCCTGTAGGTGATGTCATACTATTTGTCTTTGATTTGTTTCACTTAGTGTAATAATCTCTGTGTCTGCCTCTGTTGCTTCAGTTGGCATTGTTTCAGTCCTTTTAAGGCTGGATAATATTCCATTGTATATGTTGCCACATCTTATTTACCCATTCCTCTGTTGATGGACACAGGTTGCCTCCATGTCTTGGCTATTGTAAGTAGCGCTGCTATTTAATAGTGAATATTGGGGTGCCTGTTTTCGAATAGTTGCAGTATCTTCTTACCTGATGATTTAAAGCCCTTATTACTGTTGACTTTCCTTACAGTGGTTTGTGTGTCAGTAAGAGATGAATTGTTAAACAATTTGTTGAAAAAATAACATTGTAGTTTAGTCACTCAGTCATGTTCAACTCTTTGTGACTGCACGGACTGAGGCCTGCCAGGTTCCTCTGGCCATGGAATTCTCCAGGAGAGAATACTGGAGTGGATTGCCATTCTCTTCTCTAGGGGATCTTCCCAACCCAGGGATCAAACCTGGGTCTCTTGCACTGCAGGCAGATTCTTTGTTGTTTGAGATACTATGGAAGCCCTAACATAGTAGGGACAGATATAATCTAGAAAAAGAAGAGTCAGTAACAAGCTATTTGTGTTGTGTTGGAAGTTGAAAGGAGGATTTAAACTCATGTAAAGCACCACGGTGCCCATTAATAGCCTATTTCATGTCTTTGGTTCTGCAAAGCAAAGCTATTATGCTACAGAGTCTCTTAAAATTAAGGCGAGATGGGTGAAAAATATCACATTTGATTTATACATTCTTTAGTTTTTCCATGAAGTCTAGTTCCTAAGCTTGGGGCTCTTCTGTTATTTTCTTGTTTGCATTGGTGTCTGGAGAGATATTTGCCTACGTTTTTACTTGTGAGAATGTTATTTTTTCTCCTCTAGGCCAGAAAACAAACTAAATGGTCAGATAGCCTTGGTTTTCTGCCTCAAAACATTCTTGGTTGAGGTCTCTTTCTCCCCTTACTCGCAATTTATTATATCAAAGGAAGACACTCTTGGGGGAGTGAGCCCCAGGGGCGTCTTAACCGCATCTGCTCGGATAGTCTGGGCTCAGAACCTGAAAGGCCTGCTCCACGGAGAGACCACAGGCCTCTTTCCTTCCCTCCTATTCAGTCTCTTTTTAAAGCCCTTTCTCCTTTTCTCTTGGTTTTCCATTTTTCTGTTGAGAATTGGCCTTCTTCTCAGTTCCTTTTCACCTCAGGCAACTTTGTCTCATTTCTCCCATTATAAGAAAATCTCAAGTGTAGAAAAAGCCCCAAGTGTCAACATCATTCATTTATACATCCCCATAGAATAACTTTTCTCAGAAATCCCACTTCTTTTTCTGGAAACTGACAGTTGCTCACTGATATGGATATGTTTATTTCGTTTGAGCTGAAGGAATTGTCATCCCAAAGCCCTCATCCAAGGTAGGGGGGGAATGCATTTTTGATTGATTTTTTCAAGTTTTTTTTTTTTAATTCCCCAATTTTTGTGTGTGCAGACCTGCCCTCATACTATGACTAATTCAAAATGGCCAGAATAGGTTATGATGAAGCAAAGTTGACACGAGTTGAAGCAGTCAGACCAAATAATGGGAGAAACGTTAAAAAAATTCAAGTTAATGAGCAGACTGACTGTTCTGTTTAGTTTGTGTTTTGATGTCAAAGATGGAGCTTAAATCTGAGTTCTTAGTTCAGCCCTTTAGGCCCCTATAACAAAACACTACAGATTGCATAGTTCAGAAACAACAGACATTTATTCTTGTGGCTGTGGACCCCAGAGGTCAAAGAGCAGGATGAGTGAAAGAGCATTAAAGTGTTTCCTGTCCTGACCTTGATGGAGGTATGAGGTTGCCTAACCTGAGAGTGATACTGTTAATTTGCCTGAACCGATGTAGAGTGAAGAGCAGCATTTTATAGGACATTGTTGGGTTAAGGATATTCAGGACCAAGTTTCTGTTTGATCAATGAATTAAGTGTGTTGATGCACAGGACCAATTGTGGTAACTAGACTTCGAGGAGACCAAGTGAGGAGATGACAGCTTCCCTGAGATACTTAAAGGAACGCCACATGGAAGATGGATTCGAATCATTCTGAGAGTATCAGAGGGCAGGACTGGTATCAGTGGGGAAAGTTACAGAGAACCGACTTCGATTCATTCTAGGGAAGAAGGATGTTCTCACAATTAAAGCTGCCATGACTGAATGGGCTGCCTCATACAGTAATGAGACCATGACCTCCTTGAGGAAATTTAATTACCGGGAAGTGCTCAAGTGCTAAATTTTATTTTTAATCCCCTCTTGAGAAATTAAAAATAATCTTGAACCACTGCCCAATATATTATTATATGATAATATCTTTCTCACATTGTATGGTTGAATTTTATATTACTTTGCGTTACTTATTTTTTCTTAAAGGTAACAGGAAGTTGGTTTTATTGATTGATGCATAATTGTGTTGGGTGTTTGCCATAGAGAGACACCAACATTTAGATGAGTTTACATCAAAATGGAGTCACTGATAAGTGCTTCTCTCTGTTGTCAGAAGTTGATATCAACATTGGAAATAATGCAAACTTTATAACATGTGTCTCAGCCTATTGCACTGAAATGGTTGACTTGTGTGTTACTATCACTAGGCTACAAGTTTCTTGAGGGTTTTGTCTTTTGTTTTTTATATTCTCACACATTAGGTCATAGTAATCATTCAGTGAAGTTTATTTGAAAATGAATAAATGGCTTCCCAGATTATTCAAGCAGAATCTAAACAAATGAATTAGTGAGTGAATGAGCAACTGAATGAATGTGACTGGGATTTTGCAAATTGACTTATATACCAGGCCACAGTTTGACTGCAGACTAAAAGGCATTTTCACTTCAAAGATAATATAATTCTGTCCTCAGAATTCATTTTATATACTTACGTGTGGAGAGAATTTCGAATAAAAGAGAAAGAGACGTCTGTGGAAAGGTTGAAAGAATGTAGAACGAGAAGAAATAGCCATGGAAAGGGTTCGTGGAGGCTATGAATGGTGAGCTATGCCAAACAAATGTAGAATTTGAGTTGGCAAAGAAATTTTGGGGACAAGTAGCATAAGTGGATTGCATGGAATTAGAAAGGTACAGGATGTATTTCTGTAAGCACCTCTGACTTCTAGAGCAAGACTTACAGTGAGTCAGGTCTAGGGACTTGTTTGCATCTGGGGAGGGGATCACCCTTTAGAGAGTTCCTGATAGGCGATCAGTCTCCTTCCTTCAGCAGCTGTCTGCACTCAACACTCTGGTTCTACCCTGTGGACCTCAGAAGAGACTGAGGTCACAGGAAAACACCCCTTCTCACCCTCGTTTGCAGTCTAAGGAAGAATCCACACGCTTGTCTCCTCTATTTCCTTGTAGGACATGGCCCCCTTCACAAGCACACCTACCCCTCTACAGGCTACGCTGAAGTTGTAACATTGAGTCGCGTTATTGCGGCATTCTTGGTGATCCCACCTCCTTTTCTACACTTTCTTCCATCCCCCCATCTCCCCTCTCCAACAGGGCGGGACGCTGAGCACAGCTGCAGAGATCCCATCGTCTGATCCTCCCCTGACCAGCTCGGGGTTCCATTCCCCGTGGTGCTGTTTATTTTATGCTACTTGGCTCTATAGCTGTTGTGTTATTCCCAGCAGCCGTATCAAGTCTTCAGTACATTCTTTAAACCACCTACCACAGAAGAGGCTAACTCCTCTTCTGCCTCAGCATCCGATCAGTGGTTCCGACCAGGGCCACTCAGATTATTTGCGGAGACTCCCATTTAAGACTCAGGAAAATGTACCAGGGCAGGTCCTAAAATGCAATGCTTTTTCCTTCACTCTGTAGTCTTGAAATGTTTGATGCTTTTTTATATGCTATCTGATGACATTCTAAGTGAAAAAATATTTTAAAGCATTAACATGAATTTTACCATTCATCTTTATATTGTGCAATCATAATGTTACACAGAAGAGCATTTAACTTTCCTGCGGGGCCACAGAAACCACACACTCATATTTCAGGGCTGGTCCCTGCATGAATTCTTACCAAAGGAAACTCTGCACTCACTCGCCTGATTTTATTTCACCGCTTGGTATGTGCAGCCTCCTGCACTCTCTTCTTTGGCTTGGGAAGGTGATTGGGTTAGGGTACCACCTTGAGGAAGCTGTGTGGCACCTTCCCCAGGGCACAGGTGGATATCAGTTCAGTTCAGTCACCCAGTGATGTCTGACTCTTTGCAGCCCCATGGACTGCAGCACATCAGGCCTCCTTGTCCATCACCAACTCCTGGAGCTTGCTCAAACTCATGTCCATCAAGTCGGTGATGCCATCCAACCATCTCATCCTCTGTCATCCCCTTCTCCTCCTGCCTTCAATCTTTCCCAGCATCAGGGTCTTTTCCAAGGAGTCAGTTCTTCACTCAGGTGGCCAAAGTATTGGAGTTTCAGCTTCAGCATCAGTCCTTCCAGTGAATATTCAGGACTGATTTCCTTTAGTATGGACTGGTTGGATCTCCTTGCAGTCCAAGGGACTCTCAAGAGTCTTCTCCAACCCCACAGTTGAAAAGAATCAATTCTTCAGTGCTCAGCTTTCTTCACAGTCCAACTTTCACATCCATACATGACTACTGGGGAAACTATAGCTGTGACTAGACGGACCTTTGTTGGCAAAGTAATGTCTCTCCTTTTTAATATGCTGTCTAGCATGCAAAGAACTCTTGTGACAAAAAGCACCAATGGAATTAAGCCAACACCTGTAGACTGTGACTTGCCATTCAAATAGGCAGATAGCACCACATGTCTGGAGGAACTGCTTTGGCTTGTCTTCCATTTGCTCTGTGTATGAGTCCTCCATTGGGCTTTGCAGGTGGAGCTCCTGGTAAAGAGCCCACAGGACAATGAAGGAGATGTAAGAGACGGCTTTGATCCCTGAGTCTGGAAGATCCTCTGGAGGAGGGCACAGCAACCCCCTCCAGTATTCTTGTTTGGGGAATCCCCATGAACAGAGGAATCAGGAGGGCTACAGTCCATCCATGGGGTTGCAAAGAGCTGGACATGACTGAAGTGACTTAGCAGGCATGCACAGATGAGTGTCCCATCAGCCACTGCTTGCACAGACCACATGGGTCATCAGAAGACATTTCTATCTGTTGCCTGAGAATAAGAGCTTCCCACTTCTCCTCACTGTTCTCAGGGACCCAGTATCTCAGGAAACATATGTTCCCTTGACAGGAAGATTTCTTGACCCTCTTGAAAAGGTGGAAGGGAAATGTTTTGCAGTAGAGTTGAGTGGGAGTAGACAGCTGGAAAATCCATATCTCTATCTGAAAAAAATAAAGCCACTCAGATTTCTTATTTCAAAACTTCTTTGTGTCCTTACAGTGTGTTACAGGATCGACTTTTAGATTTATTCTATGCAGCTACCATCTTAAGTCTGATCAGTCTCCATTTCACTCTGCTGGGCTATTCCCATTCAAGTTAACAGTTGCTTTGTTTCAAAATACTTGATCCATTGTATAAGAACAGAAAAGAATATTTTCTTTCTAACATTCTTTTGCATAAGTTTATTATTTTTTGCAATCTTGAGCATTGATATTCTGAACTTACTTCTTGTTTGTGTTTAGATTTTAATCAGTACCCTATGGATTTCAAACTGACAGTAAATATTTAGATACATATGGGCTTTTCTTTTTTTTTTTTTTTCAGCTGAGTATTTGTTTAGTTCAACCAGCTTACAATTCTTACTTGTTAGGATAAATCTCCTGACCGAACACAAAGGATTATATTAGCAACAAACAAACCAAAAGCTCCTTCCTTTCTAGAGTTATGGACAAACTTTTTCCCAGAAAAATTTTACTATGTCTGCCTTCTGCACTTTCTTTTAAAATCTAAAATAATGCAAATACAAAACATTATCATAGGAAGATGAGATATTAAAAGAATATAATGAAACCAAAACACTAAAGGAGCAGATTTCACATAGTTTTCTTTAAGATGACCACACACAGCTAATTTTAAGAGAACTGCTTTATTTCTAAATTGGATGGTTTACATTTGTTGTTTAACTCGCCAAGTCACGTCTGAGTCTTTGCTACCCCATGGACTGTAGCCTCCCAGGCTCCTCTGTCAATGGGATTTCCCAGGCAAAAGTACTGGAGTGGGTTGCCATTTCCTTCTCCAGGATGGCTTACATAGTTGACTGTTCAACTTTCATTTTCACAGAACCAAAGACCAAAGATCATTTTGTTGTCATACATTTATCACCTCCTTGAGAACATTTGTTCGCACTTCATGAAGACAGGGATTCCCTAAAGTAGAAAGTGAGGGGTGGACCAGGTCACTGAAGCAGGGCTTCTCTCATCCATCGCTAATGGATCTGAGACCTTGGGCGAAGCTTTTGATTACCTTGAGTTCCCTAATCTGCCAAAGCAAGTGGGCTTTGATCTTTAGAGTCTCTTCCCAAAAAGGTGACTTGAATTATATTTCAACACTTTGATATGATAGGACAGAGTAGCGCCTATTTAGGAAATGGCTGGGCAGAATGATCTCATACCTGGTCTTCACACATTGTTTCCCCAGGACACAGCTACTTACTTGGTTTCTATAGACTAGCTTTGAGTCACCACTGAAGACACATGGATTTCCAAGTTCTGTTTGGAGCTTCAGACACAGCCCACCTGCGCATGCTGTAGGGCGGTCAGACCTGGCCTCGAGGGTACGTGACATGTGCGGCAGCCCAGACCCCACCAGCCCTGCCCCCACGGATGTTCAGAAGAGCATCACTGTTGCCGTCTGGAAGTCTTAACAGTTTTGTCTTTGAACTTGTGTTTTGTGTACAAACAGAGGAAGTGCATGCAATACACGTGTGTCCTTCCTGACCTACTCCTCCACTCACATATGACATTTGTATCCTGGTGTAAGGATTACTGTGGCCTCACTACGGGTGGGGGTTCAGAGAGAACCCGAGTAAGTACCAGGTCAGCCTGTGAGGTCTGTGAGTGTGTAAGAAGCGTGGACGGCTCCTAGAAACCACGCTTTTCTGTTGAGCTAGAACTTGTTTTGAAAGCAAAGGGAAGGCAAAGGTGAGGATTTCCCTGGAGGGTCCAGTGGTTAAGACTCCATGCTCCCAACACAGAGAGTGTGGGTTCAATCCCTGGTCAGGGAACTAAGTCCACATGCCACTCACTGTGGCCGGAAAAGTTTAAAAATGAAAAATAAATTAAAAAGTATACAATCTGACAAGTTAAAAAAAAAAGGTGGCAATGACATTTTATGAAAAAGAGCAGCCAAGGAAATCTGACATATTCCTTCCTACTAGCATTGGTTTCCTGTGTTAACCAACCACTAAAAATGCAAATAATGACATAAGAGAAAAAGAAAAGGGAATCCATAATTCTTTCCCTTTCCTCTGAACTCGCTGAATTCAGAAAGTATGGTAGAAAGTGCATATAGCAAAAAGTGAATTAAATACAGTTGAGTTCATTTCCGAAGCATTTCCTCTGTTCTGGTAAGAGCAAAGTACATTCCACATGTTGGTACATGCTGTGAAATGCATAGAATGTGTAATTTTGATAATTCTTATGAAATAAGTTTTAACTTGCAATTAAAACAGATTTTTGTGTGATATAAAGGTAAATGGTAAAGTCTGTGTTAGTAATTTTACTTTTAATGTCATTAAAAACAAACAAAATGAACATCACTGCTATTCCAGAGAGGTCACTGAGGAAAAGACAAAAGTTTATGTTTTAGGAACTTTCACAGATTTTTTTCCAGCCTTTGAACTATGAATTCCTCATTTCCACTTGGTACTGAGTCTACCAATTATGTAACCCCTCCTAGAGAGATACTGTTCCCTGCAAAACAAAATTATGATTCATACAAAGGTGAATACATCTTCTATCCACACTTGCTCTCTTTGTCACCTGGCTAGCAGACATGTGGTCCATAAGCCATAAGTCCCTGATCTGGGTCCTGTCCAGAACCATTTGGCATGGGCTCAATAAGCTCATGGGCATTAGGATAGGGCCCAGTTACTGCAAGGCTGCAACTTTGGTCTAAAACACATCGAGAGAGTACAGATACTAGACAGAGGGTGGAGGTAAAGCCCACCTCAATGTTAAGAGGACCCTAAGGTAAGGCAAAGCCTTTGACTGTGTGGATCAAAATAAACTGTGGACACTTCTGAAAGAGATGGGAATACCAGACCACCTGACCTGCCTCTTGAGAAACCTGTATGCAGGTCAGGAGGCAACAGTTAGAACTGGACATGGAACAACAGACTGGTTCCAAATAAGAAAAGGAGTACGTCAAGGCTGTATACTGTCACCTTGCTAATTTAACTTATATGCAGAGTACATCATGAGAAATGCTGGGCTGGAAGAAGCACAAGCTGCAGTCAAGGTTGCCGGGAGAAATATCAATAACCTCAGATATGCAGATGACACCACCCTTATGGCAGAAAGTGAAGAGGAACTAAAAATCTTCTTGATGAAAGTGAAAGAGGAGAGTGAAAGGTTAGCTTAAAGCTCAACATTCAGAAAACGAAGATCATGGCATCTGGTCCCATCACTTCATAGCAAATAGATGGGGAAACAGTGTCTGACTTTATTTTTGGGGGCTCCAAAATCACTGCAGATGGTGACTGCAGCCATGAAATTAAAAGACACTTACTCCTTGGAAGGAAAGTTATGACCAACCTAGATAGGATAGTCAAAAGCAGAGACATTACTTTGCTAACAAAGGTCCAGCTAGTCAAGGCTATGGTTTTTCCAGTGGTCACATATGGTTGTGAGAGTTGGACCATAAAGAAAGCTGAGCACCGAAGAAAGGATGCTTTTGAACTGTGGTATTGGAGAAGACTCTTGAGAGTCCCTTGGACTGCAAGGAGATCCAACCAGTTCATTCTAAAGGAGCTCAGTCCTGGGTGTTCTTTGGAAGGAATGATGCTAAAGCTGAAACTCCAGTACTCTGGCCACCTCCTGTGAAGAGTTGACTCATTGGAAAAGACTCTGATGCTGGGAGGGATTGGGGGCAGGAGGAGAAGTGGACAAAAGAGGATGAAATGGCTGGATGACATCACTGACTCAATGGACGTGAACTCTGGGTATTGGTGATGGACAGGGAGACCTGGCGTGCTGCAATTCATGGGGTCGCAAAGAGTCAGACACAACTGAGTGACTAAACTGAACTGAACTGAAGGTAGGGCAGAACACCTGGAGTTAAGACCCAGTCTGCTTCTAGTTGGCTTGATTCTTGGGACCCTGGCTATCCATAAATTGAGATTAGATTATGAAGATCACTGTCAATTCTAAAATAGCCAATTTTAGATTTCTCTGAGTGGCTGACACATGAAGCATTGGTAAAGCACCTCTTCACTCCCAAGCCACCCAAAGAAGCAGACAGTCTGGGTAAATGTGTTTATATATCATGCAAATGGTGCTGGCACCAAGGTTCTCTTATGTACATCTAGAACCAGATTGCTCCCAAGACCCTCCCATGTAGAGTGTCTCCATTCTCTTGGGAGAAATATCACAATCTCAGATATGCAGATGATACTACCCTAATGACAGTAGGTGAAGAGGAGCTAAAGAGCCTCTTGATGAGGATGAAAGAAGAGAGTGAAAAAGCTGGTTTAAAATTCAGCATTCAAAATATTAAGATCATGGCATCTGGTCCCATCACTTCATGGCAAATAGATGGGGGAAAAAGCAAAAACAGTGGTAGATTTTATTTTCTGGGGCTCCAAAATCACTATGGACAGTGACTGAAGCCATGAAATTGAAAGACATTGTATCCTTGCAAGAAAAGCTATGAAAAACCTAGACTGTCTATTAAAAATCAGTGACATCACTTTGCTGACAAAGGTCCATATAGTCAAAGCTGTGATTTTTTTTTTCCAGTAGTCATGTCTGGATGTGAGAGTTGAATCATAAAGAAGGCTGAGTGCTGAAGAATTGATGCTTTCAAATTGTGGTGCTGGAGAAGACACTTGACTTCAAAACTTGAAGTCCATTGGACTGCAAGGATATCAAACCAGTCAATCCTAAAGGAAATCAACCCTGAATAGTCATTGGAAGGACTGATGCTGAACCTGAAGCTCCAATACTTTGGCCACCTGATGGGAAGCGCCAACTCACTGAAAAAGACCTTGACGTAGGAAAGATTGAGGGGGCGGGAGGAGAAGGCAGTGACAGAGGGTAAAATGGTTGGATGGCATCACCAACTCAGTAGACATGAGTTTGAGCGAACTCCTAGAGATAGTGAGGGAAAGGGAAGTCTGGCATGCTGCAGTCCGTGGGGTCGCGGAGAGCTGGACACGGCAGAGAGTGAACAGCGAACAACTGGTTCCTCACTGCCTTTCTGAAACGTGGGGAGGGGGACAGAGATTATCCCCAATTATTTTGTTTTACTCATTGCGTATATAAATAATTGTCCCAAAGTCTTTAACACACACACACACACACACACACACACACCATGCTTCAGACATAAACAATGCTTTGTGTCATGACAGACACATACCAAACAGAACTCATCTGTCTTCTTTCAGGAGGCTAATCTTTAGGGAGGGGGATGAATTTCTCTATAAGCCTCCGATGTTGAGAGATGCAGGAATCCTAATAGCACCTAAGTGGAAAATCTCTCACAGTCAGAATGGCCCTGAACTGCACTCTGAGCCTTGACCCTGGGAGGCTCCTGACAATTGCCTTTGAACTGTTTTCATTCTCAATCCCCAGAGTGTACTTGTTGCCTTCAAAACAGAGATCAATATTTTTGCTTCATACAAGTTTCCATTTGGTGGTTTTTAGTACACCCATAAATTAATAGATAAACGTTAAAAACTCAAGAAAAAATAATTAGTTTGTTGATGTAAATTGTTCCTCAGCTGGAAGTCCAGACAAAAGAATCACACAGTTTTAATTGTTGACAGTTGCAATTCCTTAAATCAATTATTTCCACGAGCTTTCTACAAAAGCAGCTTACTGTGACTATGGGTTTGTTAGAGCACCAGTTAATTGTTTTCTATCTTATTACTGATCATACTGGCTTTGCTCTCTTCTAAAATACTGTACAATCTTCTGAAATAGGAACATTAACTGACCTCCAATTGAAAAGAAACCTTCCTCCGCATTCCATCTCCTTAATTGAAAAGTGCATTTTGAATGCACTAAAAGAAATGAGACAAACACTGCCTCCTATTCATTTCGCTGAACATAAAATGGATAACACCCGATGGGAGGTCACTCTTGTGTCTGCCATTCTCACGGGAAGTGCTGAGAAAACAAAGAGGAAGAAACTCTGATATGAAAATCAACAAGGAAGAGTGCAGCCGTTTTGCTATTGGTTATAAAATACCCTAAGGTGGTTTTATGGACTCTACCTGGAGATTCATGGGGGCAAGCCAAGAGGGGGAAAAGGATGTGTCCTCATCTATCCCCAGTGCTGTCTGGTTTTGGAAATACTGATGCTGTCTGGTTTTGAAATAACTTAATGATTCAATAATAGTTTTGATAAATCACGTGAATAATTTCCTGCATTTTTGGTCTTTCAGCATCATAACCAATCTTTCCCAGTACAACTTATGAACTAAAGTATCCTTGTGTTATCACTCCTTATTATGACTGTCCATCAGGGAAGCCTGGCATGCTGCAGTCCATGGGGTCTCAAAGAGCCGGACATGACTGAGCAGCTGAACTGAACTTATTTCTCAGATCCATGAAGAGAACCATATCCTGATTGAGTCATTCCTGGAAAACTGCTCCCCATGAACTCTATCTCACTGACAGTTAAACATTTCCAATATTAATTTCAAACGCTCTTCCTTCAGTGTCCCTGGCGGCGGCTCCTGTCAATTTGGAGTTCCGTCTGGCCCCGCGTGGTCTGCTCCGGGCGTGTTTAGTTCTGTTTATCCTTCTCAGGTGTCCAGGATTTCCCAAGATAGGTGCTGCTTCCAGGCGATGCGGGTTTCTTCCTTCCTGCTTTTGTTCTCTCTCTTCATCTTTGGAATGAGTTTAGGGTCAGTATTTCTTTGGGCAAGGAGGGGCTGCTTCCGGGAGAGCCAAGACCCCCTGCTTGTGTGGCGTTGGTGTTGCTCAGTCACTAAACCCTGTCCTATTCTTTGTGAACCCCTGGACTGCAGCTCCTCCATCTTCCCCTGTCTCTTGAAATACGATCTTTCTGCCTTTTCAGACTCCCATGAAGTTCTTGCGGCAGGAGTACTGGAGTGGACCACCCTTCCCGCCTCCAGTGGACCACGCTTTGTCAGAACTCTTCACTAGGTCCCATCCCTCTTGGGTGACCCTGCCTGACAGGGCTCACAGTTTTGTTGAGTTTGCAAGTGTGTGTGGTTAATGTAGATACTTTTATTCATGCCACCTGAAGGGGACTCGGATGATAGAGAAGCGATAAAATAGGAGACTTTTCTTTTTCTTGAGCAGAAATTGCACACAGGGATCTGACGGTTTCACTTTGTTCCACAGAACAGATTATAAATTCCCCCAGGCAATCATGTCGATATCCTGAAATTCACCAGCAGCTGTCTTCCACCCTCCATCTGAGCAATGTGCCTTTTGTCCTGTCTGCCATTACCTTTTCTTTCTGACACTCAGCCTGTCTCCCTTGATGGACAGTCATAATAAGGAGAGATAACACAGGGATGCTTTAGCTCATAAATTGTTATTTGGAAAGGTTGGTTATGATGCCAAAAGACCTAAAATGCCGGAAATTATTTACTTGATTTATGAAAACTTTGATCACTACTATTGAATCATTTAGCAGAATAACTATTCAGTATCTCTGAATATAAGTAAACAAATGCCCACACTCCTAAGGGTTTGAGTTCTTAAAGTTAATGACAACACCTTCTTCCCATCTACTTCTTGACTTTGAAAACTACTTTTATAGAGTTTTTCATTACCCAAAGTGGGGAAGATGCCCCCTGTCGAAGATGAGGTGGGAGAAAAGAGGGTCTGAGTATTCAGCATTGATTTTTATGAAGGAAACATGGCTAGTATATACTCAGGTAATCCTGATAATATTGAAAAGACACAGCAGGAATTCCCTAGTGGTCCAGTGGTTAGGGCTTCATGCTTTCACTGCCAGGGTCCTGAGTTCGAACCCTAGTCCAGGATCTAAGATCCTACAAACTGTGCACTGGCCCCCAAACAAAAACAAACAAAAAGATGCTTACCAAGAGAGTGATTTGAAAAGGCAACTTACATATATGCAATGCTGCATCTGTGAATAAGAGCAAAGAGGGTGGATATTAAAAGCTGGATTCTTACTCCTTGAGGAAGGCTGCAATCCTCTCTTAATCTTTATTATCTGTAGTTTTTTGATCACTTAACAACAAATCAATAATAGACGCTAGTGTTGAGGAACCCCTCTGCCTTTTTAGAGCACACTTTGCCCAGAGAATGAGTTGTACACGAGGGGAACATCCACGCACTTGGAAATACGACAGATTAAATTAGTTCAGACTGTGAAAATCTTCCAGGGCCATCAAGAGTGTGTTTGGGTCCTGAGGAAGGAAATGATTCTGGATTTGTTCTGAGAAGCAACAAGGCAGCCCCGTGCAACGAGGTCTCTGTGAAGGGCGGTGTCATGATGCTGTAACTGCATTGCTAGGGCAAGTCTTAGGTATGTTTGCTCTTCTCTTCCCTTCAGTGTATTTGAACTCTCCAGTTTCTGTTGAGAATCCATATATTCACCTAATGGAATGTGTGAAGTCTTTCTTTTGAAACTTCTGATTTCCATATTTTAAGAAAGTGAAAGTGTTAATCACTCTGTCGTGTCCGACTCTTTATGACCCCATGTACTGTAGCTGCCAGGCTCCTCTGCCATGGGATTCCCCAGGCAAGAATACTGGAGTGGGTTACCTATCCCTTTTCCAGGGGATCTTCCTGACCCAGGGATTGAACCTGGGTCTCCTGCATTGCAGACAGATTCTTTACCATCTGAGCCACCAGTAAGGCAGTTTATAAATGTGAATTTTCTGGTGTTTTACTTTATGCCTTAATAAGAGAAACATTTCCATGGGGAAAAGAAATAAACTTTGTTGTCTGGACTCTAATGAAAGATGTGTGACATTAAGCAATGTGAAATACAACATGGTTTCTTTTGAAAAAAGATCTTTTAAAAGTTTTACAGCTTCTACTCACATAATACATGCTTCCCTCTCTTCCTAGAACTAACCCTAGTTTGAAATTTCTGTATATTCTCCATGTTCATATTTTCAAGCTTTAATTGAGTACATGTTTAGTCATCAACTTCCTGGTGGCTCAGATGGTAAAGCATCTGCCTACAATGTGGGAGACCTGGGTTCAATCCCTGGGTTGGGAAATCTCCTGGAGAAGGAGATGGCAACTTACTCCAGTACTCTTGCCTGGAAAATCCCATGGATGGAGGAGCCCGGTGGGCTAGAGTCCATGGGGTCACAAAGAGTCAGACACGACTGAGCGACTTCACTTCACTTCATTTCACTTAGTTTTCAACAGTAGATAGAGTTATTGTGCATGCTTAAGTATTTACTATGCTTCATGTGTTAAAGGTATTAGCAATCAGGAAATTAACATGCTTTTTGAACGTATAAAAAGTTGGATAATTTATAATTTCTCAGTTGTGTTTCCTAGATATAGTTATCAGCTATTTTTCCAAAGACTTCAATCTATTGACATATATAATATCTTAAAAATATTATTTTATTTGTTGATTTATTTGACTGTGCTGTGTCTTAGCTGTGGCATGCAGGATGTAGTTTCCTGACCAGAGATTGAACCCAGGTCCCCTGCATTGGGAGCTCAGATTCTTAGCCTGTGGACCACCAGGGAAATCTCAACATCTATAATTTTTAAAAGAAATTGTGTGGCTTTATATATATGCTTTTCAGTATGGGAGATATTAGGGCTTCCTGGATAGTTCAGAAGTAAAGAATCCACTTGCCACTGCAGCAGACACAGGAAATGCAGGCTTGATCCCTGAGTTAGAAAGATCCCCTGGAAAAGGAAATGGCACTCTGTCAGGAAGCATTTAACAGGAGGCTTCCTGTGTGCTGTCTTGGATCTGTCAGGAATTCTCTGCTCCTTATTAATTCCTGAATACTCAGGAGAATACTCAGGAATTAAGAGGAGAGGCAAGCCTCTCCCGGGGGCTGAAGAATCCAGGCATTTCCTTCATTAGTTTCCTATACAGGGATAAGTACCCTCTTCCTTCTTGTGAACCATACAGTAAAAGTGATTGTTTACAACCCTCTCTCTCTCTCTAATACGGATTGCCTATGTTTTGTAAGTCTGGAATTTTAATCTTTATCTTTGCTGAGAATAACTACCTTGTAAGACAATATATATGCCCACACCATGCTGATTAAAACACCTTGCTCCATCAGAGCTCTGGTCCCCATGTCTTTCTTTCTCTTTCTTTCTCTCTCTCTCTCAGGCTATTTTTTTGGAGCACAGAGGCCCTCTGGGTTCACTTTCCTGCCCAGGCTTCTAAGACCCTCTCGAGAAGGTGCTCTGCTCTTCATCCCATCCAGAGGGCGCCTGAGGCCTCCGTGAATAGAGCAAGCCCCGTGTCAGGGGCTTTATCGGCTTTCTGCGTAAACCAAGGAATATCAGCCTCTTTCTCTGCTTTACCTTCTTATCGTCGACTCCGGACCACCAGGTTCCAGCCCATTAAAGGACCTCAAAAGCGCTCCACGCCAGTATTCTTGCCTGGAGAATCCCATGGACAGAGGGGCCTGGCAGGGTAGAGTCCATGGGGTTGCAAAGAGTCAGACACGACTGAGTGAATGAGCACACACAGACACACAGACACACAGACACACACACAGACACGCACACAGACACACAGACACACACACACACAGACACACACACAGACACACACACACACACAGACACACAGACACACACACAGACACGCACACAGACACACAGACACAGACACACAGACACAGACACACAGACACACACACAGACACACAGACACACACACACACACACAGACACACAGACACACACACAGACACACACACACA